>JAODUO010000895.1:185000-285000 GCA_025642075.2 Ridgeia piscesae | reverse complement strand
GTGTCATACACTGTCACCAAGGCTAGGGATACATACAACAAGTGTAACACTGCGTCATAAATTGTCACCGCTACATACAAGTGTCACACTGCCTAATACATTGTCACCTAGCCCAAAATTACAACAAATAATTAACTAAAATGTCTTGTTTGCTGGACAAATGACTGTGAAATTGCTTAACATTAATAACTTTGTCTCTTAAAGCTGTATTCAGTGCACATGTGCTTTCAGTTAGGTCCGGCATGACACACAGTACGGGTGACAGTTGACTAAATAGCACTCACCCTTTGGATCAACATTGGGGTAGTAGAGCTTGTTCCAGGGCACCTTGGGCTTGTAGGGCAGGGACTGGAGGTAACCCCTCGCCTACAGCACACAGGGTACATGGGTGTTGACAGCAGCAGACATATTTACTCCAACACACCAGAACATTACCACACAACCAAGGCAAACTATAGTGACATCAATGATACAACTGAGTTGACATATCTTCTCTTTAATGGTACAATTGAGTGGACCTACCTTCTCATTAATGATCTAACTGAGTGGACCAATCTTCTCATTACTGATACAACAGAGTTTACCTACCATCTCCCTAGTGATACAATTGAGTGGACCTACCTTCTCATTAATGATCCAACTGAGTGGACCAATCTTCTCATTACTGATACAACTGAGTTTACCTACCATCTCCCTAGTGACACAATTGAGTGGACCTACCTTCTCATTAATGATACAGTTGAGGTCCTCCTGGGTTGGAGACCCGAGTACTCCAAGGATGTGATTAAGTTGGTCCAGGTCTGGGACCATTAAAGACGTCTACACTCAAGACAAAATGTCACACACAAGTAGCCTCTATCATCAAGATACTGTTTTTGTACAGATAATCATAAATTTATAAAAACAAACACAAAAAGAAAATAATTTAAAATAAATATGGCAAAACTGCCAGTGCTATTAGAATTACATTGATAGCTTTGTAACTTCTTGTAACAAATTCACAATAGTGTCTGTAACTATAAGAATAATCTGAATAAAAACAAAGAAAAAATTTCAGTGTCAACTAAAGTAGAGCAATAAATATTGTAAACGAAAACAAGATGGTTGCAACGCTACATAGCTCTGCCTGACTAGTTAGTATCGGCCGTCATATAAGTTGTTATGTTTTCAACATCAAACTACATTTAACGTGGTTACAGGCTTATTTGGCCTTATTACATGCAAACTGAATTGCACAAAATTCTAGCACCAAAAACAATACTGAAACAATCGTTGCCCACATGCACTTGAATTTATTACCTAATTGTTGCTATGTTGGTATCTGTAAAAAGGAACACGGCAATGTTAATTAACTGAGAGGAAGTGTTGAAAGGATACAGTGTTTGCCCGGGAAGATTGGTCGATTAGATAACATCTCCGCCAGGATGCAGCCCACTGACCAGACGTCAACTGTCACAGCGGTCAAGGAACGTCTCTGGACACTGTCACTAACTCACATACACAAGTCACTAATAACAACAAACACATTTTGAAACTCTCACTAGCACCAATCCAGAACACATTTCACACACTCACTAGCACCAGTACAGATGTTGACAGTGTCAGTCTGTCATCACACCAAAACACACATGTTGACACTGTCACCGACAGCAATAAACACACTATTTGTACTCCCACCAATATCAATAAACACATTTGTTAGCAATAAAATTAACACATTTTTATACTGTCAACAGCCTTTGTTGACATGTTCACCAGTTTCAAGAAACACATGTTGACACTCTCACATCTACCAGCAAACACATTTGGACTCTTGCCAACAGCAATAAATACTTACAAATACATGTTTACCCAGTCATGAGCTCCAATAAACATAAGTTGACATTGTCACCACACCAACAAACATATGTTGACACTGTCACCAACAACAACAACATTGAGTTGACACAGCCAGTGTCAACAGACCCCAGACACAGACGTGTGTTACGTGACTGCAGACAAAGGATACTGGCTTTGCTGTAGCCCTTTGAGTTGAGCATGATCTCTGGAGCGCGGTACCACCGTGTTGCTACGTACTCGGTCAGGAAGCCAGTGTGGTCGTGGTCCGGGTCAGCCACACGCGCCAGGCCAAAGTCACAGATCTGGAACATGGACGGAGAGTCTTGGAGACTATACAAGATACAACACGAGACAGACTACACCACGAGAGACCACACAGAGACACACAACACGAGAGAGACTATACAGACACAACACGAGAGACCACACATAGAGACACACAATACGAGAGAGACTATACAGACACAACACGAGAGACCACACATAGAGACACACAATATGAGAGAGACTATACAGACACAACATGAGAGACCACACACACAGACATACAACACGAGAGAGACTATACAGACACAACACGAGAGACCACACACAGAGATACACAACACGAGAGAGACTATACAGACACAACACGAGAGAGATCACACACAGAGACACTACATGAGAGAGAGTACAAACAGAGACACAACACGAGAGAGACTACACAAGATACAACACGAGAGAGATCAAACAGAGACACAACATGAGAGAGATCAAACAGAGACACACAACACAAGAGAGACTATACAAGATATAACACGAGAGAGACTAGACACAGAGACAAAACATGAGAGACTACACAAAGAGACACAACATGAGAGAGACTATAGACAGAGAAACAACATGAGAGAGACTACACAAAGAGAAACAACATGAGAGAGACTGCACACAGAGACACAACATGAGAGAGACTACATGCAGAGACACAACAGAGAGAGACTATAAGACACAACATGAGAGAGACTGCACACAGAGACACAACATGAGAGAGACTACACAGACACAACATGAGAGAGACGCACACAGAGACACAACATGAGAGAGACTGCACACAGAGACACAACATGAGAGAGACTACACAAGAACAACATGAGAGAGACTGCACAAAGAGACATAACATGAGAGAGACTGCACACAGAGACACAACATGAGAGAGACTACACACAGAGAAACAACATGAGAGAGACTCACACAGAGACACAACATGAGAGAGACTCACACAGAGACACAACATGAGAGAGACTGCACAGAAACACGAGAGAGACTACACAGAAAACAACATGAGAGAGACTGCACACAGAGACACAACATGAGAGAGACTACACAGAGACACAACATGAGAGAGACTGCACAAAGAGACACAACATGAGAGAGACTGCACACAGAGACACAACATGAGAGAGACTGCATGCAGAGACACAACATGAGAGAGACTGCACAGAGACACAACATGAGAGAGACTGCACACAGAGACACAACATGAGAGAGACTGCACACAGAGACAAACATGAGAGAGACTGCACACAGAGACACAACATGAGAGAGACTGCACACAGAGAAACAACATGAGAGAGACTGCACACAGAGAAACAACATGAGAGAGACTGCACACAGAGACATAACATGAGAGAGACTGCACACAGAGACACAACATGAGAGAGACTACATGCAGAGACACAACATGAGAGAGACTGCACAAAGAGACACAACATGAGAGAGACTGCACAAAGAGACATAACATGAGAGAGACTGCACACAGAGAACAACATGAGAGAGACTGCACACAGAGAAACAACATGAGAGAGACTGCACACAGAGACACAACATGAGAGAGACTGCACAAAGAGACACAACATGAGAGAGACTGCACAAAGAGACATAACATGAGAGAGACTGCACACAGAGACAACATGAGAGAGACTGCACACAAAGAGAAACAACATGAGAGACTGCACACAGAGAAAGAACATGAGAGAGACTGCACACAGAGAAAGAACATGAGAGAGACTGCACACAGAGAAACAACATGAGAGAGACTGCACACAGAGAAACAACATGAGAGAGACTGCATCCAGAGACACAACATGAGAGAGACTGCATGCAGAGACACAACATGAGAGAGACTGCATGCAGAGACACAACATGAGAGAGACTACACACAGAGAAACAACATGAGAGAGACTGCACACAGAGAAATAACACGAGAGAGACTACACACAGAGAAACAACATGAGAGAGACTGCACACAGAGAAACAACATGAGAGAGACTGCACACAGAGAAACAACATGAGAGAGACTGCACACAGAGAAACAACATGAGAGAGACTGCACACAGAGAAACTACATGAGAGAGACTGCATCCAGAGACACAACATGAGAGAGACTGCATGCAGAGACACAACATGAGAGAGACTACACACAGAGAAACAACATGAGAGAGACTGCACACAGAGAAACAACATGAGAGAGACTGCACACAGATTTAACAAGATTTAACAAGATTTAACAAGATTTAACAAGATTGCCACCTAGAGATTCCACTCTAGATGGCAGGTGGACTAGGAAGCCATTTGGCTTATCGAGAGTCCAACCTATCTATCTAAGTATACCCCGCCCTTCTTAGGTATATGTCGATTTTATTTTTAAATATATTAACACTACTAGCACAATCAGCTGATAATCTGTTCCATTCGTTTACTGTTCTTTGTGAAAATGAAAATTTTCTAATATCTAGTCTACACTGCTTCTTTGCTAATGTAACTCCATGTCCTCTAGCTCCTTCATTACTTAGAGACAAAATACTGTCAATATCTATTCATAGCTCATTCAATATTAAACACCTCAATCTGATCTCCTCTCAATCTTCTGGTTTCAGTGTTATTAAACCACATTCTTTTAGAGCATTCATAACTAATCATTCCTGAGTTTGGATCATTTAGAGACTCAACATGAGAACTCATTCAGATACAAACCTTGCGAGGCTCCCATGCTATGATACAAACAGAGAGAGCCTAACATTGTTTATAAAAGCATTATTAGGACTGCACACAATAATCTGTAAATAACACAAGAAACCATGAGAGACTGCACACAATCAAAACTGAGAGATACTGCACACAGAAACAATGAGGAGACCCCAGAGTCTTTTCCTTAAAGTGCATGAAGATCACCACATGATATTGTGCACATCCCAGAGAACCTGTGTGAGAGACTGCACTTCAAAAAAACAGATTTGCCACTTCACACAGACCTTTACAACATGAAGATCATTTTGTAAACTGCATGCAAAACATTTAATGATTCCACAAAAACACTTTTGT
Source organism: Ridgeia piscesae (assembly GCA_025642075.2). Classification (NCBI taxonomy): domain Eukaryota; kingdom Metazoa; phylum Annelida; class Polychaeta; order Sabellida; family Siboglinidae; genus Ridgeia; species Ridgeia piscesae. The sequence goes on along the minus strand of JAODUO010000895.1, from coordinate 279,801 downwards.
GAGATCACCAAACTTCAACATTGTGAGTGCATCACAAATACACATGAGATATATTAAGAAAAAACTAAAGAGTCCCAAAAGTACAACATGAGAGAGACTCACTCAAAAACATACATGGAAACCCTGCATCAACACTACATGAGAGACTTCATCATAAGCCAACTGACAGTTGATCACCATTTCCTATGCCACAGAGCCTTTAGTTAAGAGAGATTTTGCATACAGGCAAAACATGAGAAACAACATGAGAGACTGCACACAGAGAAACAACATGAGAGAGACTGCATCCAGAGACACAACATGAGAGAGACTGCATGCAGAGACACAACATGAGAGAGACTGCACACAGAGACATAACATGAGAGAGACTGCACACAGAGACACAACATGAGAGAGACTACATGCAGAGACACAACATGAGAGAGACTGCATGCAGAGACACAACATGAGAGAGACTGCACAGAGACATAACACAAAAGACTATACACAGAGACACAACACGACAGACTACATACAGAGACACAACATTAGAGACTATACACAGAGACATAAAATGAGACTACCCTAGAGTACATATTAAACACAACAGAAGATGGTAATCAAAATGAAAATAATAAAAAAAACAATTTCTTTTACATAACATAAAAAAGTAACAATATTAATTGCATTACATTTATGCTAGTTAGAAAGCAAAACTACCTATGTAACATAAAAACAGAAATCATAAACAAAATAAACTATTATTTTTTCTTGGTTAGCATCTTTCTTGTTTCTGGGTATGCACATTTCACACCCCCACCCCCCGGATTGACACGTGTGATGGTGGTGGTTGGGGGTACAGCAGGTATTTCCAATTGTTCAGTAACCTTGACGACTTATCACTTTTTACAGTGCCAATTTCTGATGGAGTCTCAATTCATTTCAAACCAAGCAGAACTATCTCGCTCTACGCGTGACCCTGACAAGCAGTGGTGCACACGCATGCCGAGTGCATCCTAGCCAAGGCCTCACACCTTGCACTATTTCAGTTGAATAAAGATGATTGGTGTTTAGCTGCACTTGATGAGGTGATGAGCCTAGTGCAGGGGTCGCCTGGTTGAGGTTTGTTTGGTCTGTCTCTGGGGCAGTGTCGCTTTCCACAACTCAATAAACACATCACACACACACACCGGAAGCAGACAAGAACCCACAAAGACATTCCACATACTCAGTGGCTACATACTAGTGCCAGTGTTGATACTCAGTACAACAGAGTTGGGCAACACTCATGGAAACTTGATACTGATACATGATACTTCAATACCATTCACCAGGTGGCTCTTCACAAGTTCAATTACTAATTCCAAACCACTCACCAGGTGTCCCCCACCTCCATGGCCTTTTGTAGGATAACATTTTTGCCAGTAAACATTTTTGGGTGGACACATGGATGTTAACTGTTACCCCACTTTGAGAAACAAGACATGTTTTTTCTTACCAGAAATGGACTGCAAACACACGTGACACCATTTTAGTGATTTACACTCATTTTTAAGGCATAACTGACAACATATATGACTTTGAAAGACCTTTTTGCTACTTCATTTTTTTACCCATCCACACATATTTCTACCTGTCCACAACGGGTTTTACCTGTCCAAATGACGGGTGGACGGGTCTCTACAGTAAGCTATGCCTTGAGGTCACCCCCTACCCCGAAGTAACTCCCTACCCCTTGGAAACACCCCCATCCTACCCTAGAACTTGCCACACCTCAACATCACCCCTACACCTTTGGATTACCCCCACACTGAAGTTACATACTGAGATGAGGTTGGGAGGCGACCCCTACCTTGAGGTCGCAGGTCGTGTTGAGCAATAGGTTGCTAGGCTTGAGGTCGCGGTGCAGCACGTTGGCCGAGTGAATGTACTTGAGTCCGCGCAGGATCTGGTAGAGGAAGTAACACACGTGGTCATTGCTCAACTTCTGTGTCTTCAACAACTTGTACATGTCCGTCTCCATCAGACACTGGACAATGTAGCTGGACACTGGTCAAGGACTTACTGCGGACACATGCAAATCTTCAGTTCACTAGCACTTCGTCTGAGTAGGCCTAAACTATTTTAGCATCAGAATTTGTTATTTAAACACACTTACATAATCCACTATTATTTTCACAAAACTATTGTTTTAATATATATTTTTTATTGTTTTGTTTGTACACGTACTATTTAGTCTTGTGTAAAGCACTATAAACATCGTTGGTGGCTTTACATAACAAATATAAGTATAGGACCCTATCTTTATGGTGCATAGTTGTGCTTATTGAAACAGAACAGTGAGAATAAGCAACGCCTGCAATGTCAGACTTTGTATCAAAACGGCACAGCATTCAGCTTATATTGTGTCTTTGACAAACTACTCCCTATAAACTATTGGCACAATATACTTCATTGGTTGCAAACGGTTAGTTTACATTAACTCTTTTAGACATATGCATAAGCAGCAGGGTTTTATGCAGGATAAAATTATTTCCAGTCACACATGTTTTGGTGGACACATGGATGTTAACTGTTAAGCCAGTTTACAAACTATTAAATGTGTCTGATGACCTGAAATGGACTACAGACACACATGAGACACCATTTACACTCACTTTCAAGGCATAACTAACAATATCTACGGTTTTGGAAGACCTTTTTTGCTCCTTCATTTTTGTACCTGTCCACCCATATTTCTACCCGTCCATATTCGTTTTTACCCGTCCAAATGACGGGTGGACGGGTCTCTACATAAAGGTATGATAAACAGTTGCCTTTTGTTACCCTTTAAAGGGGAGCTGAAACAACCGTTGCCACAACATAAGAAGATACCATTTAGAGGATACGTGACCATGATTTGACAAGCACTGAATCACGGTAGATTTCAAATAATTTTTCAAATTTGGAAATCATTGACCATTCAGTGCCGCCATATTTTTTTCAAGCTGCTTTTGGTTTGACTGCATTTGGTTTGACACAGGAATCGGTTAGGAATTTCCCAAACTCAGCAGAATTCCCCATTCCGCAAGTATACCACTGTGTCGTTTAGTTTGTTTTAAATCATTTAACTTTTTATTTTGAAGACACATATCTGATTTGTTTATCTGTATAATGCTCACCACATATAATAGGGCACCATATTCTTGTTTTTGCACAGAAATCTCTATTGATGAAGTAAATAATAAAAAATCGAAAATTTACATTGAGTTGATAGCAGCTAGTCAAACCAAATGCCGGTTGAATATAATATGGCAACGCCCAGTGGTCAAAGATATCCAAGTTTGAAAAACTATTTAAATATACCACGGCTCCGTGCTCATCAAATTATGGTCACATATCCTCTAAATGGTTTCTTCTTATGTTTGGGCAATGGTTGTTACATACATTCAAAAACATCAAATTTTTATTTACGGAAAATTAAGAAACTAGACCTCATGTAAATCAGTAAATAAAATGATTCGTCTAACAAATATCTTTGATCACTGCATCATCATAAACATAATCATCAACATTCTGATGCCTGCACAGTGTCATCACTGACTGAGTCTGACACAGTGAACGCAGCAAAGGATACACATCTTTCATCTCATCCAGGTTTGGTGAACGGATTATGTCTTGAATGTTGATAATCTAAAACAATAAACGTCATGTATGTCAGCCACTGTTCCTGACTAAATGGTGTGGGTCTGTCACAACAAATGCATGTGGACACAATGTCAGTTGACATCCTGTGAGCCAAACGCCGAATTTACATGGTTAGTTTTAAAAGGTAAAGGTAAGTTCTTATATAGCGCAATATCCAGTCCTCAGGACTGCTCAAAGTTTTTTACACTTTACTTCCCTGGCAGACCTGTTCAATCAAACACCATCTCAACTTCTCTGGGAAGAATCCAGCCAAGGTGCAATTAACGCGTGAAGGCGGTTTGTACAAATATCCACCACTGTCTATAGACATGTACACATTTATACAACAGCTGAGTGAACTGGAGCAATGTAGAGTAAAAATCCTTCCCCAAGGTTTGACACAGAAGCACAGGATTGAAACCCAGGTCCAGCACTACTTGACCAGTCCAGTTACCAGTACTATTTAACCAGTCCAGCCATTACTTGACTTGTTCTGTTGTACAAGATATTGGGGTTTCACATACATTTTCATGCTTGAAGCGTGTGAGGATCTTGATTTCCCGCAGTGTTCTCTGGCAGTAAGTCTGGTGCTCAAATGGGGATATCTTCTTGATGGCCACTTTATTCTTGGTTGCATTGTCTAGTGCCGACCTGAAACAGTGCACAGAACTATTTGAAACATTGCATCTGGATGATCTCAAACATTATTCAGGGGTACAACTTCACAATTTATTTTTACTAGACAGCAGGACTAGTAAAGTCAAAAGTTTACTAGTCCGCCAAAAGGTTTACTAGTCCAACAAAATATATAAACAACACAAATTGAAGTCGTTAAAGCTAACATCAGTATATGCTACAATGCCTGTTAAATAAATGCACTGTTCATAAAGGAGACAAAGTAATAAAACAGAAATAACAAAAGTAATTACTGAAAAACTGAAGATATGATCTGTATTAAAAAAAACTGTGCAATATATGGCAGCCTATCATTATGAATTTTCCATAATCATTCTAGAAATTTACCTCATATTACGGTGTTATGGAAACTGCTCTGCTGGACTGTGTTAATGGAAATAAAAATATCACACTAGAAGTATACACTTCAAAGAACTATTAATCTTATCAATAATGCCCAGAAAAGTTCATGGCTGGTGGCCATGCCTAAAAAAAGTCATAATTTATCAGTAAATGGAGCAGTTTGCCTGTCACTGCCATAGCCAGTTGTTCACCAGCAATAATTTATCAATGTTTTGATGACTTGGGATTCAGTTACATCCTCGGCCTGTGGATAGGTTAGGGTCACTGTGACTACAAACGCTTGATTGACTACTGTAGGGTGGGGTGGATGACACATTGACCTTTACTAGACAACCGGCCTAGTTATTAGGCAGGTTTACTAGTCTGCCCTTATCTTTAATAGTGTACGGACTAGTGGGTAGTTCTACCACAAATTACAGGATGACTTGAAACCGTGTTAACTTTTACTGTACAGAGCGGCCAAAACAAGCCAACACCTGCTATGTGCAAAGTGGCCAAAACTAGCCAGTAAACTCAGTTCTAGGCCTTTCGTTTACCGTGATCAGACCCTTCTTTTACATTAGCTACCCAGTTCAAACTGCTGACCTAAGCTCTATGTAGGTCATGGAAACATGAGCTGTCACCATCTTGCGAAAAACAGTTTTCGTTTGTAAATTGAGTTTATTTGGAAGGATGTTAAAGTGCATTCATCCAGATGACATCGCCCTGTATTTAGCAGATTTTATCGAAATCATTACTGGACATCAATATCTGCAGCGTGAATGATGTTGATAGCAATCACAGAGACTGTATTATCGTCCAACGTTAAAATACGAAGAAAGTGACTTGTTGGTGGCATCTTCACTTCTCTGATATACAGCCATCCTGTCGAGTGTACTACTGTCCATACTTCGTTTGATTTATTTATGTATTTTATTAGAATAGTCACATTGCTTCTGATAAGGCAATGCCTATTTGTGAAAGGAGTGTGATACGTTTCGATATTTCATATGTTGATTTTTACATTGGTAAAGAACATTCCATTTAGCAATATGATCGGTAAATGGCAGACTTATTTTATTTGAAAATATTTAAATACTTTTATTATTATTTGTAATTGTATTTGATATTTAGGAATTAAAAGCATGTGTATCTAAATACGTTCCTAAAGTATTTGAAATGTTCAAAATAATTAATACTTTTTCAAATACATTGTTAGTATCAACATTTCTGTTTCACGATCACATAGCCTGCCAAACTGATTACCTTCACTGCAAATCACCAATTGTTTACTCTTCAAAATACCCACTGATGGCAACTTTACTGTGTCTTTTCCCCAACAGTGCTAATTATTGAAGAAAACATTTGGCAGGAATGAGCACAACTTTTGTTTGCTCAGAGCCAGAGGATAGATTACCCAGTAGTACCTGACAGTGACCCTTTGTTCTTTAGTCAGGCTCTAAGCTGGTACAAGGCCATTATGGCCTCCAGGCTGTCTTTCAAGTTAAGCTATCACCAAATTTCTTATATCTTCCTCACAAGATCCTAGCAGTTATTGTTATGTTAGTTTTATCCCAGTAAAACATCAAATTTAGGAAGTTTCCAAATCATTTTTTTTTTAAACAACGCCAAAGAGGTTTCTAAGACAGCTGAGTCTGTTGACACTGTGATGTAGTTAGCAACAACAAGACTCCCTAGCACTGGTCTGGCTGTCATCTTATGAGCAACACTAATTATGCTTATGATCTAGACGTCTCGAACTGAGTTTTTCTTTTACCTACAAAGTAATATATCATGAAAATTAAAATTATTTGAAATACTTTTCAATGTACAGCTGTATTTGTATTTAAATACTTTTGCTTTAAAAGTATTTGTAATTATTTTTGAATCCCTCAACTTCCCAAGAGTATTTGTATTTAAATACATTTCGATGTATTTGACCCCATGTCTGGTAAATAGTAGCCCTTTTTTAATTATAGCATGATTTTTGTCTTCACTCATGTTGGCGTTGTTTAAAAAAATGATTTGGAAACTTCCTAAATTTGATGTTTTACTGGGATAAAAGTAACATAACAATATTAGAAAAAAATGATAGATTAATTTCACACGATCACTGTGGTAGGTTCTGGAATTTTTTATGCATAACAAGATAAAATTACGATTCTATTTTGTCATAATAATTGTTGATGTTTGCTTCAAGATATGAAACGTAACTGATTGCAACATGGAAATGTTATTAGCATATCTTATTCACACAATCATTTCGCATACAACGCAATTAATATTTAATATATTTTCATGCATTAGTAGTTGAGATATTCAAATGTTAATGCAAGCAAAAGCCACGTAATTCACGGTTGGCTGCCATCTTCAAACTATCTGCCAACAGCAGGATGTAAAATAAAAGGCTGTCTAGTGTCTACCTAGTAGAGTTGGGACCAAAGAGTTAAGGCCTGATATAGGATGGCCTGAAAGGCTGAAACACTCATAGGATGACGTGAAACTTTGTGACAGGATTAACTGAAACAGGCCTCAAAATTAACACTTGCTGACGCTTTTTCGAAGCTACTGTGCCAGTTTTCACATTGTGCTGGCCTAACTGGCCATAGTTTTCACCTAACTCTTCTTAGAAAACCGGACGATCCAAAATCCTAATTGTTGTAGTAAATATTTCAATCAATGTGTTTTTTGTTATAATTGTGTGACACAGTGTGTATTTAATGGTATATATGCACTGCCGAACTTAAGTGAATTAATTGTAATGTTTATGAATTTACATATTTTACATGTGTAGCATAATTCACATAAATTTATATATAAGTCACCAATGTTGACAGCCAGGTTTCACACCAAATATCATGCATGGCTGGTCCAGACTGCTGGCAAGCCAGGCAGGAATGCTAGCCACTACACTATCAGGTTCTCCACTGCAGCTTGAGTAATTGTTAACCTTATCAAAATATCTGCACTTATACAATTGCAATGTCATTATTCATAGTTCTAAGGCCATAAATTATCTTTTTAATTTAATAATTATGCACAATTTATTGCACATCAAACAAAACTTACATAACATTTTAGTTTATATGGAATTTTCAAAATTGCACAAATTTGAAAATTGATAATTTCCACATGCATCCAAGCCTAAGAACAGACGAGTAGACAGCATTATCAACCCTCATGGTTAAAGTCCATGAAACACAGTCGTAAATTATGAACAACTGTAAATGGCATGTTAACATTCTTACAAACTATCAGGAACATACTTGCAAAACCAGATATGGGTATCAAAGAAAGAAAGTGAGAAATATTTCAACCCAGTTTTATAAGACTGTTCAAGAAATGAGGGCTGAGTGAGCTAACTGTTTATGACACCTCTATGACAGGTGAAAGGGAGGAGTGTTGTTCCCTGAAGTCCTTCCCCGGCTCTAGCCCACACACCTGGTCTGCATATGCACTCATTAATCCCTCTTGCCCTCCATTCCCTGACAGCAGGAGGCACCCCAGGCCACACCTTTCCCCCTTCTCCTTCACCTCAGTTGAAACGACAACAAGGGAAGAGAACTGTCAATAGTACCACTTCAGTAAGGGATGATTTCCACATAAGATGATAGTCATGATACCCACACCTAGGGGGACAGAGTTCAATTTAGGATCTTGGCCAAGTGGGCCTTGGCCCATCTATATTGTAGAAAGGGGCCATTTTGGACAATGCACCACCAAATGTACATTCAAATTATGAACCATATCAATTATGAGTTTGTGTATTATTACTAGACATCTATTGGTTGATTTAGTGACGAAGTCTGTGACATGAACCAAGTTTGTATTACCTAATTTAATTACCTTAGAAAATTTTAATATAATTACTATACATGTGTATTCTTTATTTTCAGCAGCCATACATGACATTATGGTATTGCTCAGTGTATTACTTAAATACAAGAATGTGTTTTTGCACCTATAAAAATACTAAACTCTACTGGTTTTTAACAGCTGTTATATCATTTATATTGGGTATAACATTTGTATGAAAAATGTTGAGACCCATCTTTAGTTTATCACGTAAGTATTATTGATGTTGCGGTAAATATGTCAATTAGTAAATTACAAATCAAGCAGTAGACAGCAATATAATAATTAAATTAGCTAAAAATAGCACTTATGTAGTCAAAACTAGCATGATCGCGACACACGGTTGGTATTTTTTCGCAACATTGTTAAAATAAAACGCTGCAATGTTGTCGAACAATAATTAGTTTCTGTACTTGTAAATCATGTTTAAATAGTACATTGAGAAACTAACAGACGCCATGGTTATCGCACAAAGTTGTATGTCGGATAACATGGGGCTAAAACTATTATAATTCATGCTAATCCATGGGCATTTCACTTTGCTTGAAATTGAATATTTTATAATGGATTATGTTCCAAATTCCATACACAAGCCGAGTTGTAGAACTCTGGATGTTGTCAACACTGATGGGAGGGGTAAATTAGTACATCCACACTGACAACAGAGAAATACCATTATGCCAGCACTGACACAGGAGGGGGAGATGCCCAATTTGATACCTGGGGAAGATACTGATACTGACACTGTGAGGGGGTAACAACATGTCTCTGTGAGATGACACACTATCTGGTCATTGTGCGGCTAATTGAACACATAAGGTGACAAGCAGTGAAGTCACTGAGGTGATAAACTATCAGGTCACTGAGGTGACAAGTGATCAGGTCACTCAGTGCCACTTTATATTTCCGTCAGTTTTGCATGTATCAGCTGAATTTTTTATAATCGTATATAGAAATTGAGTGCATCGATGTGGAGTATAAAATTATGTAATTTTATTTATATTGTATTTTACTAAAAACAACTTTTTTTGGAATTGTTAACATGACATTGATAAAGTAAGTGGCTAACATGCCTCATAAAAGGGGTATTGTGATTTATTAAAGACTTGTTACGCACAAGTAAGCTACTCCGTTTCCAGGATCTGTCTGAGTGACTCTGGATTCCATTATTCACAAACAAATTCACTAAAAATGACAACGACGACGTGTTTATATCATGATAACATATTTACAACATTTATGCCCGATGTCATTGCGGTACTACACGGAAGAGCCAGTGGCATTCGACGCCTGCGATACTCGTATGTCACGACTGTAACGTGCTTATTTATTCTAAGACTAAGACAGCGAATGTGACACCATTGCAGCCATTTGACAGGAACCAGGTATCGCGGACGGAGACAACAATTTGAGAGCACCTGAAATCGTGTATTCACTGTAATCCGCGACAGTATCGGTGGAAATGAAACGCGCACTTACACAACCATCCCATAGGCTCCTTCTCCGATGTATGATAAATTTGTGTACCGCGGTCCAACTTCAAATAGCTGCCCTCGAACGAGCTCAGCATTACCCTTCCTTTCCACCTGCGTCGCCATTTTGAGTTGTCGTACTTCCTTCTCTTGATTGGACACCCATGGTCACGTGGACTAGCTCTGACGTCGGTTCCAAGGGGCCGTCGCATTTCGCAATCTAGTTTCATGAGGAGGGTCATTTTATTTTCAAAACTATTTATATAACATAACGATTTTAGTCTACTAATAGTCAGAGTGTTGTGTACTCTGATTGCGTTAATACTATAGCCCGATGCCTTCTTGTATGTTACGGTCGCGCCGATGACTGGCGTAATTTATGAAATGACATTTTATATAGGCCAACGCTGATCGACGAATTATACGCGGTCTTCGACTTCAAGCGTCGTTGACGTCGTCAATGAGCACTTTTGTTTTTGGATGACAGTCAGGCGCAGACAGGCAAGGCTAGGCAGGCGTACAATCTAGCGAGGTACAGACAGACACAGTTTTAGGCAGGTGCAGGCAGGTAGGCAAAGACAGGTACATATCAATATTATTTGTAGGCAGGCATCGACGACAGGCAGCTCTGAATGGGATAGAGAGAATTGGATTCCTGAGCAAAGGTTTTATTTTGCAAATTTATAAATAAGTGTCTTTGACCTGTGAAATGGTCTATAGCAGGGTTCGCAGATATATCTAGATATTCATTTTAAATAGGCATAGACTATGAAATGACAAAATGACGTGTATATGTTGCTGTTGGGATAATCAACAATACTGGTTTTATTTGTGGATATTGTAGCCCGTAGATAGAATCCCTTTTTTAACATCATAAAATTGCAATAATTATCATGGTAAAAACATAATATACACGGCAATGTACTCACCAGAGGCACATTCGTACGTTCATTCATTGAATTTTTAATATTGTGATAGTCCAAATTAAAACGCACCGTTCTGTACGTCCCGTGGCGTACGTATATATCTTCTGTGAGCGACTGGTTTCATAAATTAACCCAAACATATCGAAATAAATTTAAGCAATTAACATGTTCCGTATGCATATATACCTAGTAAAATGTGGTCAGCAACACCGGTATTATCGATCGCGAAGACCAGCGGCCAGAGTGTACTATAGCTAATCTCGAGCCCTCTTCTCTCCTCCAGTGGTGTAGTACGATACAGGGACTTGCGGCATGGAGATACCTTCCAGTGCAGTGTCATACACATCATCGAGCACGGGCCACCTATATCGGTTCATTTTTCCTACCACTGACCTCTGTCTTGGTGAACGAAGTTCACTCGAACTGTGCCATCCTGTACGCCACGTTGTTCTTCACCTACGCAGTAGATAGCATAAAAACCATGTTCCGACCTGGAACTCCTGGAAGTGAGGGTCTTCGCATGATTCTCCCCTTGTTTGCTTGTTTAGCTGGGGAGCAGAATCAGGGCGTAGGTTGTGGGAACAGTACATGCGTGTACCGTCCGGGCGTCCAGCCCTGGCACCCAAGAACATAGTATTGGTCATAATGGATGCAGCATGATCCGTATAGCATGCAGTACGTCTTATGCACCACCAGTACGGTACCCCCGGCTGGAGGCACACCGCTGCATGATACGTCATAATTCCATTCACCGTCCTGGAAGTCGTCATTTTATCAAATGCCAGCCGACGTTCACCGATGGCATCCTTTGTGACAACCAGGAACTGTACCGTACCGATGAGTTCCCGTACCCGGCGTAGTCTGTTGCGATGAAGATGTTGCGGTCACGAGGTCCACTACTTAACGCATGTCCTCTGGTTTACGGTGTGCTTCCCGACACTTGCTCGAGCGCTCCGCCCCAGGCATTGACCTTTGACGTCACATAGTGAGTGCTATATGAAAATGGAAAAAATATCCATCAGATAACAACCACTGCCGTCGCAAGTCCTGCGCAACTACACATTTATATCGATACGTATTTACAGCTATTCCACAAACATTAACAAAACACACTTTAACAGTTTTTAATTATAAGTGTTTTAGTATTGAACTGTCACATAGACTTTTATAGTATAAATATTCTGCAAGGACCACAACAAACAGCATGACGAGAGTTTTTAACATAATTTCTTATTGATTGGTCACGTACAGAATGAAACGTCACATGCAGAAAGGGAGAAGAATTTTGCCTTTAAATATATGAAACATCCGAGTATTCCTCACCAAAAGTGTTGTAAATACTCTACAAATATCAATTAGTTGATAGTAAGTCTTTCGGGATTATACACACATGTTCGATATGCATTGTTATGCCAATGTCAAGTTAGAGAATAACATCACCTTTCTTACCCAAACGTCATACTTGATTACAAAAGTGTTGATTCAAAACGTCAAGTAGCCCTTCGGTGTCAGAGACAAACTACAAGAAGCCTAGATGTTGTAGGGCCTATACCGAGTCCGTACACAATGCATATCTTGTAACCGTTTCGTACGTGACAATTTTGTTCTGTATGCGCATTTTAAAAACATTTTATATTTCTTTGTATATATAATTTTCTTTTCTCTCTCTCTCTCTCTCTCTCTCTCTCTCTCTATATATATATATATATATATATATATATATATAATATATATTTGGATGTCCTTTTCGAAGCTATGTTACCTTCATCATTCGTCCAAGTGTCTTATCGCAGGGATATATTTTAGTCATATTATATATATTATATATATATATATATATATATATATATATATAGTATATATATATATATATATATAGTGCATATATATATATATATATATTACTAAAAGTAATATTTTGTTGTTGTTGAAAAGTTGACAAATAAATGTTCCCTTCAACGTAACATGACATTTTTATTAGCAATGTTACCAAGATGGTCTCCTCCGAGGCAGTGTACTCGGCAAACACTTTGCCGTTCAACTGTCGAAGTGCATTTAGTTTCAAGCATCCAGCTCCCAGCTTCACAGCAATGTCGGTGATAAGCAGGTCATCGTTCTGGAAGGCACAGCTTACATCTGTAAGGATATTCAGCACGTCCATCATGAAGTGCAAATCCCGTTTGAAATTCAGACTCCTCAGATTCCTGAGGTATCCTTTGCACTTTGCTGCTTCTTCTCCCTTGCCAGTGGCTTCTTCCATGTGAGCACAGACCACGGACCATGGTCAATAATGTCACCGATTTGCTTGAGACCCCGGCGTCTTTTCGAGGAACGATAGTAGAACCTACAGACGAAATCGACGCACTCTTCTACAAGATCTACGACACTGCTCGACACTTTGATAACATCAAGCATGGCGAACTCCAGCTTGATGGGAAACAAGGATAATTCGAATAATGAAACTGAAATGAAAAGACAAGTGTCAGCTGACTGAGGAAGTACTGACTAAAATCTCCGATATGCAGAATAATTGCACCACAAAGAACATTAAAATAATACCCACCAACTGACATACTTCCACTGCATATAAGTATAGCTGCAAATTTGATTAATATGAACAATAACACAATATAATACGCAACATATACTCTATGGCTGCAGCACCTGTACTGCTGGTAAGTATACTGCTACACCTTAACCACAACCACAGCAACTGTACTGCTACACCTTAACCATAACTACAGCAATTGTACTGCTACACCATAACCACATCCACAGCACTTTTACTGCTACACCTTAACCACAACCATAGCACTTGTACGGCTACACCATAAATATACACACCCACAAGTGCTAATTACAAGAACGACGTTGCTCACCATGAACTACACGACTGTGCGACAGGGTCTTTTTCTTTCTTGCGGGGCAATCCTACTTCCGGACACCAGTTGTCAAGGACGAGAAACTCGAGCTGTCACGGTTCACAATGTCTTTATTTCACATGAAGAAAGCAAAAGAAAACCCTGCCCACAGTCAGACGTCAGGACTATACTCTCAGGCTTCTTGCTTCCAAAGCATTCCTGAAGCAATCACGCAAAGCAACTTCCCACTGAAAACACAGCCTCGTGGACCAGCTCATTGCTTGCTCTCCACTCTCCCCCAAATCCCGCTGTCATCCCACCGATCAAATTGCATTGACACCTATTGTCACTGCTAATTAAACTAAACATTAATCACCAGGTGGAGTCACCGCTTACTGAACCAAATAAATACACAAAATACATACAATATGATAGCGTCCTGACATCTGCACACACACACACACACACACACACACACACACACACACACACACACACACACACACACACACACACACACACACACACACACACACACACACACACACACACACACACACACACACACACACACACACACACACACACACACACACACACACACACACACACACACACACACACACACACACACACACACACACACACACACACACACACACACACACACATCACACACACACACACACACACACACACACACACAAATATATATATATATATATATATATATATATATATATATATATATATATATATATATATAATTCAAACCCATCGCTTACAACGAATTTCAACATGACTACAAGTTCACTGACCAATGTAGCTGGCAGTTCAGCCAAAGACAATTCACAGAAGGCGTCAAAGTTAGAAAGTAAGAGAGAAACGACACATTATTAATGAGACACAAACCCATAGCTCAAACATAATATCCGCCTATAGCCGACCACCACATTCTTCACGCGATATCTCTCAAACCTACTGACAAATACCAACATGACTAGTCACTTACTCTGATAAACGATAATAATTATTAAACCTGATGATGCGTTAGCGTTCAACCAGTAACTTCACAACACGTAACGTTGCTGTGTATTAAAATAAATCGCTACAAGAAATGTTAATTACCCAGTGCAACATCGACTGAATTATTTGCTTCGGTTATAATGAGTGTTACAGCATGGGCAAACGCTTGTGGGAATGTCGAAGGGGTGATGGGAGATAGACGCATATCACGTAAACGTAAAGGAAATGTGCTCAGCTCGTGTGTTATCTCGGCATACATGGATGGACTAGAGACGATGGCACTAACAGAGAAATAACAAGAGAAGGTCCAGGTGTGCGAAAACAAGCTGGTAAGGAAAATATCGACGATTTAAGAGAGTCGATAAGAGAATAATTGGTGAAGTGAGATAGGAGGTTGGAGTGAGGGAATGTTTTAACAAGAAATTGGCGAGGAGTAGGTTGACATGGGCCAGTCATGCGGAAAGAATGGGAGATGAAAAACTGGCAAAGAGAGCAGATGCCCAGAAAGTGGAGAGTAAAAGGATGCGAGGAAGACTGAAATTGCGATGGGGAGATTGTATGAAAAGATACATAGAAAGAGTGGGAGAAGAATGGAGAAAAAGCAACATATAGAAGGGATTGGGGACTGCTGATGGAGACAATAGGGAGAGAAACGTGAGCGGAACAAACAAGACACTGGAAACGGAACTCATGGTCAACTCAAGCCTGACGATAAAGATGCCAAGAAAACAACAATAACAAAACAAAATTTGACCCTAGTTTAGTAACCGGGCAATTATTATTTTGAATCCTAAATATAGATATTTACCATCACGCACTTTGGGAATGATGAAATTTTCGTTGACCTGTCACCTCTTGGGCTGCAGCCAACAACATTATGTGGAAAATTCCTATCTTAATTCCATTTGAATTATGAAACATTTCTTTGCGAAAGGCTAGAACTGAGAAGGAAAGTCTCACACACCGTACTTTGTGATTCTATGAATACGAATCAGCAAGCCATGTATTGGTCCTCCGCTTCCCACCATCCAAATTGTCCGGGATTGGGGGAGGCATGGCCCCCCTGCTGCCCTCTGTCGTTCTGTTCATGATGCAACCAAGACTATGACGATAATACTAATAACGACTTCTTATATGCGCCAATAACCTCGAAGATCGAGCTCAGTGATGCGACAAAACCAAGGGAAGTCTCGTAATCGTATATCAATGCGCAAGTGGTCGACGGATAAATGTGCTAGGAATCTAAGGATAGGCAGGTTTAAAGGAATGGGTTTTTAGACGCCTGCGGAATTAAACTATATTTCCTTCTAATTTAACACTGACATTTCAACCTAGTATATATTTTTGAGAATATCCTGTAAAGCAGCTTTGTTATTTCCAAATGACTGTAATATTTTTCTTGCGGGATCTAATCGATTAAAGCACATACATAATCACATACGTACGAATACGTAACAAAACGCTTGCGCATTCTGAATTCACGGGCCAGTCCATTGATAATGACGGGGTTGGCTTATTTGCTAAAAGCGAGGGTACATGCTATTGGGTTTTATTTTACCCATTTAATATTACCTTCTTATGATAACTGCATGCATGTTGAAGATTTACTGCCTGCCAGTTTGTGTTTAGTTGCTTTATTAACCTTGGAACAAAATTCGCAATTTGAATGATTCCGCCTGCAACATGTTAAAATTATAAATGCAGCAACCAGTTTCAAAACAAAATTGATTGGCAGCAATGCCGAGTTAACCGCAATACCCTTTGTTGTTTAGCTTTCCCACGTTCTTGACAGCATACTTCCCTCCCTTTGATAATATTATAGTGGATACGTCCGTGCTTCGCGGAATAGTAGGTTTACGGCCAATCAGACGCGAGTACACTAGTGTGACGTAACGCTACGTGTTGTTTGAACGTTACCGTTGCCAGTTGAACGCGCCAACGCAAACCGTTCAGACGTGTTCCTTGGACGGGCAAAGGCAAGCGTGCCGTGACGTCACATGTATTGTTCGCCGGCCGAGCTCGAACGTTTGAAGAAACAGTTGAGTGCTATACACTGAAAGAGGAGAGCTTTGCCTCAAGCGGTAGAACACCAGCGGCTACGCCAACAAGTTATGAAGACAAGATTGTGTTCTTGGCGATTCAGCACGCCATTTTGTCTTCTCTCCGTCAAGTTGTTGCAGCCGTCGCTGCCGCCATAGACTCCACTGCCCTCGGCACCCGCCCAGGCCAAGGTAAGCAACGCGTTGGAAACATTCGTTTTTCTTAATAATGATGCGAATTCAAACCTCAACCATACTACTTAATGTTGCGAAATATTTTGTTATGCAATTGCGTTGAAGCATTACGGTTATTTAAATGCCGTTGTTGCATTTTCAGGTGCGCACACCCACGGCCACGATTCTCTCGTTCTGCGCCTCTGCCGTCGAATCCGCCGATGACACCCGCTTTGACGGCTAGATCTGCACAGTGGGTCTACGCGAGCGATTCTGATAACAAAGGCGATGAATCTGTCACCGCCACTGGAGTTCAACGCCTCATCGCACTGGGGCAAATCCACCGCGGGAACATATTCGCCGAAATTACAATCAATCTCACCGACGGACATCGCCGCCACGACCGTGTCTGTCGAATCGTGACATCATCGCTGACATCGACATCGCCATCGGGCTTCCTTGCCATTACGCTCAATCCCACCAGGACGAATTCGCCGCTATGACTGCGTCTGTCGAATCCGGGAGCTTCCGCTCCAGTCGCTCTGCACCGTACGTCCTGTCCGTGTCTTGTCTCTTTCTCCGTGGGCCACTACGACGTATTAGTGTCAACGCCCGATTCTATGTTCAGTGTTGTTTAGTTTTGTGACGAGGTGGTTGTTACGGGGGACCGTTGCAATTGCCGGATGAGATCCAGGCCTAATCGACTGAGCGTCCTGAAAAAGTTCGCGCTGTTGATTGGACTCGCCTGTTGTGAATCCAGACCTGAGGCTTGTGGTGGTTTGTGGACGCGACAAATGTTGCTTGTCTGTTCGAGTTATGTCTGTTATGTGTTTGTATTGTGTCTTGTTCGATGTGCGGAGGAAACCAAGTCACCAAAAGCGTCCGATCGAGTTGCAACAAGACGTGAACAACGAAAAAGCGTACATTGCATGCAACTGAACAGCGAATGCTGCATTACATCGGACGATTTAAATCCGCTACGAACTGCTAAACAAAACGTTATAATGATTCGGGATGAAACACGCTTATTTCATTCAATAAAATGGTGACAAACGTTAATAACGCCTCTATTGTGTTTGTAGATAGGCTATATAATTACACATTATGAGGCAGTAGGCCTAATTAGTATACGGTGCGGTGATTGCATAAAGTTTATCGTCCTCCCGACATATGTCCAGTAGTCTTTGTCGTCCTTCGCGTAGACACGTACCTGGGATACTCTTGCACAAGATCGACAACAGTGGAGTCGGGCCATTCACAAAGGAAAGAGCCATATTGAAGAAAACATATCACAACAATACCAACATGATCACAATCTCCGCCATAGCCTTCCAGGTGCTTCTGCACCTACCGTCTTCTGTATCTACTGCCGTAGAGGCATTGCAGCTCAGATCGGACTAATTTCCGACCTACGAGCAAAACACAAGAACAAAACCCTAATGACGAAAGAGACGGGCAGACATACAGGGCCGTCCGGTAACGTCTTTTCGCGACTATCGTACATTAAAGGCACGTTAAAGGGTAACATAACACAACATACGTCCCCATCTCGCCAAAGATTACATTTCCAAAATCGAACAATTTAGAGGAGCACACAAACCGTTTAAATTACAAATATAGCCACTAATGATTAAAGTCACGTGCTAACTTAACAGATGACTAATATCACAACAAACGTTCAACAGTTCGTCAGATAGTCTTAAAGATACCAGTGTGGACGTCTGTTTCGTCTGGGTCGTTGGTAGTGCGGGTGACCAGCTTGTTGAGCAGACAGACCGCCAATGTCGAGATCGTCAAGGTATGCGTATGACGGTAGCTGTTGACTCCCTGATTGTCGCGATCGAACTCAACGCCGTGAGTTCCAGCGCGACCCGTCTTCAAGCACGAGCCTATTGGGACCAGTAACGTTGCCAGCTTGTACTCCCGGATAGATCGTTTCGTCCTGATTCAGTCTCCATGTTTCATCATCGGTGCTGCGGTGTTAAAACCTTGGGCAAGTGTTTTCACTCTACATTGCTCCAGTTCACTCAGATGTATAAATGAGCAACTGGCTATAGACAGTGGTGGATATGTGTACGAGCAGCCTTCGCGCATTAATTGTAGCATATGGCTGGATGCTTCCCAGAGAAGCAGAGATAGTGTCTGAGTGAACAGGTCTGTCAGGGAGGTAAAGTGTAAAGCGTTTCGAACGGTCCTGAGGGTTGGATACTGCGCTATATAAGAACTTGCCTTTTGCCTTTACTTCTTTGCGATCGATTCAGCTAACACTGAAATGTTCGGTGGAGATGCCTGAGATCGTTTCAAGTTTTCCAGATGAAATCGTGGTTTACGACCTAGCATCAACTCTGCTGATGTACGCTGTGTCAACGCGAGTTTGCAGGACCGTTCGAACTGCATCTGCGAACGTCTTCCCCTCAGGTTGAGCGGCGAGACACTCTGTGATGACCTGACTCTCCACCCCTCCGTTGCATCGTGAGTTTAATAGCGCACTGCGACGATGTTCAATATCAAGTCTCTGCAGAAATGTTTCGAGCTCATAAGACGTACACGAACTGTGGTCTTTGTCGCTTTGGAGCACTTCCGGAATTTCTGAAAATGGTTCATTTTCGTGCACAAGCGACATTTCTGTCCTACGGCAGGGCATCTTCGACTTCCTGTTGTATGTGAACTATATACCCACAGTTGTCACACGCTTGACGGACATGCGCATGTTGTTTTACTTATGTTTTGTCTCTTCCCGATTGTTACCTTAGAAGGTTGCCTTACGGAGCGGGTTTCGGTCCGCAGCCAGCGGGAACTCGCAGCCCGCGGGCTGGACTTTTGTATTTGTTGCGGGGCGGGCTGCGGGCCAGACCAGTGCGGTGCCGACATGTTTCTGTAAGGCTGTTACAGAGTTGTCGTACGTGTCCGTGCAAACACTCGCGGTCCCTCCGTTCCTCGGCAGTGGATCTGAATCGCACGATGCCGAGCTTCGGCTACATTCAAGGCCGCTGGCCACAAGATATGTCTGGAAATTCACGTACCATCGAGTCCGTGGCACCGTAGGCTCGTCGGATGAATCGAAAAAACGCTTGTGTGGGCGGTAAACTTATTGTTGTCATCATCGTTACCAAATTACGTCAGCTGATTAAGTAAATTAAAGGCAAGTTAAATAGTAACAAAACACAGCAGGTGCATGTCCTGTTGGGACACGGTACACTGAAGTTCTTAACATTGTTCGCAATTCTGAGACATTGTTTAATGTACAAGTGGTGTCGTTGAAGGTTTTTGTGCATCTCCTACACCACCCTTTCCGGACCCGTCACCGATGACATTCTTCGAACAGTCCTGTTGTCTTGGACTCACTCGCGCGCCGCCGGGCCACACTCCATTCATTGCATCGTGCAATACCCAACAATTCTGAAAGAAGAACACGGCTATTCAATATAACAACGGGAAACATACATAACTAATAAACCAGGTGGTGCCGTCAACCGCCAGCGTCCCGTTACTTCGTTACGCCCAGTGGCGTAGCCAGAGGGGGGGGCGGGGGAGCCATGCCCCCTAAATCCCGGAAAAAACATAAGATGGTGGGGAACGGAGGAACAATAACTGGCTTCTATGATTTGCAAGATTTTCTTCCCCAGTCCTACCCTTTCGCCAAATATTGTCATCATTTAAATAGGATTAAATTAGGAATTCCCCACTTCTGTCGCTGGCTGCAGCATAACAGTCGACGGAGCATTGAAGATGTCATTATCCTCAATGAGCATGTTGGCTAATGGTTAATAAGGATTCAAAAGAATTGATGTCCAGTTATTAAACTAGGGTCAAATTGCATTTTGTTATTATTATTTTCTTAAATATGAATTCCATTCAAAATAAAACCATGAATTCCTTTTCCATTGCCTTTTTTCTTCCTGTCACCTTTTCTTACTACGTTCTCTGTCAGCAGTCTCCAATTCCTTCTATTTGTCAGTTTTTCCCATTCTTCTCCCACTCTTTCTATATCACTTTTAATGCAATCCCCATCGCAATTTCGGTCTTCCTCGCCTCCATTTCCTCTCCACTTACTGGGCATCTGCTCTCAGCCAGTTTTTAACTCATACTATTTCTACATAACCAGCCCATGTATTCCTCATCAATGTTTCTCTTATCAGCTCTCTTAGCTCCCACGGTTATTCTTACCAGGTTGTTTTTCGCATACCTGGACATTCTCTTGTTGTTTCTCTGTTAGTGCCGTCGTTTCTAGTGCATTCGTGGATGACGTGGTAACACATGAGCTGAGCACATTTCCTTTACGTTTACGCGATGTGTCTATCTCCCATCACCCCTTAGACTTTCCTCAAAACGTTTGCCCTGGGTGTAATCCTCATTGTAACCAAAGCTAATAATCTAGTGGATTTTGCACTGGGAAAATGCTACTTTCTATCGTGAATTTATAAATTGTAATACGCAACGTTACATGTTGTGAAGTTACTGGTTGAACGCCAACGCCACATCATCGATCTATATTAAAGTAGGGATGTTTAATTAGTGTTTCACCAGAGTAAATGACTACATGTAGGCATTTGTCATGGTCTTTGTCAGTAGGTTTGGGAGAGTAGCGTGAGGAATGTGGTGGCCGGCTATATGCTAACGTTATGTAGGGGCTTATGGCTCGTGTCTCTTTAATAATGTGTCGTTTCTCTCTTACTTTCTAACTTTGACTCCTGTGATTGGTTTTGCTGAACTACCAGCTACATTGGTCAGTAAACTTGGTTGTCATGTCGGTATTCATTTTAAGCGAGTTGGGTTTGAATATATATATATATATATATAAATTTTTCTTTTTCTCTCTCTTCCTCTCCCCCCCTCTCTCTCTCTATATTTTTAACGTGCTGTTGGAATATATATATATATATATATATATATATATTAATATATATTATATATATATATATATATATTAATATATCTTAATATATATATATATATATATATATATATATATAATATATATATATATAATAAGAGAGAGAGGAGAGAGAGAGAGAGAGAGAGAGAGAGAGAGAGAGAGAGAGAGAGAGAGAGAGAGTTGGCTTGGTTATCGGGTGGCCGGCCCCCTCTAATGCAAACCCTGGCTACGCCACTGGCGAATTCCACAGAGATGGTGCGGCAATTGAGAAAGCTCGGGTTCCAGCTTTCATTTTCACCCGTAATGTTGTGTTGACGAGAGGGTTTGATAGGCTATTGTACAAATCTTGAAAACAACGTGATAGCGCACAGGGAGCCATTGCAATGATTTCAGAAGCGGCGCTGAGCGAGAAAAACGATGAGAACGCGTAATTACCATTGCCTAACAATTTTGGACACGTTGAAGTTTAGTTGTATTCTTGTTTGCAGTATTGTAAAGGAGGGGAATGCAGTAGTCAAGTCTGCTGCTTACTAGAACTGTTGCAGTAGTTTTTCCAACGGAAAGTGAAATATACATAGACAACGCGCACGCGCACGCGCACGCGCACGCGCACGCACACGCGCACGCGCACGCGCACGCGCCGCGACGCGCACGCGCACGCGCACGCGCACGCGCACGCGACGCGCACGCGCACGCGCACGCGCACGCGCACGCGCACGCGCACGCGCACGCGCACGCGCACGCGCACGCATACACGTATCACATACTCAAGGGAAAGGTACTTTGCACATGTGTGACAGAAATAACAGACAACCAATAGGAACTATATTACGACAATTACACAAGATTTCTTTTATTTCATGCAAAGATTATATAACAACATTCGTTAACATTTCACAGTTAATTTAATCTACTTTAATCCAAATGCTGTGTTATCTTTTATTATCAGATTTCACTTCCTGCACATCCATTCAACCTAGCAGGCACTCCTTCATTTTTGCTATGACCAGTTACACAAGTGACCGAGAGACAACTGGCAAACTTTGATCAGTTCTCGTACAACACTGTGCAACAACATTAGGCCTATGTTTTGAGTTCACTCACTACATCATTGTTGAAATTGTTCTCAGAAATAAAACGTTATTATTAATACAAACCGAATAATTTTCAGGGACTTTGACTGGGTAATCCCGGATGAATTATCATTGTATTCAAATGTAAAAGTAAATACTTATATATATAGCGCAGTAATATTATATAACGTATCCAGTCCCAAGGATTACCTAAAGTGCTTTACGCTTTTCGTAAATGTAAACTACTATCTTAAAGAAAATAAATAAAAATATATTTTATTTTCCGCCATAAAACAATCATAAAGTATTTTTAAGCAAAAATGTATGTACAACATCAATGTAATTTTATTTATTTATTAAATCTGAATTGCGTACGTATTAAAAAAATATGGACGATTTCGTGTGAGTACTAAATAAAACAAAGATATGGGTATATTACCCGAAAGTCGGGGCAATCACAATATAAAAACAAGAAAAAACAAGACGAATAAAAAAATAAAGTTATTTAGCCCTAGCACTAAAATTATATGGCCGCTAATTGACGCTATGTACAATTTAAGTCTGTCCCCAAAATCCTTCCGACGCTGTTATTTATTAATCCAACAGAGGGCGACACTAGCTCGGTTACGATCTCGCGGTGTGATGCGAGAATAATATTATGGGAGTTTTGTTTTGGTACGAAATTTGAACGTGAACTTAAAATGTTTTTTAGGTTTATTGCATTGAATCGTTTACCAACCTACGTTTATTCGGTAAGGACTCATTGTCAATTGGACCCAGAAGGCTCAAACTGCCAATATTTGTGGTGGAACTTGATTTACATTGAATCATCGTGTACGTACTAGTAGTAGTAGCCGACTCGACTACACTAGCCTCACTTGACGAGGGACGAAGTCGAAAGGAATAAATCGCTGACTCGTATAAATGCTATAATCCTCAGCCGTGGCCTATTTCGTGGATCCTCGTTAATGTGATCCTTAAACTGGTTGACGCTTGCGAACATAACCGTACTTTTTGAAAGTATATTTCAGTTGACAGTTCTGGAAACATTTAAGAATTAGGTCTACTATAAAAAATAGGCAGTGTCTACGCGTACGTGAGCCGTACGTTTAGGCGGCCAGTCTAAAAGTACGGCATTCATACTGCGCATGCGTAAGCTTTTATTTTCGGTTACATGAGATGTATTTTTAGCATCGTTTATCTAAGGTACGGCATTCGACAAGCGCATGCGCATGATTTCTATACGTGAGCCTTATCTTTAGTAGCTGCCAGTTCCAAAAGTTTCCCCGCACATGCATGTTTATATACATAAGCTCTATTGCCGTATCTTTAGAACTCAGATCTAAAAGTAGGCCTAGGTGATTTTTTCGCGCGTGCATGCCATATCTTTAGCAAACAAATATAAAAGTATATATAATATGTGAGTTTTTTTACGCGCATGCATGTTGATGTACGTACGAACGGAAGCTCTTTTGGCAATCAGTTCTAAATATACGTGAGATTTTGTGCGTGTTATTTTTTCGCAAGTTGACATAATAATGTAGCCCTTTGGCAGTCAGTAAATCTAACAATGTCGAACAAAATCGCTCCCTTGTGTAATTCCGCTGTACCGATGCGACGAGACGGACGCAGCATGCTTGCGCAGAATTGAAAAACAGGATACGCGCGCATCCTCACGTACGGTTAGGCCACGGGTCTAAAGATACGGCTCACGTACGCTTAGACACTTCGTAAAAAATATAGCCCTAGCCTAGTCCTACCGGCCTAGCACTAGTGAGTGGGAATAATTTATTGTACATACTATGTTCAGAAAAAGACTGGCTAGTATGTGTGTAGTTCAGTGACATTGAGTCTGACCTCATGCTCATAAGATCGTAACTTTGTAACCAATAATTAATAGGGCCTGCAAGTGGGTCACGATACATGGCGTGACTCAGCGCGACTGGAGCTTATTAATTGGGGACTAGGTCTAAGCGAGACTAATTGGGGACTGGACACAAGAATAATATTCTAACGATGGATGACAGTTGTAGCTTCCGACTGATGAATACTAGGAAAATCAGTTCATAAATATCTTGTGTTATACGTTTCTTATCTTAAATGTCCGATTTAATATTGAGTTTATCACACTATCATAGACACATAGCGATTTACGTAGTGCAGATAATCGACACGATGCTAGGCTGTAGGTGTCTTTTATGGGATTTGCGTTTTACATTGCTGTACGTTGTGGTTTCGATAAGCACTTATATCTGACAAGTTGTCTAAATGCACATAATCATAACACATGTATACGTTTGGCCCAAACAGGTTGTACTGCGCGAAAACTGGCACTCTTCATTATTAGTCAAGATCGCCAAACACAAGTACTTGCCGCTATTGCCATGGCAACCACCATAATAATCGATTAAAATTCATGATTTCCGTGATCATTATCACCGGCAAAATGTTCCACTGCTTCTGCTTGTAATAATCCTTCAGACAATATAACTGAAATACGCTATTTCGGGACAGTTCGATTATTACGAACAAAACAAAGTCCTATATGTTAACATGGAGTATATAGACCTCCTGCCCCCACCTCGTTTTCGCGCGCGAGACTTGCACGCCCTATAGAACCCTGCTGAGTGCTGGAAACCACTAGAACTAGAATATGTCAATTCTAGACTTAGTCCAAGCCAAGGCTGCCTTTAACAAAGATCCCACTCTGATGTCACTATGAGTCTATAAATCTGACTAAACGTTTAAAACAGGTAGTGTAAAATACAAATTTATTACAATCCCTAAAAATAAGAGTCAGTTACGTGTCCAGGAGGATGGATCATTCACACAGGTCATGTGACATGGTCATCGCCACGAAGGTGCATTAGAAACTTTGCGTTACACTATAGATAAGTAAGCTTCTACATTGGTATTATGTTTGTGTGTCTACAGTGTAGATGGTGAGCCTGAAGACTCATGGCTCCTGTGAGTCAACAGTCGGCATTGCGGGACATGCGCCGCTCCCTCATCAAGGTCGTAGTGAGAGTTCGCCCTACAACAGACACCAGTAGCGACTCCTGCTGGGTGAAGCAAGTTGACCGGCGGACACTACAAACGGTCAACCATCGGAATGTGAAAGAGTTCTTGCAATACGAGTATGTATCAACGTAGAGGGCAATAATATTGCTGAGCTAATAGACACTGAACTTAAAGCCCTTAAGTAGAATGCATTTTTGCAATTATGAAGTCTGTCGCTTTTGAACGAGTTCATGTCTCTCAGCCAGTGTCCTTTGTGAGTCATAAAACAGTTTGTCAAATGTTGGTGATGTCACCAAAAGAAGTGTTGTTGAGACTGCCATGCCTTCATGCTGAGCAGCTTGAAACAGTTGTGTCAGATGTTTTGTACATTTGTACAGTACTAATTAAATAATTCATCTATATATATATATATATACATATATATATATATACACACATATACAACATGATCAATGCAATTTCATATACAGCACGAGGCAACAAACTCTACTGCCATCCACAGTGCACTGAGCGGCAACTGCTATGGTGACATCACCAACATTAGTGTTGCAATAAACAACCATAAATAAGCTTGCTTTACTCTTTTTGCTTTTGCTGTCTGCCATATATAAGTCTTCCAGAGGTCTGAATTTATTTTCTTTCACTACGGGCCAAGTCATTGTCCTCTCATTCTGTTGTGGTGGGCAATCTTGTGTTTCATTGTCATTAAGGCCATGTGAAGTCCACATTTCAGTTTCTCAAGTGTAGCTCAGTGTGTCTGGTGCTTGGGTGGACACTGGGCAGTGTCTTGACCTTGGGCCCCTATTGTTGGACAATATCTCTTGTAGATAGTAGTACTAGTAGCTCAGTGGCTCCGGGACAGAGTATCAGACTCTAGACTAAGAGTACATTGAATCTTGTGCTGCCGTGTAAAACCTTGGGCAAGGTTTGGTCATTCTGCCAGTTCACTTAGTTGTATGAATGAGTACCTGGCTATAGACAGTGGTGAATATTTGTGTACGAGTAGTCTTTGCACATTAATTGCAGCGTGGCTGAATGCTTCCTAGAGAAGCCGAGATGGTGTTTGACTGAACAGGTCTGCCAGGGAAAACCGCATTGAGCAATCCTGAAGATTGGATACTGCACTATATAAAGAATTTATCTTTACTTTTTTAGATTTGAGCAGGTTTATGGGCCTGAGGTGGGCCAGCTCATGATCTATGAGGGATGTTTAAGATCTCTAGTCACAGATGTCCTGGATGGCCGCAATGTCTGTGTTTTCGCCTATGGACCAACTGGCTCGGGTGAGTAGACACTATAGATACAACACTGACAGGAGAGGTCTGTTCTTAGGTGTTGCATTTTTACTTGCTACTGAATTCTTATGATTGTGTACATGTTGAAGGTACACCACCACCCAGATTATGTTTAGTTACATTATTAAGCTCATACCAACTTTTGCAATTTGACCATTTCTATTGTGTTACATATTCAAATGGTACACACACAAAACATCAGTTCCAAAAAGAGCTTTATAGGCAATAATTTCGAGCCGGTTTGCAGGAGAAAAATTTGCCAGTCAAACAAATTTGTTGATAGACAGGTGTCTGAACGCGCACTAGTCCATGCATAGCCAAGTAAGACAGCAATTTTAAAAACATAAGTTAGATAACTTATAGATTAATAAATAATTTTATTGGCTTCTCAAATTGTTATTTGTCCAAACACACATTACATTACCTGTTGGTCCAAAAGGACTTTACCCAGCCAAATGTTACTGGACATGTCTTTAGTAGCTGTAATAAGCCCTGTTAAACAGTCTACCACTTGTCATTTAATGTCCCTCTATTCTAAACAACTGACTTTCTCTTACAAATTGCCATACTGACTAATTCCAACAGAGGAAATAATTCTTTACGACTGTGATGCAATAAAAAATAATTAAATTTTTGAAGCATATTGGTGAGGTATTTTCAATAATTGCCATTAATCTGTTCATATTAATTTCTAATCCCCTTCATTCCCCCTTGAATTAGTGCTTTAAAATACTGATAATTTGAAAGGAAGTAGTAAGTAGGTATATTCAGTGGTATGACACCCATTTACACAGCATACGGTAATAATTTTAACAACCATCCAAATTGTGTTTATAGACATAGATTTATAATTAGTTTGTGGGTGTTGACTCTTGTACCTCACCTTTCATATGCTCAATGTAAAATATGTGATCTGTTCCAAAACCCTTTTCTTTGACGCTCATTTCAAGCCATAAATAAAATCAAATAAAAATGTAAATTTTCATAGTGAAATTAGACCTGTAATAGACTAGTCTTTTACATGTTAGTTATTAAATGGCATAGCTGTTACCTTTATGTTTCTTTTGAAGTATTACACTTTGAAAAAAACACCCATTGTCTAGCACGAACACAAGAACACTATGAAACAGTGTTTCCCAAAACATTGCTTTCTACATTTTCAACATTCAGTTTGGTATATGCGTGGAACTATTACAGTTGTCACTGGGGCACCAATCCCCCTTTGATTGTGCTCTATTTGCAATAAAATAATATGTATTTTTCAAGAAGCCTCTACTTTTTTGGCAAAGATGGTCACAGCTGTGAATTTATTTATTTTGGAAACATTTATAAAGTGCCATGTATCTGGGTTATAACCAGCTCAAAGGTGTTAACAATATAAAATAAATACATATATAAATATATAAGCTAAATAATAAATTAAATAGGTGTGTTAAATAAATATGTTAAAAACGATAAATAAATTAATTCAATAAAATAAATAAGCTAAATACAGTACTAAATTGACTTAAGAAGTCAAGCAAACTTTATTATTAACTTAGTTAAAACTTGTAAATAGTCAATTTAAATTGAATGATGTTGTGATGTTTGTGTGCAGGCAAGACCCACACCATGTTGGGTTCAACGGACGATCCAGGCCTCATTCCCCGGTGTGTGGAGGACCTGTTCTCTGCCCTCCGAGGGAAAGGCACCTATCAACTACGATTCTCATATCTGGAGATTTACAATGAAAAGGTAGCACTTCATTTCGGCAAATGATACTGAAATTATCGATATATTATTTATGTTTACTGGTGCAATTTTAAACAAACCTACCCAGTCACAATAGCAATTTCATACCATGGTTGTGTGTAAGAATCATTAAGTAATGTAAATACCAAGTTACTGTGTCATGATTACATCAGTGCACATCAATACACTTGTTTCACTAGCACACTTGTTACATCAGTACATTTGTTACACCAGTTCACTTGTTACATCAGTACACTTGTTACATCAGTACACTTGTTACATCAGTACACTTGTTACATCAGTACATTTGTTACATCAGTACATTTGTTACACCAGTACACTTGTTACATCAGTACACTTGTTACATCAGTACACTTGTTACATCAGTACACATGTTACATCAGTACACTTGTTACATCAGTACATTTGTTACATCAGTACACTTGTTACATCAGTACACTTGTTACACCAGTACACTTTTTACATCAGTACATTTGTTACACCAGTACACTTGTTACATCAGTACACTTGTTACATCAGTACATTTGTTACATCAGTACACTTGTTACATCAGTACACTTGTTACATCAGTACACTTGTTACATCAGTACACTTGTTACATCAGTACACTTGTTACATCAGTACACTTGTTGTGTCCTTGCAACTGTACTTGTTATTACACCAGTATACGTTTGTCATCAGTTTAATTCTTAATTCTACTTGAAACTTTTTTATAACCCTCAATGCTCTTGATGGACCATTTTCCCACCCCCAGGTGCAGGACCTTCTCACGCCCCTGCAAACACCGGGGGACCTTCCGATCCGTGAGGACCATCACCACAACATCTTTGTTGTCGGTCTGTCGGAGCAGACTGTCAACAACATGGAGGAGTTCACTGCGGCATTTGCTCCAGCTGCCAAGAACAGGTGACAACTGTCATGAGTAGTGACTGCATGTTCTGAGAGTGTGGTAGTGCAGTGGTTAGCACAGCCACTGCACTATTGCACTATCAGAATACATGACACGATACTGCAGTGGTTAGCACAACCACTGCACTATTACACTACCAGAATACATGATGCCATACTGCAATGGTTAGCACAACCACTGCACTATTACACTATCAGAATACATGATGCCATACTGCAATGGTTAGCACAACCACTGCACTATTACACTACCAGAATACATGATGCCATACTGCAGTGGTTAGCACAACCACTGCACTATTGCACTATCAGAATACATCATACGATACTGCAGTGGTTAGCACAACCACTGCACTATTGCACTATCAGAATACATGACACGATACTGCAGTGGTTAGCACAATCACTGCACTATTGCACTATCAGAATACATGACACGATACTGCAGTGGTTAGCATAACCACTGCACTATTACACTATCAGAATACATGACACGATACTGCAGTTGTTAGCACAACCACTGCACTATTGCACTCTCAGAATACATGATGCGATACTGCAATGTTTAGCATAACCACTGCACTATTACACTATCAGAATGCATGACGCGATACTGCAATGGTTAGCACAACCACTGCACTATTGCACTATCAGAATACATGACACGATAGTGCAATGGTTAGCACAACCACTGCACTATTACACTATCAGAATACATGACATGATAGTGCAATGGTTAGCACAACCACTGCACTATTGCACTATCAGAATACATGACACGATAGTGCAATGGTTAGCACAACCACTGCACTATTACACTATCAGAATATATGACACGATAGTGCAATGGTTAGCACAACCACTGCACTATTACACTATCAGAATACATGACACAATAGTGCAATGGTTAGCACAACCACTGCACTATTACACTATCAGAATACATGACACGATAGTGCAGTTGTTAGCACAACCACAGCAGTATCACACTATCAGAATACATGATAATACATGATACAATAGTGCAGTTGTTAGCACATCGACTAGGCATATATCAGCGCCGTGAATTCAAAACCGTGACGGGCTGACATAATGTTTGGTGTGAAAATCTGGCTCTCAACAGTTGGGTTTGTATGTGTAAATGTATATCTCTCATGACTCACATATCACGTTAATGTCAGTCCCATCTCAATTTGGGACATAATAGAACCACTGAGGATGATAATGAAGCTCCCTGTCAGTGACCACTTCAGTGCCAGCATAGACAGGTCAGCTGGGTGGTAATGTTCTAAAAAAGACTGACGTCAGAATCAGAAACAGCAAATACACAATAGTCAGTTAATGGAAAGTTGCTTAGCACTGGTAACAACTAAAACATAGAAGTAATTAAACTCACCACTGCCTGAAAATGTACGAAGGCCAGAAGTAATGATGGTAGTTTTGAGCATATATAGAAACTTTCTTTTCATGTGTAGAAAGAAATATTTTAATTTATGAATGGTGTTATTATGATACACAGTAAGATTCCCAATTTGTTGTTCTGGTGGCAGATACGTGGCTACATCTACAAATTTCTGTATTGCGTATTGTTACTTACGTGACTGGCCGTATATTTGTCTCTAGGCATTCCATATTTAGGATTAATTACATTTCCCTGCTGGTGTAAGTAATAACTTTATAATACATGTTCTTTCTAAAGATAATTGCCGTGCAACAACTGATTACAGTTAAATAAAAAATGTAGGAAACCTGATATAATTCTTCTTGTAACATACACAACAATTCCCAGTAATTCTATTATTACACATATAGGGCTTTATCTGTTTACTAAAACTTGTAACACATGCCAGCTGTGTAAATATGTCTAAAAATAAAATTGACAGTTATTTGTCAATGGCGTGTTACACCTAGGTTGAACATTTATTATTTTTTGAAATTATTTTAATACAGAATCAATTATTCATGCCTTTAATTTAGTTAATTTATTATTATAATTAATGCATTGTTATTATTATAATAAATTTTATGTTATTAAAATATCTTTAGAGACCACATATTTTATTGTGAAGCATTTATTCAGTGGCATTTTAATTTTTTTAAATATATTTTAATGTTATGTAACATGTACAGTTTTATAAGAAATAATATTATTATTTTTAGCTGGACTCACATGCTGTCTGGAGATTAGCTCTAGACAGCAATCTGGTTAAATCTTGTAACGTAACCAGGGTAATTTTATTCACCCTCCGGTATTTCTTTCAGGCGAACTGCTGCTACGTCCCTGAACAAACGATCCAGTCGCAGCCACGCTCTGCTCATGCTCAAAGTGCTGTGCGTGGCGCCATCTGGTGAGACCGCAGTTGTTGGGAAGATGAACCTGATCGACCTTGCGGGAAGTGAAGATAACCGCCGGACTGGGAACGCCGGAATTAGGCTGAAGGAATCGAGTGCCATCAACACTTCCCTCCTTGCCCTGGGCCAGGTGGTCGAAGCTCTGAAGAGTGGACAGGTTAGTGTCTGTGACATTTCTGGTTGACATTTCTGGTCCTAGATAAAGGCTAAGTTAGGTGGTCGAAGCTCTGAAGAGTGGACAGGTTAGTGTCTGTGACATTTCTGGTTGACATTTCTGGTCCTAGATAAAGGCTAAGTTAGGTGGTAGAAGCTCTGAAGAGTGGACAGGTTAGTGTCTGTGACATTTCTAGTTGACATTTCTAGTCATAGATAAAGGCTAAGTTGGGTGGTAGAAGCTCTGAAGAGTGGACAGGTTAGTGTCTGTGACATTTCTAGTTGACATTTCTAGTCCTAGATAAAGGCTAAGTTAGGTGGTCGAAGCTCTGAAGAGTGGACAGGTTAGTGTCAGTGACATTTCTAGTTGACATTTCTAGTCCTAGATAAAGGCTAAGTTAGGTGGTCGAAGCTCTGAAGAGTGGACAGGTTAGTGTCTGTGACATTTCTAGTCCTAGATAAAGGCTAAGTTAGGTGGTCGAAGCTCTCAAGAATGGACAGGTTAGTGTCAGTGACATTTCTAGTTGACATTTCTAGTCCTAGATAAAGGCTAAGTTAGGTGGTGGAAGCTCTCAAGAATGGACAGGTTAGTGTCAGTGACATTTCTAGTTGACATTTCTAGTCCTAGATAAAGGCTAAGTTAGGTGGTGGAAGCTCCCAGGAATGGACAGGTTAGTGTCAGTGACACGCCTCTCCTTGCCCTGGTGGAAGCTGATAGGTAAGAGATTGCTTGAGCGTGTAATTCCAGCATGCCCTGGTAGGTAACTAGATGCCCCACATGTTTCATGTCGCTGTCGTGTGATGACGACATGGGGTGTCTCTTAGTTTCTTCTCTGTCAATCAAACTGTTGGTGATACAACACTTCAGTATCTTCTCACCTCAACTCATTTCACTTGTCACTTTTATCTGAATCTTTGCAGTCGTGTGTTCCGTACCGGGCCAGCAAGTTGACGCGACTGCTGCAGGACTCACTAGGGGGCAGCACTGAGACATGTATGATCATAACAGTGTCGCCAGAGCAATGCCACTTCCAGGAGACTCATACGACACTCGGGTTCGCTCGGAAGGCCAAGAAGATTGTCACCTCAGTGAGACCTCCAGGTAGGTGGTGGATAGTGAGGCACACACGCATCCACACATACATACATACACACACACACACACACACACACACACACACACACACACACACACACACACACACACACACACACACACACACACACACACACACACACACACACACACACACACACACACACACACACACCTATTCCCATACACACATGCACAAACACACCATGTACATGTGCACACATGCAGACACACACAAACTCATACACGCACCCCACTGTCACCACATTGGTACAACACATAATTGCTTTATTGTTTGATTGTCCAAAACAATATTTAATACAAACAGGATATAATTTATGTATAAAAATCATGATAGACAATGAACAATATGCAGGAAAGAAGCGAATTGCTTATGGTTCCTTTTTTCAGTTATCAACAAAACATGTATGCCACCTTGGTGCAATTATACTGATGCAAGCATACCACAGTTAATCAAATAAATGTCATAACAGAACAGGTCCACACTACATACTCCTAACCACATGATGACATACATGACTTATGGTACACTTAACATATGACATACATGACTTATGGTACACCTAACAGATGACATTCATGACTTATGGTACACCTAACAGATGACATTCATGACTTATGGTACACCTAACAGATGACATTCATGACTTATGGTACACCTAACAGATGACATTCATGACTTATGGTACACCTAACAGATGACATTCATGACTTATGGTACACCTAACAGATGACATACATGACTTATGGTACACTTAACATATGACATACATGACTTATGGTACACCTAACAGATGACATTCATGACTTATGGTACACCTAACAGATGACATTCATGACTTATGGTACACCTAACAGATGACATACATGACTTATGGTACACCTAACAGATGACATACATCACTTATGGTACACCTAACAGATGACATACATCACTTATGGTACACTTAACATATGACATACATCACTTATGGTACACCTAACACATGACATACATGACTTATGGTACACCTAACACATGACATACATGACTTATGGTACACCTAACACATGACATACATGACTTATGGTACACCTAACACATGACATACATGACTTATGGTACACCTAACACATGACATACATGACTTATGGTACACCTAACACATGACAACATGACTTATGGTACACCTAAACATCCTCATGAACCCAAAATGCACATGACTTATGGTACACCTAACACATGACATACATGACTTATGGTACACCTAACCATACATACATGACTATGGTACCAACACATAACATACATGACTTATGGTACACCTAACACATGACATACATGACTTATGGTACACCTAACACATGACATACATCAGTTATGGTACACCTAACACATAACATATGACTTATGGTACACCTAACACATGACATACATGACTTATGGTACACCTAACACATGACATACATGACTTATGGTACACCTAACACATGACATACATGACTTATGGTACACCTAACACATAACATACATGACTTATGGTACACCTAACACATAACATACATGACTTATGGTACACCTGACACATAACATACATGACTTATGGTACACCTAACACATAACATACATGACTTATGAAGCCATTAAATACTACTGATTACAACTTGATTAGATTGAACTGGCTCTGTGAGTGTTAGCATCCTTGCATGCCGGGGGAGTCACTACGGCTGATTATCTCAGCACCAGTCTTCAGTACCCCGGACTACCCCTTAGCAGAAATCCTCTTATAACCTCAGCCAATGAAATTGCTTATGAGATGTATAGTCAGCCTCCGGTCATGTGATATAATTTTGGGTGATTTCAGCCACTCGCTGCTCGTGTTACATGCAGTGTTTAGGATGCGAATAGTTCATTATGTTAGGATTCCCACCGGTCGTTTATCCGTCTTCAACTTGGGGCCGGGTATTTGCGCTGTTCTCACGGCTGACACAGTAGTGACTGGCGAAGTCAACTGCTATAGTTTTATAGTTTGACTCCGCTCACTCCCACGGTTTGCAGAGATGATCAGCCAGGGGTACTGTAGTACAGCACAACAACCTCATTCAATAACGTAATCCTAGTGTTGCCCCCTAGACAGACAGAACTGGAGATTGAGTGACACTCAAGTGTACTATACTGCTTCTGCTGCAGAGAGGAGAAATCTCCTCCTCCCTGGCCACTCAAAGAGAGAACAGATTCCCGGAGATGTCATCAGACCAGTTCCTTTCCTCAGGTGGGTGACAATTGTCATGAATCTACTACAGTTGACACTAGATCACCGTGCTCATTATAAGGGTGCGCAATAAGCCATGGAGTGTGTTGAGTCTCGACATTCACTGAATCAACCGCTACGTTAATAAAGTTAGAAAAGTGAACCTTATTTCTTATCTTAATGTCTATCACTAAATTAAATAATTTTGATCGTATGCCTATCCAATATCATGAACAGAAAACAAAAAGTACTGAAGACATTCACATGACAACAGAAACAATGAAATCAGGTTAATAAACTGTAAGTACACTTTTGTGTGTGCAGGCAGCACCCTTCTTACTAATTCCATGACTTGTTCATTTTCAGTCCGTTGCTGCGGGAGCAGCGCAAGTTTGAGGGAGCATTATGTAAGCGCCTAAAGCGGCTAGAACAACGACTGATGAAGCGGATGAGTCTAGCATCTGTCAACCTGTCCACTGTGTCAACTGTCACCAAGGTCAGCAGTGACGTTGGTGACATGACAGTGGATGACACCCCGGACAGGAAATATTCCGTGGACCGGTCTGATGACAGTCTGCCGGACTTGACGTATCAAAGTCACATGACTAACGACGTAACTGTCATTGCAGACACACCGCCCATGCTGAACTTGAGTCATTGCAACAGTGACATGTCATCAGATGTCATTACCTTGAGTGACAAGTCAAGTGATTATGTCACCGTTCAGTGTTACCAGAATATCACAGACACACCTGCTAAGGAGTCTAGTGACAGTAACGAAGATAAGTTGACAGCGTTCTCACCAGGTGGCACTAAATCCGTCTGCAGCACTGGACTCATCACGGCGACCACGACACTGACGAACATCATGACAGAGATAAAAAGTTGTAGCAAGACTGACACGTCGATCTTGTCAAAAACGATGTCAGTAAAGATGCATGGGACGAAGCGCAAGTCGGTGTTTGCCGATGGCTCGACTCGAATTGATAGCTTCCTCTCAGTTGATGACATCCTCTCCTGCACTCCCCTCTTTCTGAGACAACCCCTTATGAAACGACGGCGACACGCCCCCTTCGTGTCCACAGCCATGCCTAAGTCAAACGTCAAAGGTCAGTGGTTGTAGCGTATGTTCACAACACAGTTGTTTTGTCCACAATTCACAAAAAGTAAACAGCTGAATGTGGAGAAAATTACACATATTAAACATATCCCACTTTCTTCTGTTATATGGAGCACACTAAACATGTCTTACATTGTTGTGTGGAGCACACTAAACATATCTTACATTGTTGTGTGGAGCACACTAAACATGTCTTACATTGTTGTATGGAGCACACTAAACATGTCTTACATTGTTGTATGGAGCACACTAAACTTGTCTTACATTGTTGTATGGAGCACACTAAACATATCTTACATTGTTGTGTGGAGCACACTAAACATGTCTTACATTGTTGTATGGAGCACACTAAACATGTCTTACATTGTTGTATGGAGCACACTAAACATGTCTTACATTGTTGTATGGAGCACACTAAACATGTCTTACATTGTTGTATGGAGCACACTAAACATGTCTTACATTGTTGTATGGAGCACACTAAACATGTCTTACATTGTTGTATGGAGCACACTAAACTTGTCTTACATTGTTGTATGGGGCACACTAAAAGACAAAAGGTAAACATGTCTTACATTGTCATGTAGCATGTCACCCCTATGTAGAGAACACTAAACATGTACTACATTGTATCGTAGACATGAACATGTTGAACATTGTCTTGTAGATCACTCGAGTATATGCTACATTGTCCTGTAGACTAAACACTTTCTACATTGTCTGTAGGCTAAACACTTTCTACATTGTCCTGTAGACTAAACACTTTCTACATTGTCCTGTAGGCTAAACACTTTCTACATTGTCCTGTAGGCTAAACACTTTCTACATTGTCCTGTAGACTAAACACTTTCTACATTGTCCTGTAGACTAAACACTTTCTACATTGTCCTGTAGACTAAACACTTTCTACATTGTCCTGTAGGCTAAACAGTTTCTACATTGTCCTGTAGACTAAACACTTTCTACATTGTCCTGTAGGCTAAACACTTTCTACATTGTCCTGTAGACTAAACACTTTCTACATTGTCATCTAGGCTAAACACTTTCTACATTGTCCTGTAGACTAAACACTTTCTACATTGTCCTGCAGCTCTGACCCCAGCCAGAAGTCCCCTACAGCCAGTCAATGGACAGAGTCACGTGACTTCCCATGATGCACAGAGAGAACACAGTAAGTCACGGTTGCGTAATTAATTATTTTTTACAAATGATCACTTGTTGCAAGTTGTCAATAACTCCTCATGGAGATGGCAGAGGGAGTTCTTAAGAACCGTGTACACTGCTGGTGACTGACATGAATTCTTGCAAAGTTTATTTAATGTGAATGACGCATCAAATTGTGTAGTTCACTTCATAGTAGTGCATGCGACGTGTTCAATATATAGAGGTGTGTTTATGGTGTTTTATGAATTGAGATAGATGTTGATCTTAAATGACTGTCACAGATGTGTGTGTGGTGTTTGTGTGTTTGTGAGAGGTGTTTCTGTGACATGTGTACTTCATACAGGTGTCTGTGTGACATGTCCACCACAGAGATGTGTGTATGGTGTCTGTGACAGGTGTCAGTGTGACATGTCCACCACAGAGATGTGTGTATGGTGTCTGTGACAGGTGTCAGTGTGACATGTCCACCACAGAGATGTGTGTATGGTGTCTGTGACAGGTGTCAGTGTGACATGTCCACTACAGAGAGGTGTGTATGGTGTCTGTGACAGGTGTCTGTGTGACATGTCCACCACAGAGATGTGTGTATGGTGTATGTGACAGGTGTCAGTGTGACATGTCCACCACAGAGATGTGTGTATGGTGTATGTGACAGGTGTCAGTGTGACATGTCCACCACAGAGATGTGTGTATGGTGTATGTGACAGGTGTCAGTGTGACATGTCCACCACAGAGATGTGTGTACAGGTGTCTGTGACAGGTGTCTGTGACAGGTGTCTGTGTGACACGTCCATTACAGAGAGGTGTATGTGGTGTTTGTGACAGGTGTCTGTGTGACATGTCCATTACAGAGAGGTGTGTGTGTGGTGTTTATGACAGGTGTCAGTGTGACACGTCCATTAGAGAGGTGTGTATGTGGTGTCTGTGACAGATGTCTGTGTGACATGTCCATTAGAGAGAGGTGTATATGTGGTGTTTGTGACAGGTGTCTGTGTGACATGTCCATTACAGAGAGGTGTGTGTGGTGTTTGTGACAGGTGTCTGTGTGACATGTCCATTAGAGAGAGGTGTGTGTGGTGTTTGTGACAGGTGTCTGTGTGACACGTCCACTACAGAGAGGTGTGTATATGGTCTTTGTGACAGGTGTGTTGTCTGCTTCAGATGACCATGTTCTCAAGGTGCTGAACTCTGGCTCCACGAAAGACCTCCAGTCTCTACAGACCATTGGTCTGAAGAGAGCACGACAGATTGTGACATGGCAGACCCTGCATGGACGCTTTAATGAGGTCAGTTACAAATAGCTCAAGGGACCATTTCACTGACATTGTTAAGAGCTCATAAACCCTCTCTTAGACTTTGATCCTTAACAATGATCTTGAATACCTGAAAACTGTCAACACCATGATGTGCCAGCCGGACATTTCGGGACATTTCACTCTTCACTCTCAGACAGGCTGCTTCAACCATGTACCATCTCGGGGAAACATTCAGCCATTTTACGGTTTAAGCATAAAGACTCTTCGTACACAACTATCCACCACTGTCTATAGCCAGCTACTCATACAGCTGAGTGAACCGGAGCAATGTAGAGTGAACAAACTTGTCTTTGGTTCGATGTGGCAGCACAGGACTTTTGGTGACATGTTCACTCTGGGTGATCTGTACGTGGTGATCTGTACGTGGAGATCTGTACGTGGTGATCTGTATGTGGTGATCTGTACGTGGAGATCTGTACGTGGTGATCCGTACGTGGTGATCTGTACATGGTACATGTAATAGGTGTCTTTGTGGCTTGATCACTCTACATTGCTCCAGTTCACTCAGCGTATTTGTATATGGACGAAATGCTTCACAGAGAAAACGAAATGATATATCTTAGCTTGAGTAGATGATTTCATAGCTATGCCAGGGAGTAAATGTAGATGTGTTACTATGTTATGCTTGCATGTGTGACAAGTTTGTCAACCATCACACTGACAGTAGACTGTTGTCTTGTTTCAGGTCTGTGACTTGAAGCAAGTGCCAGGTATAAACGTCAAGACGTTTCTCTCGGTAAGTAACGCCACAACATTCACACTCATTATAAGCAGAAACATAAATGTGTGTGTGAATCAGTCAAAAATAACTTGTGCTTTCAATAATGCTTTGTTGTGTAATTTGTATCTGTTCATGTTGTCCGACGTAGTCTACAGCTGGTTTAGGTATTGTGGAATCCCACTGTTACATCAAACAAGTCATTGTCAATGTACATGATAATGTAACAGGCTAACAGTACAACCACTGCTCAATGTTTCAGGCAAACTTGATTGTGGATTGACTTGCCCATCATGAGATGCTGTGGATGAATTCTCACAGAGATGCTTATCACTGCCAGTGTGCCTGTATTATCTGTGTATAGTGTGATATACATTGTGTTTTTAACAAGTAATGTGTTCAACTGCATGTATGTTTTGTAAGTCAATGGTGTATGTTTAAGTGAAAAGGCCGAAAAGTCTCAAAGTGGAAGATTTAAATTAGGGGTCGGCAATCTTTTTGAATTGTTAAGGACTATTAAGTATTGCTAATAAATACGCTAAACCTTGTCTGAGTTAGTTTGTTATTTTATGGTTGGTAATATAAGCAATGCAGTGTGTTAAAATAAAGTTTAACTTCTAAATTACTGGTGTTACAAATCACCATGATTATAAATGTGAATATGTATTTTTCTGTTATAAAGCACATCTTTGTTATGGCCTGTTATCTTGTCACATGTGACGCCATCTTCACCAGTCTTACACCAGGTGCTGCTGCTACACATCTTCACCAGTCTTACACCTGGAGCTGCTGCTACACATCTTCACCAGTCTTACACCTGGAGCTGCTGCTACACATATTCACCTGTCTTACACCTGGTGCTGCTGCTACACATCTTCACCAGTCTTACACCAGGTGCTGCTGCCACACATCTTCACCAGTCTTACACCTGGAGCTGCTGCTACACATCTTCACCAGTCTTACACCAGGTGCTGCTGCTACACATCTTCACCAGTCTTACACCTGGTGCTGCTGCTACACATCTTCACCAGTCTTACACCAGGTGCTGCTGCTACACATCTTCACCAGTCTTACACCTGGTGCTGCTGCTACACATCTTCACCAGTCTTACACCAGGTGCTGCTGCTACACATCTTCACCAGTCTTACACCTGGTGCTGCTGCTACACATCTTCACCAGTCTTACACCTGGTGCTGCTGCTACACATCTTCACCAGTCTTACACCAGGTGCTGCTGCTACACATCTTCACCAGTCTTACACCTGGTGCTGCTGCTACACATCTTCACCAGTCTTACACCTGGTGCTGCTGCTACACATCTTCACCAGTCTTACACCTGGTGCTGCTGCTACACATCTTCACCAGTCTTACACCTGGAGCTGCTGCTACACATCTTCACCAGTCTTACACCTGGTGCTGCTGCCACACATCTTCACCTGTCTTACACCTGGTGCTGCTGCTACACATCTTCACCAGTCTTACACCTGGTGCTGCTGCCACACATCTTCACCAGTCTTACACCTGGTGCTGCTGCCACACATCTTCACCAGTCTTACACCTGGTGCTGCTGCCACACATCTTCACCAGTCTTACACCTGGTGCTGCTGCCACACATCTTCACCTGTCTTACACCTGGTGCTGCTGCCACACATCTTCACCTGTCTTACACCTGGTGCTGCTGCTACACATCTTCACCTGTCTTACACCTGGAGCTGCTGCTACACATCTTCACCAGTCTTACACCTGGTGCTGCTGCTACACATCTTCACCAGTCTTACACCTGGTGCTGCTGCTACACATCTTCACCAGTCTTACACCTGGTGCTGCTGCTACACATCTTCACCTGTCTTACACCTGGTGCTGCTGCCACACATCTTCACCAGTCTTACACCAGGTGCTGCTGCCACACATCTTCACCAGTCTTACACCTGGTGCTGCTGCTACACATCTTCACCAGTCTTACACCTGGTGCTGCTGCTACACATCTTCACCAGTCTTACACCTGGTGCTGCTGCCACACATCTTCACCAGTCTTACACCAGGTGCTGCTGCCACATATCTTCACCAGTCTTACACCAGGTGCTGCTGCTACACATCTTCACCAGTCTTACACCTGGTGCTGCTGCTACACATCTTCACCAGTCTTACACCTGGTACTGCTGCCACACATCTTCACCAGTCTTACACCTGGTACTGCTGCTATACTCAGTGCCTTGTTTAGCAGTGTCATCTTTCATTCAACAAACTCATCCTGGAGAGCAATGGTTCACATACATATGTTGTCGGCAATGCACCTGACATGTTTAATCTGATCAAGAAATGTTTCCATCGGTAAATGATTTATTTATAGAAAATTCGGTCAGTCGGGTCACTTCCGGTGTGGCACCTGAAGTGACCCGACTGACCAGCTACACTGATGGGTAGCAGCAGCACCAGTCATTGAACATACTATTGATGTGTCATCAATTTCCACCTGAACTGTTTTAAAAGTAAAACACTGAAATAATGAAGATGACAAAGAAGACAAGTATGGGTAATCAACCTTAAGAATACAGAAAAGACCTTGCAAAACAAACTGGACTTAAAGTGGATGGTTGTGAACAAATACACAACTGATGGTGGATGTTCACAGGAATCATCTTGTCGTCGAATTATTTGTATTGCTATTTGAACACTGTGAATGCATGAGATCCTTGGGATTGAGTACTGCTTTGTAATCACTGCAAATATAATATATTTATATCCATAAATGTGCCAATTTAGTGTTATGAATTTTTTATTGTTCATGCTTTTCTTATCTAAGAATATATAAGTATAATAAATATATTACTATGGCATCAACGTTCTTGGCTCTATTATATTGGCAATCCTGAGTAAACAGAAAGCAGATAAACTTGAATGCTTAGCTATGTAATTTAGTGGGGATAGTTCGACTCTGTAGTCATAACCGACGTCTCGCACAGCATTATTTGATCATGTCAACAGAGTAAATCACATTAGAAATACAGTTTATTTGTTTACAGTACATAATGAACCAATTGGTTACTTTCCATGCTGACAAATGGTAACAATTGTATTATAAGCACTGGAATTTATGATGTTTTGTGAATGGTTACATCGAAATGTTTTTAGCTTGAAAAGGGAAAACATACGTCATTATATGTACTGTATATATAAGTCGTCTCTATCGTGTCTGTGCATTAACTGATAGTTGGTTTACACGAAAGAAACGACAATTTCTTTCAATCTTTAACACTTTTTGAGCTCATATGAATATGAATCTGAATAGGTTTAAGGAGCAATTCCAGGGTTCAGTCTTCATGGTGTAGTTGCAACTTCACGACTATGGATGGCATTGGCATTCTTGGCTCTATTCTGTTGGCAATCCTGAATAAACAGAAAACAGATAATATGGATTAGTGTTATGAAATTAAAGTTTAATTGTTCATATTTTTGTTATCCAACAATATATAATTATAATAAATAAATAATTGCCTTATGGTGTAATTTGCTTGTCTTGCTGGGAGGCATGCTGTTTTAGACAATAAATCAGCATTATTGATAAAATCTGT
Organism: Ridgeia piscesae; assembly: GCA_025642075.2. Taxonomy (NCBI): domain Eukaryota; kingdom Metazoa; phylum Annelida; class Polychaeta; order Sabellida; family Siboglinidae; genus Ridgeia; species Ridgeia piscesae. The sequence goes on along the minus strand of JAODUO010000895.1, from coordinate 236,118 downwards.
AGAGTGCAAATAATTGCATATTTTATTTTGTAAATGGTTTATACTCCTGGTGTACGTAAAGAAACAACACCATTTTGTTTTTGCTAATTCATTGGTTGTAAACAGCTTCTATATTATAGTTTAGTGTATATAATTTGTATCAGTATAAAATTAATAACTCCTTAACCTGTCAATTTCTTTTCTTCTTGATGTTCAGATATGCAACACTGCACTGTAATAATGTTGTACACTAAATCCTTCTATGTCATTCACATATACTTACCATACAAAGGTCCTACATTCACTCAGACTCACCATATGAGATCGTACATTCACCTTGACTCACAATATGAGATCCTACATTCGCAGACTCACAATATGAGATCCTACATTCATGCAGACTCACCATATGAGATCGTACATTCACAGACTCACCGTATGAGATCCTACATTCACAGACTCACCATATGAGATCATACATTCACACAGACTCACCATATGAGATCATACATTCACAGACTCACCGTATGAGATCCTACATTCACACAGACTCACCATATGAGATCGTACATTCACAGACTCACCGTATGAGATCCTACATTCACACAGACTCACCATATGAGATCGTACATTCGCAGACTCATCATATGAGATCCTACATTCACACAGACTCACAGTATGAGATCCTACATTCACGCAGACTCACCATATGAGATCGTACATTCGCAGACTCACCATATGAGATCGTACATTCACAGACTCACCGTATGAGATCCTACATTCACACAGACTCACCGTATGAGATCGTACATTCACAGACTCACCATATGAGATCGTACATTCACACAGACTCACCGTATGAGATCGTACATTCACAGACTCACCGTATGAGATCCTACATTCACAGACTCACCGTATGAGATCGTACATTCACAGACTCACCATATGAGATCGTACATTCACAGACTCACCGTATGAGATCGTACATTCACACAGACTCACCATATGAGATCGTACATTCACAGACTCACCATATGAGATCCTACATTCACACAGACTCACCATATGAGATCCTACATTCACACAAACTCACCATATGAGATCCTACATTCACACAGACTCGCCATATGAGATCCTACATTCACACAGACTCACCATATGAGATCCTACATTCACACAGACTCACCATATGAGATCCTACATTCACACAGACTCACCATATGAGATCCTACATTCACACAGACTCACCATATGAGATCCTACATTCACACAGACTCACCATATGAGATCCTACATTCACACAGACTCACCATATGAGATCCTACATTCACACAGACTCACCATATGAGATCCTACATTCACACAGACTCACCATATGAGATCCTACATTCACACAGACTCATCATATAAGATCCTACATTCACGCAGACTCACCATATGAGATCCTACATTCACAGACTCACCATATGAGACCCTACATTCACGCAGTGCCTCATTGAAGCCCTGACACAGACCGAGGTCACGCTGTGTCTGGGCGCAGTTGATGAACTGCTTCAGTTCGTTCTCACAGGGGGACATTTGTTGCTGGGGGGCACCGTATCCCTGCTGCTGCTGTTGTTGAATGGGCTGGGCAGGGGCAGCCTCTGCGGGCTGGTCGCGCCCCCCTCCACCGCCTCCCATCAGGGCTCCAGCAGCCATGTGACCCTACAAACACAGGGGAAATAGCCGACACATTCTGTTTATAGTTGTGTTATCCAGGCATGAATCAGACATCCAGAGTTGGGCACATTTACAATTTTATTCACTAATTACTTCTTTTCAATAATTTTTTTTTTTTGAAACGGCTACAAATACAAAATTTTCAAAAAGCTCATAAATTCTTTTTTAAATTACCGACGTCATGTATGAGTAGACAGTATGACAAATAAAAGCAGCACAAAGCAGTGATGATAAAGCACACAAAGGCCCAATGGGCCTACACAAATACACAAAACTACATAATTCATAGAGATCTGTCACGGAGTAAAGTGTAAAACCCATTGGGTCAACCTGAGGACTGGGTGTAGACTATACACAAGTAGAAAGGAAAGTTCTTGCTGAAGTTTCAACAGTCAACATGGCAGCACAGGAATGGAACCCGGGTTCTCTTAGTCACTGCCGTATTGCTTACCAAGGTTTATGGATTTCTGTAATAATATATAATTGTATTTTCTATAAAACTACATATGGAGCACACAGCAAGTTCTTTTAGTTCTTATCAATCAAATACAAAGAATCAAAATAAAGCTGTTGGTTACTGTAAACTTCCCTTTTCAATGAAAGATAAGACGTATCTGTTTCAGATCTCACAAATGGTGATTTGTAACATATTTGCCTTATTGTTTGCTGTGAGATCCATCATCGACCACGTTAGTTATGTATAAACATACCACTGCTGAGCCGACGGCCACGCCTGCTGCAGTTGTTGCCATCTGAGCCATGAGGCCGGGCTGGCGTGGCTGGGCAGCTGCCATAGGGGCAGGAGCCGCAGGGGGTGCACGGGCGGGTAGTGCTGCCCTTGGGGGCGCTCTGGGAGGGGGCGATGCAGTCCTCAATCCTCTGGAAGTCAACAGTATAATTACACAGTGCACGATAGTTTTAGCCAGCTGGTAGTTCGTCGGATTAGCTGGCCTAAAGACAACTAGTCCTGAATCAGTTTTACTAGTGTTTAACTTTAGCCACATTAAACATAATATATACACACACACACACAATGAAGTTGATGCGCAAGGACAGACATCGTCGTACGAAGTCGATGTGCAAGGATGGGCAAGGTCCGACAAAGTTGATGCACATGAATGGACAGGGTCAAATGAAGTTGATGCGCAAGGACAGACATCGTCGGACGAAGTCGATGTGCAAGGATGGATAGAGTCGGACAAAGTTTATGCACAAGTATGGGCAGTGTCGGACGAAGTCGATGTTGAAGCCAATGAATTTGGTTGCATCAGTTTAGTAAAGTAATCGCCAATTCGCCATTTCGACATCGTCAAATAATGATTACGAGAAAGTCAAAATGAGACACAAGACGCTGTCTACAGCTGAATATTTAGTTCAAATTGTTCCACACTAATGATCACTAGGAGGTATCACTTATGTAACACAGTTGTAAGCAACAGACATCCATAAGCAACTGCCATTTTCATATTATTATGGCTAGTCCGGTAGGACTGCTCTTATAAACCTGTACTAGTCCGAACTCTAAACCTACTCGCACCAGACAATCGGACCAGCCTTATTTTGCCTCCCGTAATTATTAGCTTAAGTAAGACAAGGCACTTTTATTTGATCCTGCCCCACCTACGTTTTGACTAACTACATTTTCCCCTACATTTAACACCTTGGTGGATAATCCAATACTACCCTATATTTTGACAGAACAGTTTCAACGCAACTATAGTTTTAACAGAGAAATCAAAGTAGACCCAGATTCGACAAAAATGACTAGGTTAATAGTTATACTCATACAGTATAATTATTAACCTTATACTTAACTGGCCTAAATTATTACGGCCTTTTAAAACCGTTTTGTCACCTTATATCGATGTGTATGTGTTCGCAATGTGATTCTACATCACTTCCGGACAAGTTCCGGTAGAAAGAAGTCAGATTAAATTGTTTTAATTTGTGTTTTTGAACAATTTAAACATGTCGAGTTGAAGTAAACAATGCGATGTCACTGCTGCAAATATGGCGCGAGCTATAGGCGCCTCCCAGGTTTAAATTATTTGAAAACACAAATAATTTTTTTTAATCAGACTTCTTTGTACCGGAAGTGATGTAGAATCACATTGCAAACACATCGATATAAGGTAAAAAAGGTTTTAAAAGGCCGTAATAATTTAGGCCAGTTAAGTATAATATTACCAATAATTATACCCATACGGTATAATTATTAACCTAGTATCTAAGAAATATCGCAGAGGATTACATGAGGCAGCGATTGACTCCCTTCCTTTGCAACTCTTCAACTACTTTAAGTAGTTGAAGAGTCTTCTACTAAGTCTAAGTAGTACTTAGACTTAGTAGAAGAGGATTCAAGATAAAGCCAGTTATGGCAAGATAGATTTATTCAATCGTCAAGGGTTGAATTAATGTCGGAACGAGAGCAAATAATGCAATAAATAATGCGCAAATTTAATGTATGCTTATATTAGTGTGTATGGTTGGAGACTTGCCAACAAGTCTGCTGATGCAAGCACGATGATTACTCGGCAATAACCGCATTCCAGTTGTTCTAGAACCTCTCGTGGTTTATTCCAATTATCGCTCACGTTTAAACAAATTCACGGTCATTTAACATGTATTTTTGGTGGGACAGGTTAAGTGAATCAGTCAGCTTCAATGTCTTTGCTTATCATTTATAAACTCCTTCAACAAATCAAATAACAGACAAAACTAAATCATGTTATGTAACAAAATTTGCCAAGCTTTAACACCAAGGTCATCCTTCAACTGCGCACGATTATTTACGGTCGTTATTCCTCCCGAGTGACAGTTCTACGAACATTATTAGATAATTGTGAATATTCACCTTCTCGGAGCACTGGCTCTCATGCCTCCACCGCTGCGTCGTGGCATTCTGTTGAATAGCTTCGATAAAACAGTATATAATAACAAAAAATTATGACCGCATATATCAGCAAACGCTGCTCGATCTTAGCAACAATGCCCCCTCCCGCATGCACTTATATACGACTGGTGATGGGAGCAACCATTATTTCATGAAAATCGTTAGCAAAGATTATCCAGGCCCCGTCGGGCGGCGCCACCACTTGTCGTTACACAGTCTCCGCACTGGGGCGCTACGGAATTCTAGTAATTTACAGCTATCAGCAATGTTCTGTTTACTGTCCATTATAACAAGGGCGTCGATCGGTGGGGGATGAGACTCGAGCGGGACACATCCCTCCCCACTATAAACACATCACAGACCACGAGCATCCGTCATTCGTTTAGGCGAACTTTCCGTGAGCCGCCCGCGTCCTCCTTGCTGTCAAACTGGCGCCACTGACAGTACGATCGATGCACTTCGATGAAGTTTTTCCCGGGGGACAACTACAGCTCAGTGCTGACAGATCTCACCGGTGACAGACCTGGAGACTGGCTCACTGCTGACATATTATGAACCCGGCTCAGTGCTGATAAACCTCACGCCTACATTTAAACCGCCGCTCGGTGAGTTACATATTCAGTATTTTAGTTGTGTAATATATATATATATATATATATATATATATATATATATATATATATATATATATATATATATATATATATATATATATATATATAGTATATATATTATAATATTTTTCTGAAATGCAATATTCCAGACGAGACGGCTGGAGGCCTTCATAAAACGACGTTTAGGTAATTTATTCGGGATAGAATATCATTTGTGTACGTAACCTGATATAGATATGATGACGTCGGTGTACTAAATGGCCTTAAGAGAATAATTATACGATATCCGGCCGTTGTCCATCCAAATGCTTAGCGTGTTCGTTGAACCAACATCTTTCAAGGGTTTTGCGTGTTTCACTTTCTCTGTCATGTTGACAAGAGCCGCGCCCACCGCCCTCTTTCGACTAGCGCGAGACCCAGCGTTCACAGCACCAGAGGAGCCTCGTTGTTGGAATCCGTACGTTTCACACGAAATCCATTCAAACTCGTATTATACATGGCATTGATTAGGTGTTTTTGTATTGCCATTCCGTCAGGGTGTCAACGACAATCCCAGCAAACGCGTAGCCTTCCCGTAACGTTAGCAGAAGGTTATAATTAGCTTATGCAGTAACGTTCCCATATAACGTTAGGGGAAAACTTTCAAAAAATACGTTTGGAGAACGTTACCGGCTAACGTTATCGTAACATAGAAATTACGTTCTCGTAACGTTCTGGTAACCTGATTTTGTTAGCTGGGATTGCAGTCCGTCTATCAAATAAAACTAGAGCTACCCGTCTGCGTAAAAAACCGCCTGGTTTCGTCTGACAAGTTCATAGCAACAACTATGTTTTGTACATTGGCCGTAACGATTAAGTGAGTCGTTCGATTTAATGAAATAGGCCTTGCTTAATGTATAAATAATACGAACACGCAATAGGATTCGCATGTCTCGTTTGTCACCGCTTTAATGCTAATTTATCATTTTCACCCATGATCCGGTCCTCAACAATTCGAACGAACTTTCGCATTCGGGCGCAACTGCCACAGCATAAATCTCGATTTTAGTTTTATAGGTTTCCACAAAAAACTCATATAGAAGGTGGGAACTATTATGCAGATACGTTACCATTTTCACGTTGTTTGCATAGTGCAGTAATGTTGACTTTGAATACGCTTACCGACAGCGAGGTGGGGACCAGTTGTGTATAGTCTCGTTAAATATCGTTCAAAATGGACCGCAAACGAGATATGACGAGAGGAGCGGGTGCCACTGTAAATCCAGACAGTCCGTGTCACAAGTTCGCCGTACATCCGCACCACGTGACCTGTCCCGAACACTACGTATAGGCCCAAGAAGTAACATGTTTTGTTTTTAACGGGGAGTGATTTTTATACACACAATCAATGCGGATTTGTAATATCTGTTTAACTCTGTTGAAGACCCAGTACTACATGTCTTGGAGGCGGCTGAACCAGAATCCATAACAGCGTTTAACGTAAACAGACGTTCAAAATATGCATATAAAGGTAAGTTCTTATATAGCGCAAAATTCAGTGCTCAGGACTGCTTAAAACGTTTTACATTTTACTTCCCCGGCAGACCTGTTCAGTCAAACACCATCTCAATTTATCTGGGAAGCTTACGGCCACGCTGCAATTAATGCGCGAAGGCAGCGCGTACAAATATCACTATTGCCTGTAGCCAGGTACTCACTCATGCCGCTGAGTGAAGTGGAGCAATGTAGAGTGAACAAACTTGCCCAATGTGTTAACACCGCAGCACAGGATTCGAACCCGGTGTGGCGGTCCCAGAATCGGCCGGGCCCAGATTCGGCACAAATCTGCCGAATCTAGAACCGCAACGGTAGCACGCATGGATTCTGCGTTATTACTAAGATAGTTTCCGTTAGTAATACATCAAGTATTCAATTATGATTAGTATTCGCAAGTTTTTAATAAAAATGCATGCGGGGTAAGTTAAGCGTTTGAGGAAACTCGGCCTGGGCGTGAGGTATGTCTTCGCCACGACGCCAGAGCAGCAAAAGCGGGACTGCGCTTGCGCGCGCATGCGGGGTATGCGTTTAGCCGAATCTGGGACCGGCCGAATCTTGAACCACTACACCGGGTTCCCGTAGCCGAGATGACGATGCTCGACCCATGAGCCACTGCGCTACTACAAAAAAAAGTATTTTTTGTTGTTGATATTTTATTAATATATCCGTTTAACTCTGATGAAAATCCAGTACTAGGCCCTACCATAGGTGATGCAGAATGCGTAACAACATTCAACGTAAAAAGACGTTCAAAAATAGACATACGCTGACTTTCGAAGTCAATTATATGTAAGCGCCGCCCGGCATTCACGTAGCCAGGTCGCCGCGTCCCGTGGCCCGCCGTCTGGGTCACCAGCTGCCCGGCAAAACCTGGCGCGGCGCATCAGTCGTTCTCGGGACCATGGACGACGCGGAACAGTCCCGCTCGCCGGACGAACGACACTCGATGTTGATGCGTCCGTTGGGGAAGAGCGGGGGAAGCGGGAAGAACTGCGAGAGGAGCGACAAGGAGGGGAAAGGGTCACTGAGTTGGAGGGCCGTGTGGTATGATTACAGCCAGAGCACATCGCTGAATGGAGTACGGTTCATCACTCAAGCGACGCCAGTGGCGGCGAGGCGGTAGGGCTATCATTATATTTATATACAATACATGCCGGTTAAGGACTCGACACTGGGTCGACTTAACAATTAGTATGCTTCAGTTACTCACACCGCTTTGCTTCTGCCGCGAACTGAGACCAGATTGTTAATATTCTTTTGAAACAGTTAAATAAATACAAACATTTGCTCGGGAAAAAAGCGGTTTACATTTTGAGTTGCAGGAGGTCCGGATTTCAGTTTGCAATTGTCGCAGCACTAGGCTGCATGTTTACTTGATTCCCAACCTCACGTCATTGTTCTGCTAACATTCCGCTAAAGCATTTACGTGGGTTGCGCAACGAACCGATCATCTGCTTGTATGGCCCCGGCCGGCCTGGCTCAAAGAACCAACAGCGGTGGAGGTTAACCGTGCACCGCCACTTAGACTGGTGACGTAAACATGCTCGCTCTGCTGCCCGGTTTCACAAACTGTTCTCTGAGCAGGCTGAAATACACATGTTTTTGTAATTAGACAGCTATTTATAAACGTTTTTGTTGATGCCTTTGACTGCAATTTGCGCGCACGCACGTACGAACGCACACATCTTTTGATAATGTATGTCATTGCCGTATCAGTTACGCCGAGCTGTATTGCGGTCGGACAGCTCTAGACATATCGCGACATATCGTGACATGACAATATAGCTAACGAACACTGAGATAAGAATCACTGATCAAATCATGTCGCAACGACTAAAAGTCGACCTTTTTGACACTTGACCAGATGACAAAGACATTCTGTAGGCCTACAACTTCACCGTGTTATATACCCAGTGTTTACATTGATGGTAGATGTCTGTGGTAGCTGTTTGTGGTAGATGTATGTGGTAGCTGTCTGTGGTAGCTGTCTGTGGTAGTTGTCTGTGGTAGCTGTCTGTGGTAGTTGTCTGTGGTAGCTGTCTGTGGTAGTTGTCTGTGGTAGCTGTCTGTGGTAGTTGTCTGTGGTAGCTGTATGTGGTAGTTGTCTGTGGTAGCTGTCTGTGGTAGCTGCCTGTGCTACCTGTCTGTGGTAGCTGTATGTGGTAGTTGTCTGTGGTAGTTGCCTGTGGTAGTTGTATGTGGTAGTTGTCTGTGGTAACTGTCTGTGGTAGCTGTCTGTGGTAGCTGTCTGTGGTAGTTGTCTGTGGTAGCTGTCTGTGGTAGTTGTCTGGGGTAGCTGACTGTGGTAGCTGTATGTGGTAGTTGTCTGTGGTAGTTGTCTGTGGTAGCTGTATGTGGTAGTTGTCTGTGGTAGTTGTCTGTGGTAGTTGTCTGTGGTAGTTGTATGTGGTAGTTGTCTGTGGTAGCTGTCTGTGGTAACTGTCTGTGGTAGCTGTCTGTGGTAGTTGTCTGTGGTAGCTGTCTGTGGTAGCTGTCTGTGGTAACTATCTGTGGTAGTTGTCTGTGGTAACTATCTGTGGTAGCTGTCTGTGGTAGTTGTCTGTGGTAACTATCTGTGGTAGCTGTCTGTGGTAGTTGTCTGTGGTAGCTGTCTGTGGTAGCTGTCTGTGGTAACTGTCTGTGGTAGCTGTCTGTGGTAACTGTCTGTGGTAACTGTCTGTGGTAGTTGTCTGTGGTAACTATCTGTGGTAGTTGTCTGTGGTAGTTGTCTGTGGTAGCTGTCTGCGGTAGTTGTCTGTGGTAGTTGTCTGTGGTAGCTGTCTGTGGTAGTTGTCTGTGGTAGCTGTCTGTGGTAGCTGTCTGTGGTAGCTGTCTGTGGTAGCTGTCTGTGGTAGTTGTCTGTGGTAGCTGTCTGTGGTAGCTGTCTGTGGTAACTGTCTGTGGTAGTTGTCTGTGGTAACTCTCTGTGGTAGCTGTCTGTGGTAGTTGTCTGTGGTAACTATCTGTGGTAGCTGTCTGTGGTAGTTGTCTGTGGTAGCTGTCTGCGGTAGCTGTCTGTGGTAACTGTCTGTGGTAGTTGTCTGTGGTAACTATCTGTGGTAGTTGTCTGTGGTAGCTGTCTGTGGTAGCTGTCTGCGGTAGCTGTCTGTGGTAACTGTCTGTGGTAGTTGTCTGTGGTAACTATCTGTGGTAGCTGTCTGTGATAACTGTCTGTGGTAGTTGTCTGTGGTAGCTGTCTGCGGTAGCTGTCTGTGGTAACTGTCTGTGGTAGTTGTCTGTGGTAACTATCTGTGGTGTCCTCCGTGCGTCTGTTACAGATTCTTCTGGCTGCTCGTCTTCGTCGTCGGGCTCGTCATCTTTGTGTACCAGGTACGGCTCATTCCGTTACTGTAGCCACGTAGGTATATGCGAGCTGCTCCGTAAAACGTCAGTGGGTTCTCTCTGTGGTGTGTCTGTCTATCTGTCTTTCTGTTTGTCTGTCTGTCTACATGCACGCACGCACGCACACGTGCATGCGTGTGTGCGTGTATATATTTTAAAAATGCACGTCTATTATGTACTATATTTTCATTTATTGCACACGAGATCATAAGGAATATCCTTCTTACAACAATGAAGTGAATTGAATTGTATTGAATTGAAATACATGCATATACATGTATGTTTGTATGTATGTATGTATGTATGTATGTATGTATGTATGTATGTATGTATGTATGTATGTATGTATGTATGTATGTATGTATGTATGTATGTATGTAGTGTATGTTTTTATGTATGTATGATGTATGTATGTATGTATGTATGTATGTATGTATGTATGTATGTATGTATGTATGTATGTATGTATGTATGTATGTATGTATGTATGTATGTATGTATGTATGTATGTATGTATGTATGTATGTATGTATGTATGTATGTATGTATGATGCATGCATATGATCATGCATATGATGTGCATGTCATGTGTATGTATGCATGCATGATGCATCATGTATGTATGTTCTCTCTCGCTCTCTCGCTTTCTCTCTCTCTCTCTCTCTCTCTCTCTCTCTCTCTCTCTCTCTCTCTCTCTCTCTCTCTCTCTCTCTCTCTCTCTCTCTCTCTCTCTCTCTCTCTCTCTCTTGCCTGTCTCTCTCCGTCTCCTGTCTCCTGTCTCCTGTCTCCTGTCTCCTGTCTCTGTCTCTGTCTCCCTGTCTCCCTGTCTCCTGTCTCCCTGTCTCCCTGTCTCCCTGTCTCTTCCGGTCTCCCGGTCTCCGTCTCCCGTCTCCCGGTCTCCCGTCTCCCGGTCTCTCTGTCTCTGTCTGTCTGTCTGTCTGTCTGTCTGTCTGTCTGTCTGTCTGTCTGTCTGTCTGTCTGTCTGTCTGTCTGTCTGTCTGTCTGTCTGTCTGTCTGTCTGTCTGTCTGTCTGTCTGTCTGTCTGTCTGTCTGTCTGTCTGTCTGTCTGTCTGTCTGTCTGTCTGTCTGTCTGTCTGTCTGTCTGTCTGTCTGTCTGTCTGTCTGTCTGTCTGTCTGTCTGTCTGTCTGTCTGTCTGTCTGTCTGTCTGTCTGTCTGTCTGTCTGTCTGTCTGTCTGTCTGTCTGTCTGTCTGTCTGTCTGTCTGTCTGTCTGTCTGTCTGTCTGTCTGTCTGTCTAGTCTGTCTGTCGTGTCTGTCTGTCTGCCTGTCTGTCTGTCTGTCTGTCTGTCTGTCTGTCTGTCTGTCTGTCTGTCTGTCTGTCTGTCTGTCTGTCTGTCTGTCTGTCTGTCTGTCTGTCTGTCTGTCTGTCTGTCTGTCTGTCTGTCTGTCTGTCTGTCTGTCTGTCTGTCTGTCTGTCTCTCGTTCGCAAAGTGTGTCACGTGACGTGTCTCAGGTGTTTGAGCGGACGGCGTACTACAGGAGTCGCCCTGTCACCATCAACGTCAACTTCCACCGCAACAAGACGATTCTGTTCCCTGCCGTCACCGTCTGCAACCAGAACGCCTTCAGGTACCCGTCGTCACTGGTAGTCCTCGGGATCACTGGTGGTTACAGATACATCATTGGTAGTCCTCGGGATCATTGGTGGTTACAGATACATCATTGGTAGTCCTCGGGATCACTGGCAGTTACAGATACATCATTGGTAGTCCTCGGGATCACTGGTAGTTACAGATACATAATTGGTAGTCCTGGTAGTTACAGAGAATCATTCTACCATCATTGGTAGTTATAGAAAATTGTAGTAATCGGGTCATCATTTGTAGTCAACGATACATCATTGGTAGTCATCGGGGATCATTAATTGGTAGTTACAGAACATTTTAGTCATCGGGTCATCATTGGTAGTCAACGATATATCATTGCCTAGTCATCGGGGCATCACTGGTAGTTATACAATTTTTAGTTGCTCGACGTTGACATTTTAGTCATCGGGTCATTATTCGTAGTCAACGAGACATCATTGGTAGTCTTCGGGGGATCATTGGTTATCATCGGTGGATCATTGGAAGTTACACAGGATCATCGTTGGTAGTAAAAGAACTATCATTGAAGGTAATCTGGTCAAGATTTTTAATAATCGAATCGTAATAATGTTACTGATCTAGGCCGCATTGACAGTTATCGAGTTATCTGTGCGAATGTATGCAACGGAACCTTGTTACTGCGGTCGTCTTCGGGAATGTCCGCAGTGACATAAACAAATGAGTGCAACAAAACCTTGCTATTACGGTCGCGTTCGGGAGTGTCTGCAGTGACATCAGTCAATCGATCGATCGATCGGTCGTTCAATATTTCGACATTTTGATCGACCAAAAATTGATCAATAAATTAATTGATCGACATATTAAGCAATCAATCAATCAATCAATCAATCAATCAACCAACCAATCAATCAATCAATCAACCAACCAACCACCCATCCAACAATTCAATCAATCAGTCAACCAAATAATCAATCAATCAATCAACCAATCAATCAACCAACCAACCACCCAACCAAACATCCAACAATTCAATCAATCAGTCAACCAAATAATCAATCAATCAATCAATCAATCAGTGTTTGGTTTCGATATGAGAATACAACATTATAACTTAACATAAAATACCTCTGTTTAAAAATAACGTTTATTGGTATACACATTAAAAAAATCCCCATTATTCTACGGCTACTATGTGATATTTTTACATTCGTGTATTTATGAATAGTGGCAAATTCGGGTCATTACTTCGTGTGCGTATATAGACACTGCCTTCGTGGGAGTGCTTCGTTATTGAGACACACCTGTATTAGTAAGTAATATTGACGAATTGTTCCCGGATATTTATCATAATCTTCGTATTTGCTTAACATTGGTATGAATAGACCCACAGGGCGCGTAAATAGAATAATCAGTTTAATTGCCCGTTCTCAAATGCGGCTGAGCTGAAATGTGTATTAAAAAATACTTCCCCTCCCAGACTATGGGAATGTAACGAGATTGTTGGCTTAGCATTAATTAGTCGTTTCGAGAGAGTTCGGTGAATTAACACGATTCTGTGAATTCTTCATTCAGCTTTCGATTGTTGGTTGTTTGCTAAAAAAATAACACCATATCGATTTTGTTTCATAAACGTCATTGTCATGTGTGTTATGTCTCCACAGATTCCGAACAACCTTGTTAACTCATTAAATCGATGAGTATGTTCGGATGACGACTAAAGCAGACGACAGCCCATTAGCAGAACGAGCTACTGGGTGAAAGTTCGACCTGCGTTCACAGAAACTGGAGAGCGTTTCGTGTTGACTTTTCGATAGAACACAAACATGAATTTCTATCTGTTGAATTATTAACTCCTGATAGAATTTCTTCGTAGCCACGATGTCCGCTGTCGACAGAAATAGATGTACGCGATATTGTTTGTTGACATCTGACTAGACTATACAGATGGTATTTGTTTTATTCATACGTATTGTAATAACTGGATGTCATTATGAATTGCGGTCGTTCGGTGGGATGTGTCGACGCTGAACAAATACATTTAAATGTCAAACGATACAGATATTTATATAATTTTTTTTCAGGCGTCGGAACAAATTAATATTGTGTCGCCGAATCTGTCGCGCTGCTTTTCTCGGCGATGTGTTTTTTCAGGCACACCGTTCCCTGTGTGTGTGTGTGTGTGTCGTGCGTGCGTGCGTGCGTGCGTGCGTGCGTGCGTGCGTGCGTGCGTGCGTGCGTGCGTGCGTGCGTGCGTGCGTGCGTGCGTGCGTGCGTGCGTGCGTGTGTGTGTGTCTCCTTAAAGTGTTGATGTGTGATTGCATAACTAATGCATTTTATGTATTGATTATCCTTGTTAGTGGAGATAGTTTAGATATAAAGGAATTAACTTATGCAATTATTATAAACTTTATTTTATATTTTGATTGGTTTTGAGCACATTTATTGCAGACACTTGTATATATTTATGTGCATAAGGCGCCGCGTACGGGACCCAGGCAGAGAAGTGCTTATAGTTTAAAGGTTTTGCTATATATATTGATTGAGGGGTTAGCGTTCCGTGCTCAGTGTACTATAGGCTTTTTTGATATGTATTAATTTTAATAAATATATACACACATTAATAAAACAAATATTTGACGGATCTCCTAGCCATACGTTGTACATTTGTTAAATGCGGCGCTGTCAATTTGTGTATCTGCATATATATTTACGTTGTTATTGTTATCGTTGTATTGGGTTTTGGATTACCAGGTCGGCGTTAAATATATACTACTGCAAATAAGTATAACTAATAACTAACTTCCGATTACACACCGGTCTCCCGTACGCGGCATCTAAGCTTGTAGGTTTTAAGGAGACCGATTTTTGTGTATATATGTTATTTATTACAATATCATAACAATATTGTAGTATGTCGTGTGTATTTGTATAACAGACAATGTTCCAATTAGACATAATTGGAAAGTCTGTTACATAAAATATACGGCCGGTCTCCTGTAGGCGGTCGTATATGCACTGGTCTCCCTATGCAGCATTTAACTTATATAATATATATATATATATATATATATATATATATATTATATATATATATATACATATACATATACATATACATATACACATACACATACATACACATACACATACACATACACATACACATACACATACACATACACATACACATACACATACACAACATATATATATAATATATATATATATATATATATATATATATATATATATATATATATATATATATAATATTGACGATATAGGCATGTTGTTGGACCTAATAATAAAACTATTTGTGAGGAATATTCCACTTACAATATACAGCAGACGTGTAATTGTATGTACTAATTACACCACTAACTGTTCAAAGTAAAAACAAAAGTATAAAGTGCCCCGGGTGAGGATCGAACTCACAACCTCCGCATTGCTCACCGCTACTGCTTATAAGTACGGCGCGCTAACCAGTTGCGCCACCGGGGCAGACGGAAGCTTGGGGCGTAACAGTCAGAACTCGCACTACAGATGCGTCATCTCTGGCGCGCAGCGTATACCAAAATTAAAAGAGTTGCCTGTCATGTCGTTTTTTATGAAACCAAAAACAAATGTTTTTTCATAAACCTTTTCGATACTTCTTCACTTACGCTACCATGAACCGCAGTGCTGGCGTTGTGCGTCAGGTGTCCAAAGTTGTCCATATACAGTAAAGTGTACACGCATATAGGCCTACACATACACTTACACACTTACACACGCACGCACGCACGCACGCACGCACGCACACACACACACACACACACACACACACACACACACACACACACACACACACACACACACACACACACCCACACACAAACAAACTAGGTTTTCGAACGTTTACACTAATGTTCTTATAACGTCCAACAAAATCCGCAAAGAAATGTATTTGCCTAACGCCGGGCTGCGGTAAAGTAATTAAAATATACACAAGATGTGCCACTTTAATTAAATGTCTACATTCATCAACACCGTTCTTGCGTACAATGCCACTGGTTTCAACTTGTGTCGAGCTAGTTTATATGCCACTATGTCAACGTTTGGTCAAGTTTGTTTATTCTTTACTCGCACAATTAACTCGGCAGCATGAATGAATAATTACCTATAAACACGCTGGATATTTGCGTGCGAAGTAATCTTCGTCCATTAAATGCAACGTGGCTGAAATCTTTCGACATAAGTCGTGATGATCATGGATTGAACGTCACTACTATAAAGTAATGATTTGAGCATCCAGCATTAGCGATATAAATGAACTTAGGCCTAAAGTTTAACGCAGTAACCTTATTACGTTTCGACGCTGCAGTGCCAAGTATAATACGACGTAAAGCTGTTCTCTCATACATCTGCCCTCAGGATGAGCGCCGCGGCTGAGCACGGCATGTACGGCTGGCTTGACGCCATGTACTCACAGGCAGACGTGAGTCGCTTCAATTACAGTCACTGGGCGGTCGGTGGCGTGTCGCTGCTGACTGTGCTCAACATCACGGCTCATACCAAGCAAGACTTCATAGTCGAGTATGTACTCCTGGTGCTGTCATATTATATATCATAATGTATTATATTACGTATCGGATGTTTACATAACGGTAGCTCTCCAAGCGATAAGATGTTGAAATTCGGATCTGGCAACTGTGCAATTACTAAAACATGTATAGGCCTACATTTTCTATTCATATATATATATATATATATATATATATATATATATATATATATATATATATATATATATATATATATATATATGATGTTAGCGTTTCATTAAATGTTATGCTTAGTACGTTTTACATTCTATATGGGCAACGTCCTCAACAGTCTATCTGAAATAGGACACACGGCTATGCAGCATACGTAGACTTGTCATTGACAAAACTCATTGTTGTAGATGAAGTACGGAAAGCAATCAGTTTGCCATCCAATGGCAAATTCCTCGTAACATATATTATACTAACATAGGTTTATAAACGTCGACGAATGAGGATTTCCCCCTCTATCCTCAATTCAGTCTTTGGAAGATATTTTTGGGATGATATTGTGTCTCATTGTCGTACTCCTCTCGTGGTGTTGATTTTGCTGCTGTTTTTATGTAGGCGGACTGTCATCGAGCTATTGGTGTAGATTTTTAAGGAGTTCGTCTATCCCCTGTTCTTGAAGCGAACTCAGTGGTACTTGAGTTTGCATTGAGTCGAATGGTTTCTCGTAGACGGCGAACGCGATGCAGAGCATATTATGCTATTGGCACATCTCCTTCAATTGGTTTACGATGTGGTTGTTTAGAATGTACCATTCTAATGGTAACGCTCGGTGAGGCGCAGATAACGACGATAGGTGACCCAGGACTCGGCACCTTACGGGAGAATGGTCAGCAACAATAGATTTGTAGATATTGTTCTTCTTGTCTTTCTTTATATTTTTGCTGTTCCGGACATGTTTGTTTAGTCTACCGAAGGCACCGTTTCGTTTGGTCAGCCTATTGCCACTTCTTTATCTATTTTTGGCATAAGATGTGATAACACATCCTAAGTAGCTGGATTGGTGGACAGCTTTCTGTTCTAACTGTTCGATCGAGATGCTTGGTGAGTGGTACTCTTCATGTGGTACGGGCTGATGGAGAACTTCAATCGTGTTTAGACGTACTTCAAGTCCGACGAGCTGAGCGGCTTCTGCAAAGCAAGATGTTATTCGCTGCATGGCCGACTCAGTATGGACAACAAGGGCAGCATCATCAGCGAACAATAGCTCCCTGATCAGTTCTCCTTGGTCTTTGTGTGGGCTTGCAAACGACGTATGTTGAATAAGCTGCCATCTGTACGAAAAAAAGGTAAATACACTATCCTCGTCGAAGGTCCTCTGTGACCTGTTGGAGGATCATGCAATAGAATAACGTGAAAAGTGTTGGAGCAAGCACGCAGCCCTGTTTCACGCCATTTGTGATTATGAAGGGCCGTGAGAGAATGTTGCTGTGTCTCACTTGGCGTAGTTGATCTTCCTGTAGCTGGATGACCATGGCTAGGAACTTTGGTGGACAGGCTGGCATTCCAAGAATTTTCTTTTCTGGTCACGATGTCAAACGCTTTTGCTAAGGCGCTTCTTTTGAATCTGTGTCAATGTCAATGGTACACACACACACACACACACACACACATTCACACACACACACACACACACACACACACACACACACACACACACACACACACACACACACACACACACACACCACACACACACCACCACCACACACACACACACACTCACAACCACACCAACGCAACTATATATATATATATATATATATATATATATATATATATATATATATATATATATATATATATATATATATATATATATATATATATATAATTAACTGTATATGAGCTGTCAACTTACATCTTCGAGTTGACCATCACAGACGCTGGCGTGTGTTACACGTTCAACTCCAGAATCAATGCCACGCCGCGTCTCCCAGACAGGTAGGTTATTATTATATTATTATATATATATATATATATATATATATATATATATAATATATATAAGTTATATAGTTTATCTATTTATATTTATACTTATTAATATACATTTATTATATTGCTTATACAACGCATCGATCCGCCATGCGGTAATTAATGTACATTTTATTGGTATCATATATATATATATATATATATATATATATATATATATATATATATATATATATATATATATATTATATTCCATCCCGGAAGCGGGACTTTGAATGGACAGCACAGGAGGACAATGGATGATTTTTCAAACATTATGTCCATAAAACAATGAGTTCGTTTGACTTTTTCCACAATACTTCCTGTGCACGTTTGTCGCTGTGATTATGAACAGCAGACTGCCGACCATTTATTTCACAATGTTATGCTTTTCTTTGTCGAATTGGTAACTAAGTGAACTTGTTACTTGTGTCATGTGTGCTGGATCGATCTGTAGAATAAGACCAAATGCTGCGCGAAAAAGTTATAATAATAATAATAAAGTTTAATATCTGTGAACTGAAAAAAACAATTCATTAATGTATATTAGTAAAACTATATATGGAGTTGTAACAATATTTAACAATATACGAAATTGTTACTAATTAGAATATCTGCTAAAATAATAAAACGATAAAATAAAATAACATAATAACACTGTAAATGACCTATAATGTGAATATAAATGTATAAACATTTAGTAAAGTAAATTATTAAAAATATAAATGGAGCATACAACCTGAATAAATGAAATAATAACTAATTAAAATATATCAATAGTATATAATTGATCAATTTTATAAATAACTAAAAAGATTCACAGTCCATAGTAAGTAATATTCACATGTGAATAAGAATGTCCGATTACTGCTAATTGTACAGTTTATATGGTACAAAAGAGTTCTTAAAATGTTCAGTCGTGCACAGAGGAACTCTGTAAACACGTGCATTACGGGTCGACTTCGATTGGCCTACTCGGGTTACTCGCGTAACCCTAACCTGGTATCCGGTTTACGCTGCGCACGCAGTACCACGAGAGTAATCCAACTGGACAGCAATATGATCGCGATCACGGAGATAAACCCCTTATGTAAATAAATTAAATAAAGTAATCAGTTGTTCAGTGTGTAAATTGTGATGTTCATCTTCTTGGTCTTAAAATACAATTCATAGAATGTGGTGACTTTAATCAATATTTAAATGATTGTGTCGTGTAGTGTTGAATTAATTTCTTGTGCAGTAGGGGGCCTACGTTCCTTATTGGCTGTCACTGCAAATGACGTAGTTACTCGAGTTAATCCTCTCCAAACCGCGATTGCCTCGGGTAGCGGCCATGAAGATTCACCTTGTTTATCTATATCAAGAAGAGTCACGTGAGCAAGTGATCTTGGATGTTCGATTAGTACTCGGGTTACTCGAGTTACTCGCGTAGCTCGATCGAAGTCGGCCACGGATTGCGTAAACAAGTTTACGGTTTACTTTCATTACTGACCCGCTCTATACACTAGTCGAACATGGCCCGTTGTAGGGGCGGACAGCGGCCTGCGCCTGCGGGTGAACGTGGAACAGTACGAGTACATGCGAGGTCCCAACAGTGCCGGCGGCGTCAAGATCCTCCTGCACCGTCAACACGAGATCCCGTCAGTGCGAGACCTCGGGGACGCCATCCCGGCCGGCGCTCACGCCTTCGTAGGCGTCCGGCTGTATCAGGTAATCTCACGCCTTCGTAGACGACCGGCTATATAAGGTAATCTCACTCCTTCGTAGACGACCGGCTATATAAGGTAATCTCACTCCTTCGTAGACGACCGGCTATATAAGGTAATCTCACTCCTTCGTAGACGACCGGCTATATAAGGTAATCTCACTCCTTCGTAGACGACCGGCTATATAAGGTAATCTCACGCCTTCGTAGACGACCGGCTGTATCAGGTAATCTCACGCCTTCGTAGACGACCGGCTATATAAGGTAATCTCACGCCTTCGTAGACGACCGGCTATATAAGGTAATCTCACGCCTTCGTAGACGACCGGCTATATAAGGTAATCTCACGCCTTCGTAGACGACCGGCTGTATCAGGTAATCTCACGCCTTCGTAGACGACCGGCTATATAAGGTAATCTCACGCCTTCGTAGACGACCGGCTGTATCAGGTAATCTCACTCCTTCGTAGACGACCGGCTGTATCAGGTAATCTCACGCCTTCGTAGACGACCGGCTACATAAGGTAATCTCACGCCTTCGTAGACGACCGGCTATATAAGGTAATCTCACGCCTTCGTAGACGACCGGCTATATAAGGTAATCTCACTCCTTCGTAGACGACCGGCTGTATCAGGTAGTCTCACGCCTTCGTAGATGACCGGCTTTATCAGGTAATCTCACGCTTTCGTAGGCGACCGGCTATATAAGGTAATCTCACTCCTTCGTAGGCGTCCGGCTGTATCAGGTAATCTCACGCCTTCGTAGACGACCGGCTATATAAGGAAATCTCACGCCTTCGTAGACGACCGTCTATATCAGGTAATCTCACGCCTTCGTAGACGACCGGCTGTATCAGGTAATCTCACGCCTTCGTAGACGACCGGCTGTATCAGGTAATCTCACGCATTCGTAAGCGACCGGCTGTACCAGATAATCTCACGCCTTCGTAGACGACCGGCTGTACCAGGTAATCTCACGCCTTCGTAGACGACCGGCTGTAACAGGTAATCTCACGCCTTCGTAGACGACCGGCTGTATCAGGTAATCTCACGCATTCGTAAGCGACCGGCTGTACCAGGTAATCTCACTCCTTCGTAGACGACCGGCTGTATCAGGTAAACACCCGCCTTCGTAGGCGTCCTGCTGTACCATATAAACTCATGCATTCGTAGCCTTCAATTTTGTATCGAGATAACTTACATGTACCGGAGGTTTATACTATTAGCACTCTCGCAAACTATTTCCTAGATTGTTCCAACATCGTATATAGCTTGTTCAGCTAATTAATGATGGTGAGTATCTGTCGCTAAAAGTTGTCAAATGCTGCAGAATATTGCTAAATCTAAAATAATATATTTACATCTTATCCAGTCTAGTTAAATTTGGTTTAAGCTGGTTCAATCCAGTTCGATATGATTGAGGTCTTGATAGTGACTTTCAGACGAGTCCTCGGTGGCAATGCTCTGTCTAAAGTCTCATTGACGCTGAGTTGTTGAGACGTCTCGACTAGAGTGGACCTGTGACTGGTGAAGACCACACACAGTGACGTTGATTTTGACGTAGATGAAACGTTGATGTTGACATTGAACGTAGATGTTATCGTTGACGTAGAGGGTAATGTAGACGTTGTCGTTGGCGTAGACGACATTGACGTTGGTATTGACACTGACGTAGTCGTTGCTGTTGACACTGACGTAGACGCTATCGTTGATGTAGACGCTAATGTAAACGTTGTTGTTGGCGTAAATGTCATTGACGTTGGTATTGACACTGACGTAATCGTTGCTGTTGACATTGACATAGACATTATCGTCGACGTAGACGCTAATGTAGACGTTGTCGTTGGCGTAGACGACATTGACGTTGGTATAGACACTGCCGTAGTCATTGCCGTTGACACTGACGTAGACGCTATCATTGACGTAGTCGCTAATGTAAACGTTGTCGTTGGCGTAGACATCATTGACGTTGGTATTGACACTGACGTAGTCATTGTCGCTGACACTGACGTAGACGCTATCATTGACGTAGACGCTAATGTAGACGTTGTCGTTGGCGTAGACATCATTGACGTTGGTATTGACACTGACGTAGTCATTGTCGCTGACACTGACGTAGACGCTATCATTGACGTAGACGCTAATGTAGACGTTGTCGTTGGCGTAGACATCATTGACACTGACGTAGACCGTGACGTAGACGTTATTGGTGTCATTGACGTAGACGTGGATTTAGACGTTGTCGTTGACTTTACGGTTGGTGTGTTGCATAGACGAAGAACCTGCCTGAGCCGCACGGAGACTGCGTGAGTCACACTCCCCTCCAGTACTTCCGCCACTACTCGCTGGCGGCGTGCAAGCTCGAGTGTCTCACTCGGTTCATGGTCGCCAGGTGTCGCTGCAGAGCCGCACATATGCCTGAAACGACGCCAGGTGAGCAGAGGTCTCTCGAACGGCTGCATGAATTTGTTGAAAAAATGCATAAAGGACTACATTACATTTCACCACGAAATTATGACGGCGACATTATTGTCTTAATAGGAGTTACCGACCCAAGTTCGTAAAAGTTATATAACTGTTTTTGGTACAACAATAATTATTATAAATGCACATTTTTATAATGTATTGTCTAATACTATGTGAACATGAAATGATATATATATATATATATATATATATATATATATATATATATATATATATATATATATATATATATATTGTGTATATATTTGAATAAATGTACTAACGAAATTGATGCACCTTTAACAAATCGTATACCTGCTTGGGGACAAATAAACATTGTGGTTATGTTCGAATGTAATAAATTGCAAGACGAGAAGTAAGTCTTAGAAACGAACCTGCGTACGAAACTAACAGCAGCGGAAATGGTGGAAGTGACAGAGTTCATCGAGCATGCGCACGACGCCACTTTCCGATAAACGCGGGAAAGGCAGCAACGGAAGTACGATCAGCTGTTACAAAAACGACAACAAACTGACCAGAGTGCGGGAGTGGAGAACATGATGACCTGAATGCGACTTCGCCTTTCCGGATACAAACTTGCACTGCTTGCAATGCTATCTGCGTTGCGATTGGTTGCTGGAAGTAAACACGCGCCACGTGCATTTGACAGTGAGACCCCAGGCGGGAGTGTCATTAGTCTCGCTTAACCGACTATCGGTCGGCTGCGTAACTACGCCGAGAAAACAGTCTGGTGATTTTGTCGGCTTTTGAATAGTATCCTTGTGGGGCTAAACAATGCTGCCATCTCACGCATACTGGTTAATCCTGCTGTAATTCCTATTTTATAAACAACTCCAAATTTGTATTTCTATTTATTTTGTGTTAGTATAAGTTTAATTTTGAATAGTTTTCATAATACAGCATTACCTGATAAAAAAGTATCGTTATTTAATTTGTTATTTCAAATTCGGCCTGAGAACCAATCAGCGTCTCTACCCTAATCTGGAGATCGTTAGAATCAAGGTGGGGAAACTGTATTAGTAGAATGAGGGATTAAATAGCCGAAAATACGATATTGTGCCGAAAATACGATATTGTTGCGATCATAATAATTATTATTACATGCGCTTAAAACAATGTATTTCCATTTTTATTACAGAAATTGTATTTTCGCAATTAATTGTGCTCACTTGCCAAAATATATTATGACATGCATTTAAACAACATTTATAGGGCGTGTAAGTCTCGCGCGCGAAAACGAGGCTGGGGGCAGTTGGGGGCAGTGCTTATCGAAACTGACAAATAAACATAGACTAGCTGGGTTTTTTCCACAAAGATATTGCTTGTGTAAAACGTTGAGAATTTGCAACGCACATTTATAGTTGTATATAACAAGCTGCAGTGCTAAAAGTTGTACCCTCTACACAAACACACTAATACTAATTGTTATGTTCTTGTCTATTTATCAAGTATTAGTATTATCAGTTGTACGTTTTGAAATAAAATTTTCTTTACATGTTTTTTCTTCAATTAATGTAGTTGTGTATACTAGATTATGTTCACATTGTACTTTACACGCTAGCCTTGTGCAAGTTATTTTATGTTTAAGGGTTTTATTGTTTATTTTAATTTATTCTATATTTTCATGTATGACTTATATGAAAATCATTGGACATGACTGTAAAAATATCAACAACAAAAATAACCTTTATGTAGTTAAAATGAAATTAAATGTTGTTTTAAATGCATGTCATAATAATTACTGGCAAGTGAGCACAATTAATTGCGAAAATAAAATTTCTGTAATATATAAGGAAATAA
The DNA here is from genome assembly GCA_025642075.2 of Ridgeia piscesae. NCBI lineage: Eukaryota > Metazoa > Annelida > Polychaeta > Sabellida > Siboglinidae > Ridgeia > Ridgeia piscesae. The sequence continues at coordinate 211,908 of JAODUO010000895.1, read as the reverse complement.
ATATTTTTAATGCATGTCATAATTATTAGCAAGTGAGATTAATTAATTGCTAAATATTTTTGGTGATAACAATTTAAATAAATTATGTTTTAAATGCATGTGATAATAATTATCAGCACTGCCTCATAATCGAAACAATATCGTATTTTCGGCTATTTACCCTGTCATTCTGCTAATTCAGTGTCCCCACCTGGATTCTAACGATCTCGTATGCGGCAGAAAAACAGCGCGTGATGTTTTTATGTAGGTCAGTTCGCTCAGTTCACTTTGCGCGCGTTCTGATTGGTTCCGACGACGCTCCCGCCTGCCACGTCGCACTGTCAAATGCATGTGGCGCGTGTTTACTTCCAGCGACCAATCGCAACGCAGATAGCATTGCAAGCAGTGCCGTAACAATTTTTTTTATCCGGAAAGGCGAAGTCGTGACCCGGATAAAATCACAGAGAGGTGGGTCATTAATATGGTTGATAGACAGTTAGACAGGGGCAAAGTTATCCTGTTGAAGAAAGGGTTAAATTTTGCGGTTACCCCAACAGAGCCTCCCCGTCGACGATTTAATTACGCCACAGAGATGACATGTAAGAACACAATAAAACACAGGGCTGACGGGTTGAGAAGTGAGGTTGCCAAAGTTGTGTGACTAAACATAAATCCATACAGAAAAGACCAAATATATCGCCGGAAGAGAGAAAAGCATTTCAAAACCTAAGGAAGGACAGAACCATAAAGATCCCACCAGCTGACAATGGGAGGGCAACGGTGATCATGAACGCTACAGAATATGACAACAACATACCAGGCCTGTTGGCGGATGTCACCACCTATGAGAAACTGAAAAAGGATTACACCAGAGTGTACAAAAGCAAACTAGTCAACACCATGAAAGAGTGGAAGAGAGGACACACACTATAGCAGATGCCCTATACTATAAGATCTACCCTACATCAGAAGCAGTGCCAAAAGCCTCTGGATTGCCGAAGATCCACAATGACAATAAAATACCAGTCAGACCGATAGTGTCAAGTACAGGCCGTATAACATACAAGACAGCCAAGTACACAGCCACGGTTCTAAGCTCACTGGTCGGAAAAATGAACATTATGTGAAAAACAGCACATAATTTGTAAAGAAAATCGAACAGTTGGAAGCACCACGTTGGAGGAACATGGTATCAGGTGAATTGACAGCCCTGCTCACTAGTATCCCAGTGACAGAGGCGGTATCAGTGATAAAGGAAACACTAAACAGGATGAAACACTGAAAGACAGATACTAATTATCAGTAGACCAGATCACCACGTTGGTAGAAATGTCTGAATACCACACATTTTCTTATTACAACGGAGTCTTCTACAAGCAGAAGGGGGCGGCCAATGGTTCACCGGTGTCCCCAATAGTGGCTGATTTGTACATGGAACACTTTGAAGAAGAAGAAGAGAAGAGAAGAGAAGAGAAGAGAAGAGAAGAGAAGAGAAGAGAAGAGAAGAGAAGAGAAGAGAAGAGAAGAGAAGAGAAGAGAAGAGAAGAGAAGAGAAGAGAAGCACCTCACCCCCCATACATCTGGTTGAGATACGTGGATGATACATTCACAGTGCTACAAGAGACTGAAGTAGAACAGTTCACTCAACATCTGAACTCTATGGATGACAACATCAGATTCACAGTAGAAGCGGAACAGATCAACACGTTAGGCTTCCTCGACACATGTATATGTCTGATGGACGATGGACCTACAAAGGTAAAAGTCTATCGGAACACACACAGACCAGTATTTGAACTGGGAATCAAACCACACATTATAATACAGAGGTGAGGACACTCTTGCAAAGAGCAGAAAGGTTGATATCAGAGAAGGAGGATAAAACCAAAGAGGTGGAACACAAGAGACCGTCTGAACAGTTGACAAGGATTTTCAAGTCCTATGATATACCAGTGTACCACAAACCCATCAACACCCTGAGGTCCCTGCTGGTGTACCCGAAAGACAAAACAGACAAAGCGGCAAAGTGTGGAGTGGTATACGACAACCAATGCCCGGACTGTAACCAACACAACATAGGGGAAACAGCAAGACCACTGGGCACACGAATTAAAGAACATCTATTGTATCAGCGGTCAGCGAAAATAAGTTGAACACAGGCTACCAATGTTCAATGAGGGGTGTAAACATCCTAGACCTTGAAGACAACTGGCACAGGAGAAAAATCAAAGAGGCCATCAACATACACAGGGGAAGGTGTCTTTAAACAGAGACTTTGGCCAGGAACCCCCGCCAGTCATGCTCCAGACTGTGTCACATGATGTAAGTCATGTGACACGACCGTGAAATTCAGTCCGCTGAAGAAGGCTGTGAGAGACAGCTGAAATATACAGAAAACAGAAAACCTTTTGAGAGGTAAATAATTTACTAATTACGGTTACGGTTACGGTTACGGTTACGGTTACGGTTACGGTTACGGTTACGGTTACGGTTACGGTTACGGTTACGGTTACGGTTACGGTTACGGTTACGGTTACGGTTACATTTCTCTGTCTACGCAGGCTCGCCACCCGTGTGCGACATCAAAGCCTACACTCACTGCTACGTGCCAACTCTCGGTGAGCCAACAATTACAATCTTACTGTCAAACCTTGCTTAACGGTCACCTCTGCAATATGGCTACCTCGCAATTAAGGTCACATTAGAATAGCCACATAGAGTGTTATTTCCGTATCGAAGAAAGTATGCAAAGTCGTTTTGGTGAACATTTTCAGACGAATTTCGGTTGCACAGTGACGCCTGCGCATGCCCGGTGCCATGCGCTGAGATCCACTACGAATCTGGCATCACATACGCGTCAGCCAGCGGCAGAAACATCGATTCGCCATCTGGCGGAAACGTCACGAACGCTCTTCGCGCCAAATACGTCAAAGCGCGCGAAACTGGTTTGTTTCATAGACTCTATAATAACATAGTGTGCCATTTCGGGTATATTGTATTTTCAAAACAGAGACATTTGGCTCTGGAAAACTGTGATCTTTACTCAATTAATTTTGATGACAATACAAACACAGACGAAGTGAGGGAGATTCCCCAGCAACACGCTGGTGTTTTCTTGAATATTATTGATATAATATAATGTCGAGGTTTCCTAATATTGAATCAACGAAACTTACCGGATTATAAATTATCCCATAACTTGAGCCTCGCCGCCACCGCCTCAAATAATCACGGAGAGATGTTTCTCACAAGCGTGTCATTTGATATAGACGCTGTATGGGATACGTAATAATATTCCATTAACTAATTAATTCATTAAATATATATATATTATATATATATATATATATATATATATATATATATAATGTAATGTAATGTAATGTAATGTAATGTAATGTAATGTAATGTAATTTTAATGTTATGTTATGTTATGTTATGTTATGTTATGTTATGTTATGTTATTTATATTATATTATTATTTTATATTATATTATATTTTTATATATATTATATTATTTTATATATATATATATATAATAATAATATTATATATATATATAACACACAATATTGTGTTATATATACAAACACACACACACACACACAATATATATATATATATATATATATATATATATATATATATATATATATATATATATATATATAATATATATATATATATATATATATAATATTATAAATAATTATTATATTGTTATAGAACAACGTGTGAAACCGGACATTGTCGATGAAGACACGAAAGTCATCAACACATTGAACCATCAACTACTCGAGCTGGTCCGTACTCTACAGGTTGGTATGACTGTTGACAAATTGAGTCATTAACAAATTGAGTTGATGACTCAATACATAACAGCTTTGACAGGATTTGTTGATGACACATTGAGACATCAACTACTGCACTGGTCCATAGACTACACATATTGTGTAATCATTGTTTGTACGTGGAATGACACACTGATTCATGTTAAATCACAACGTTGTCGACATGGCGATACCCGTACCAAGGCATGTTAAACCACAACGTTGTTGACATGGCGATACCCGTACCGAGGCATGTTAAACCACAACGTTGTTGACATGGCGATACCCGTACCGAGGCATGTTAAACCACAACGTTGTTGACATGGCGATACCCGTACCGAGGCATGTTAAACCACAACGTTGTTGACATGGCGATACCCGTACCGAGGCATGTTAAACCACAACGTTGTTGACATGGCGATACCCGTACCGAGGCATGTTAAACCACAACGTTGTTGACATGGCGATACCCGTACCGAGGCATGTTAAACCACAACATTGTTGAAAGTGGGTAATTTCTACAGTGTATGATAAAACATTTATTAATATTAGACATACAAAATAACATTTGAGATACGTGACTATAAAAAGAAAATGTAGTCGTTACTTCACTTTCAGACGAAACATGTGTTCACAGTTTTAATAAAATAGGAATTTCCAGTATTTTAAAAGGGCAAACTATTCCAACACGTGACTGTCTGTTAGTTGAATAGCACACTGATTGTTGATCAGAGTGATAAATATTGTGATATAAGATAATGCTACAATTTGTCATACCAGATAATGCTACATCAAAATTGAATAAACAAATAAATAAACAAATCACCATAAACTCATCATGTATTTGTTGGTTAATATAATTCATAATTGACTGATACGGTTTTAACACGAATGACAGAACAAAAGAATAAACCTAAAGACATGTGTTTTCGTCGATGTCAAAGCTTACTGTCGCATCTTGTCGCGAATCATTCCCGGGCGCGAAAATCAAAACCTAAACCGAGTTTGTCAACGTTACGCTCTCCTGTGTGTAGAGGTACGAAAACGATCGGTGGTGACATCACAACTATCCCATATACGGGCATCACTTTGCACACGCTGTCTTGAAATGTAAATAAACACGCGTGTTTCATGAAGATATAAATATCTGTACAAATCGTTTCCAGGGTTTGCTTTAAACAAAAACTACGCATATAATCGGTAGGTACTGAAACAGTAATGGTATTAGATTTGCATACAATTTATCATATTTAATAAGATTATTTATGTTATTTGGGCTTGGCGGCGAGTTGGATTGCGTCTAGATTATTATTTCACTCGAATTCGAAATCAAAAGTGTACACAAATTAATTACCTCACATAATCGTATTACATTTGATAAATTTAATAAAGACATGCAACCCAAATAGCATAACTGTTTCAGTATTCTTCAGACAACAACCATACAGTATCGGGACACGAATGGTAAACACATTTATATAAAAGCCCGATGGTTTATTTGCGATGTCGTCACTGATCATTTTAGTACCTCTACACAGAGGAGAGCGTAACGTTGAGAAACTCGGTTTATGTTTTGACTCTCGCCTCCCGGGCAAACAATCTCCATCCATTTGCGCAGACGACAACAGAAATTGTGGGTCGAATCGAGACGCACATCAGCCGCCTGACGGTTCAGCTGCGGTCGCGGTTGAAGTTCCACTCGAAGCGTGGTCTTCTCAAGCTCAAGTACGCCGTGGATCACGACTTCGTGCGTGGCTTCGAAGTGATGAACGAGCGAACCTTCTCGCACGTCACGGACAACTTCTACCAACTCACATCTCTGTTCCGCGACATGTTGACAGCGTACAACACGTCCGTGAACGGCACAGATACAGACGGCGTGAGACTCGTCGGACTGCGGGAAGCTTGGTACGTCGGGACACTGAGAGACCTGTGGAAGATACGCCATCTTGCATCGAGGGCTCTGGCGAATTTCACGCAGGTGCACGCCGCGTTCTGCAACGGAACCAACATCGTCAACTTCCGGAAGTCGCCCAAGAGACGATACGACTCGACGTACATATGGCTGGAGTACTTGACGGAGTCACGGGAGCAGAAGTACTACGGCAGACTACACAGGTACACGTCCCGCTTCGTCACTAATGTCGATACGTTGCTTCAGTTCAATGAAGACTTGTACAGACACGGCGTGTTGCCAGACCCGGCGACGTGTGACAATGTCATGTCTGACTTCGAGCAGTGGTCGAGGTCGTACAACTACTATCGTTTCCTCTACGAAGACAGGGTTGTGTTTGGCGCGCAGAAGAACGTCCAAGCCGTCGTCGATCGCTTTGATAGACTCAACGAGGCTTTCTCGAGTAAAGTGAACGACATCAAGCTGATGACCGAGTCGCTCAGATCACAGGCCCGGGTGTTGAACGACACGTCACTCGACACAGTCCGGTCCGCCGTCACCATGGCAATGCAGTACCTTCGCGACACCGGCGTGCGTAAACTGGACATCGCGGCCATCGTGACGTCACCTGCCTTTCGCGAAGACCTCCAGAAGTTCGTGAACTTCTTCCGAGACTTGCGCGGCCAAGGCCAGAGACTGCTGGTTGAGTGGCACCGCTTCTCAGCCAAGTACCTCGCCGTGTGGACGAACATGCTGGACGAGAAAGCGCTGACCGACTTCTACGTCATGATCCACGATGACGTCAACCAGCTGCAGCACAACGACACGGCTCGACCCCACCTGGCTGCGATACTCGCAACTATGTCTGGCGTCAGAGCTGACGTCATCGCCAACCTCACCCTGGAGGAATTGAACGTGTTGTTGAACGCCGACTTCGCCGTGGTCGACCGACCGTCACTTTACGATAGACTGCGACTGTCGTTGGCTGACGTCATCGACAGGAACAACCTCGTGACGTTGCTGGGAGAGAAGGCCGATGTGTTCGCCAGCACGATGGACACCTTCGCGGCTGACCTAGAACGATACCAGGCCAGTGTGGTCATCGACGGGTCATTCTATAAGTAGGTGTCCGTTGTTTGTTTCTAATTTTGAAAGATATCGTCATAATATAATTTCGAAACTATTTTGGGCTCGTTTTGATAACCCGTTTTAGGATCTGAGTTGCGTGGTTTCTGCGTTGTGCCAGCTGGATGTTGAAACATAAAAGTAAACCGACATATTTTGCTGTAATGAAAATAATGAAATGGTTACGTTTGGTAGTTCGTTTAGTGTAGACCTACCATGACAGTAGCAGCATTCTATACTCACACATACCAAACATTAACTCATTTATTGTGCAGCATTCAATACGATTAACATAGTACATCTGCATCATTCAATAAGAGCAACGTAGTACACATGCAGCATTCAATAAGAGTAACATAGTACATCTGCAGCATTCAATAAGAGTAACATAGTACATCTGCATCATTCAATAAGAGTAACATAGTACATATGCATCATTCAATAAGAGTAACATAGTACATATGCAGCATTCAATAAGAGTAACATAGTACATCTGCGTCATTCAATAAGAGTAACATAGTACATATGCAGCATTCAATAAGAGTAACATAGTACATCTGCATCATTCAATAAGAGCAATATAGTACATATGCAGCATTCAATAAGAGCAACATAGTACATCTATATCATTCAATAAGAGTAACATAGTACATATGCAGCATTCAATAAGAGTAACATAGTACATCTGCAGCATTTACTAAGAGTAACATAGTACATTCATATCATTCAATAAGAGCAACATAGTACATCTGCAGCATTGAATAAGAGTAACATAGTACATCTGTAGCATTCAATAAGAGTAACATAGTACATCTGCAGCATTCAATAAGAGCAACATAGTACATCTGCAGCATTAAATAAGAACAATATAGTACATCTGCAGCATTCAATAAGAGTAACATCTATAGCATTCAATAAGAGCAACATAGTACATCTACAGCATTCAATAAGAGTAACATAGTACATCTATAGCATTCAATAAGAGCAACATAGTACATCTGCAGCATTCAATACGAGTAACATAGTACATCTATATCATTCAATAAGAGTAACATAGTACATCTATAGCATTCAATAAGAGCAACATAGTACATATGCAGCATTCAATAAGAGCAACATAGTACATCTATATCATTCAATAAGATCAACATAGTACATCTGCAGCATTGAATAAGAGTAACATAGTACATCTGTAGCATTCAATAAGAGTAACATAGTACATCTATAGCATTCAATAAGAGCAACATAGTACATCTGCAGCATTCAATAAGAGCAACATAGTACATCTATATCATTCAATAAGATCAACATAGTACATCTGCAGCATTCAATAAGAGTAACATAGTACATCTATAGCATTCAATAAGAGCAACATAGTACATCTACAGCATTCAATAAGAGTAACATAATACATCTATAGCATTTAATAAGAGCAACATAGTACATCTGCAACATTCAATACGAGTAACATAGTACATCTGCAGCATTCAATAAGAGCAACATAGTACATCTGCAGCATTCAACAAGAGTAACATAGTACATCTATATCATTCAATAAGAGCAACATAGTACATCTGCAGCATTCAATAAGAGCAACATAGTACATCTGCAGCTTTCAATAAGAGTAACATAGTACATCTGCAACATTCAACAAGAGTAACATAGTACATCTGCAGCATTCAATAGGAGCAGCAAAGTACATCTACAGCATTCAATAAGAGTAACATAGTACATATATAGCATTCAATAAGAGCAACATAGTACATCTGCAGCATTCAATAAGAATAACATAGTATATCAAAAGCATTCAATAAAGGCAACATAGTACATCTAAAGCATTCAATAAGAGTAACATAGTACATCTATAGCATTCAATAAGAGCAACATAGTACAACGTGACGTGACGTGACGTGACGTGACGTGACGTGACGTGACGTGACGTGACGTGACGTGACGTGACGTGACGTGACGTGACGTGACGTGACGTGACGTGACGTGGCGTGACGAGACGTGACGAGACGTGACGAGACGTGGACGTGACGTGCCGTGCCGTAGGCGCTGCCTTTCAAGTCTGCAACAAACGCCTCAAACTAAACTGTTAACACACCACCCAGTCAATCATACGGTCAAGTTAGATTTTACAAATAACTAATCCGAAATGATAAATTATCCACCAGCCAGATACATTTGTGGGCTTCCGACCGAAAAAATGCAAATAAATATGCAAGCAAATCTTGGGACACGGCATAGCTGGGAGACGTATAAGAGCAGTCAGTAAGATCCAGAAAACGAACCCGTCTATGTCCACTGGTATCATTCTCTCATACAATAATGTTTGTGCAGATGATCTGTACGGTATATTGACAAATTCGGGTCTTATAACAATAAACAACACTCTTTCCTACGCCCATATTACTACCATGTAGCAAAAATCCCTAAAACGATGCTATATACCATTATCATCCACATTTGATTATGTTCTTCCAAAATACGCGTAATGTGCTCTCAAGCACAATGGTTGTGTCTGTGAAGGGAGAACTTCGCACAGATGAATATCTACATGCGAGAGTTGACCTATCAGGAGATGGAACAGCAAGAAGCCTACGACCTGACGGCCCTCTTTAGTACGTACAATCGTGTGTTGTGTTTACTTTTATATGATTGCCTTCTTTAGTACATACAATCCTGTCTTTTGTCTAGTTCTACGACCTGACGGCCCGATTTTAGTATACACAATCGTGTGTTGTGTCTAGTTCTACGACCCGACTATCCTCTCTAGTACGTACAATCGTGTGTTATGTATATGTCTAAGACATTACTGCCCTCCTTAGTACGTACAATCGTGTGTTTGGTCTAGTTCGATGACCTGCCTTCTCTCTTTAGTACGTACAATCGTGTGTTGGAACATGGTCGACCCAGTTGCCTTCTTTTCTATGTATGGTCTTGTGTTTTGCATAATTCATCGACCAGTCATACGTCATTAGTAAACATGTAGTCACACTAGTTTAGCCTTATGACATCGTTCACTAATTACACTTTTTATTGTCATATTTTGTAATGATTTTATGCAAATTAATGGCGCTTAAATTGTAATCATCTCCATGTATTTTATCTTGTAAACTGTTCTCGGCTTCAGGCGATATTGGCGGATCGATGGGACTATTTGTCGGCGGAAGTATCATCACCATCATTGAGTTATTCGACGTTGTCGTACACACTCTGCTGAAGCGCAGTCTAGCGGATTGACACGCCAATATCGGTTACCTAAGTTTGGTTTAAATACGTATGTCATATTGCACTGTAAACACTCAGCGGAGGGCTTGACAACAGCTGTCTTGGCATATGTAGAATTGACGTCACACGCTTCCACAGGCGAACGTGAGGAGCGGTGGTCGCGCGGTAGAGCGCCGGACTGTCAATCGAGAGGGCGGTGGTTCAATCCCACCTACCGCCGTTTCGAAACTTAGGCAATTTCGTCCACCGCCACATTTTCCTGTGCCATTCGGAAGAGACACTAAAAGCCGGGAATCCCTTCTACCTAGTGTCTATGCCGGGGGGGGGGTAAATGTGTAACATGTAGTGGACTCACAAATTCTCGTTGGACTTTAAACGCCCTGCAAAGGGCCCCATCCAGTATCTGAGAGAAAGAGAAAGAGAAAGAGAAAGAGAAAGAGAAAGAGAAAGAGAAAGAGAAAGAGAAAGAGAAAGAGAAAGAGAAAGAGAAAGAGAAAGAGAAAGAGAAAGAACCAGTGTGCACCCGAGTGAGTCACTTATAAAACGTTTGGTGCACCGTTACACTGTCTTGTGAACCTCCCGCTGGGTGATGTCTAGACTGGAGTTGGCTACAGAGGTCGTCCTGACATTTCGACCTAACGGCGCCTAGTTTCTCGGCGTGGGTCTCACCTCTCGTTGAAGTCACGGCCAACCCACGCGTGTGTCTGCCAGTTGACACGAAAGGCTCTCAGCTGTGATACAACGTTGAATTTTAAATGCTTGTGTGTTTCAGCACCTGGTAACGCTGATGCTTATTTTGTATTTCTAATTAGTGGCATGACAGTCTTCCGCACGCATATACACACGCGCACATGTGCACGCATACACGAACGCATGCACGCACGCACTCACTGAAAAGCAAGCACAACAGTACGTATTGTAACGTAACGTAAGCTTTACAATATGTGAACAGACCATTTTGTAAATACCGAAGTACATGTGGCTCCACTGTTATACTAAGGCATTTTGATGATGTGCACGGTATGACTGCGCACTTATTTGACTTTGGATTCAGGCTTGGTAATTCTACCACACGACTTTACATTTATACGAGATCTCGTTGTTATACGAGATGTGGTCTTTCAAATGGTTTAATATTTTAATGTATGTATGGGGCATTTGAACTCCTAACGTAAAATACATTTTGTGTTTGTGTCGTATTTGTGTCACCTGTAAGAATTACACGGGGAGTAGGTCGATAATTCGATATCATATCTACATACTTTTAATATGCACAATAACTGTTAAATCAAATCACGTTTTTACATATGCGAATGTTTGCTTGAGCAGCTACAAGTGTTAATCTACTTGTCGTTGTAGTAGAAGATGGTTATAGCATTGCGTGGTTTGGTAATTAAAATGGTTTAGCTAAATAAATGAGGTATTTAAAAAAGATTTTCTGTACAAAATCTACTCAATTATATACTAGTACGCTATGGTATATATAGTTATTGTCATGTAACAAGCTACTTATATAGGCTAGATAATGCTAAAACATCTATGATACAATTTACCCCTTAGCCTGATACAACTTGCCCCGTATCATGGTAAATTGCAACACTTTAGGACTCATTATATAACTCATTATGACACAATGCTAGTGCCAGCATTATCATAAATGTGACTTTTACCCTGTATCTCAGCCAATATAGCAAGTAAGTTGAATGGCTTTTTTGAGGACATCTACTTACGAAATCGTGGTGTTTTTGCGACCAAAGGTTGATATGGGGATCAATTCAAGTTATTGTGAATAAAGAAATTCCACGAAGTTCATTTACCAACGCATTTACTGATCCAGGTAAATAGGCCGGACAATTAGTTATGCCTTAATTATCTGCGCTAGATATGCGGGGAGTCTAAGGCATGAAAAACGTTTCGATCGGTTATGAAACCCGTCCGCAATCTTGAAATGAGATCTCCCCCTACGCTCCATGAAAATGGACCCTGGGCAGAAAGATATTTTACCTGCAGGTAAGGACTGGGCCTGAGACAAACATTTGTGTGTCGTACGGACACAGGACGTCTTTTGGGTGTACACTCTATTTTAAGAGCAACTGAGTATTGTCGAAATATTACCAACGTGGCATGGCATTTTATACACGCAACGTTCTATTAACTGACTAATCTGTATATGTTACGGTAAAAAAATTATGATCTCATTAGGTCTCATTCAAAATATATGCTTTTATACTGTTCATGGCACCAAGATTTTGTTGTTTTATAAGCATAATATTTGTAATCTACGACGTTTCGACCCATCAGCCATACGTGTCGGTCACTGTCGCGCTTACATTTATCCCGGTGCTATATTTTATCTGGCTGATGCTTATGTGCTAACGTAAAGTATAACATTTGGCGTCAGTAGATTAGATGGTGATCAGTAATGTCCAATAGTCAAACATCTTTCATTTATTGTCAAAACACGAGCTTTATAATTAGAGTATATATAATTATAATTTGCGGTTTTCCGATTTCAGAATCACAGGAGTGATGTCACGGGGCGTATGCATGGCGTTGAGTCTGCTTTACGACAGAATTTGTTTATGTCTACATAATGCAAACATTTTTATAATGTATTCACATCAACATTATGCATATAAAATATAACGCCCGGAGAAATGTAAGCGAGACAGTCGTATGTTGTGCTAAATACATATTTGTTTGGAATATTACGCTCCAAAGTAAGTTAATTTATTGTCATGAGGGATACACAGTCTCCAATGTTGAGAGCCAGGTTTTTACAGCAAATACATGTGTTGACGACTACAACGTCGCGCTTTCTTACTATTTGTATTATTAAATAAATGTATTATCTTGAATTACCTTAAATGATTTATTATCTTGTAGGAATTCGATTCCTCGATATTTATATGTGGAACCAAAATTCAACAAATATGTATCTTATATGTGTTTGCCCATAGATATAAGACTATATTTATATCTATGGTTTGCCACTTTATAAAATATTATGTTCGCTAGGTGAAAATGATGACACCTGGATATATTTCAGGATAAACCTGCTGCTGTAATTTGGCAACACATATTTATGAAATTAAACATCAGCGTTAGTCGGCCCAACATAATTATTAATAATAATTACACACGAAATCATGTATATTGGATAAACCAGACCTTGTCTTGTCTGACCACTATTTCTCTTACAGCCCAATTCTTACACTTGTGATGCAACATAAAAGACTGGTTACACACCCATTATTCATATCAAACATGATTGTGGTATTTCGTTATCAACATTCCCAGGAAAATGGTAATAGAAAAGTTAGTAAACTGAGTAGTAAATTCATGTTGTAGAGCACGATAAATAATTATAACTCATTCCTGGTCGTTCTGGTAGCGTCACCTACCGGATGCATACGGAGTTACCTTCCTAGCGTGTCACAAACAGTCACGCCTCTCCTGAGTCCGAAATGTTTCGTCAATCGAATCTTTTTTTTATTCAACGAAATTATTCATATGTGAACGGAAATAACACATTTATTGCTGCAACAGCAACATTGTTTTGAATTGCGTTGTTCTTCCACAAACACTATGTAAATACCGTTTTTTCTCTGAACGTCGAGTATTAAAGGTTATTGTGTTGTGTTGTGTTGTGTTGTGTTGTGTTGTGTTGTGTTGTGTTGTGTTGTGTTGTGTTGTGTTGTGTTGTGTTGTGTTGTGTTGTGTTGTGTTGTATTGTATTGTATCGTCAACAGTGTAGTTGAGTTACCTGTATAGTGTTTGTGTGACCAGCCATGACGCGGTACCCCCACCACACCTCAGTTGACGTTTGTCACCGTAGTCACACAGGCAAGCTGGTGAAAAGAGTTATGGCATGCTCGTGGGATAGATGTACAGGTCGACGTCTGAAATAGGTTCAGTTAAAGGAGTTTTTGGGAAATTATATCGGTGGTAGTGCTGTGATAATTCTCAAGAAAGGTTCCAGAAGAGAATCAACGTAAATACTTTTATAAGTTTGTGCTGTTTTTGGTGAATTAATCGCCGTATAGGGAAACAGGTATCTAGCACAAACGTCGCCAGGTTCTATAATAATCATTATTAAATAGCACGCACGCACGTACGCACGTGCGTACGTGCGTGCACGCGCTTGTGTGAGTGCGCGCGGGCGCTTATGTATGTCGATGTAGGTACGTGCGAGTGTACACAAAAGCGCATCCGTATGTCATATGTAGCTGTCGGTGTGCTATTGTTTTAAGCAGTTTACATTCATCTCGAGCGCCAACTTTATGTAAGATCTTTAACGTTTGTAGTTCTAAACAACGCACGAACACTAAACATTCACATACATATATGCACGCATGCACACACACACACACACGCACGCACGCACGCACGCACGCACACACACACACACACACACACACACACACACCATAGTCTGTATCAACAGTATTATTTACATACCAGGTAACTGTATGGTAATATCATCACTTGTAGCCATGGACATGTGTAACTGCGCGGGATCTACATTAAGGTAAGCAAAAAGATAAATCGGGTTAATCGGAAACGTTCACATTCCTGACCGGATAAGTGTAAGTTTGTTTTACATTCTTCAAAAATGTCCTCTACTGTTACACACGTCCTGTCAGATATTCCTCTTGTGTAGTTAATGTTATATATATGAACACATCTCAGCACTATCGACTCGCCGACTTCCGGTCGTCCTGGTTGCTAGAGTTGACTAGCGCCGCCGCCACTTGTACCGTCGTCAGCCGCACGAGAACACAGATGAATCGAATCATCAGAACGTTAAAGTAAATAGAAAACTATTTATTATATCAATCCTTAAAACAATGAAACGAAACACTATGCACAATTTTGGCAGTACATCGAAAGTCAGCGGATGAAATAAACACGTAATTTCGGTAAGATTTTGACGAGATAACTCAAAACAACTAGTGCATTCCTCGATCTAAACTATATAACTAAGTCCCGTTTAGATATGGTACTTTATGCACATGTTATTGATCGTCAAGTTGAAAGAACAAGAACAAGATGTTTACTTATGACCCCAAAATAAGTACATGAATTCAATAATCTAAAGTGAAACATAAACAAAACGTCATACATCAATAATTTAAAACAGTGAAATGGGGGTCAGTGACTCCTGTTAAGACTGAAAAGTCGCTATCACAGGAGCCACTAGTTGTAATTATACATTTAGTTAACCACTTAGAATTGTAATTTTTACTTCAATAGTAATCTTTTCATCAATACGATTTGTTTTCTCTTAATAGTTTATTCTATCTCTGATGCATACGTACATGCTTCTCTGTAGTATAAGTAAGTAGAAATAATGAAGTAACAATAAAATACATATAACAATTCATTGCATCTATCCATATATGTGCATATTAAAATTCTAATGACGGCGTATTAAACTGACATATGTAACAATCAGATATTGTACATACGTTTTGATATTTTTGTAAGAGATACATTTTTAAGTAATACGCAAACCCACGTAAACTGTGAGTAACAATTTTTTCCAAAACTAATTCTGGAGTATCATTTATAATATGAGGCAAATTGTATTTAAGGCACTTGTCATAGATGTGTGTATATTTGTAGTTTTGCGGGTATCATGACTGTGTATATTATAATTATACGAAAACGCCGTTGTATCGCAAACAGAACATATTTTAATGTTTTTCTACGTAGGAAGAACATTAGCGTAATTCCACGTGCTTTCAGTAGAAACAATTGATTGGTGTGGGAAATGTAACAGTAGCACTTCGTCCAGAACAAGTACTATAACGATAACAAAGAAAATGTCCGAGCCAGCAGTCAACAGTGGACATGCCGGTCATCCACAGTTGGCCGAACTAGTTACTAGATTTGATCCTTCAGAAACTGAACAAACTTGTCAATGTTCTTATTGATAACGCTACGTTTTGCGGGATCATCGCTATCGGAAGAATCGACGTTGTCGGAAGATACTTCAATGTCGGGAGATTCGTCATTTTGCGAAAATTCGTCAATTTCGGAAGATTCGTCAAGGTAGGAAAAGTCGTTGTCGGAAATGTCTTCACTTTCGGAAGATTCATCAATGTCAGAAGATTCATCACTGTCGGATATGTCTTCCCTTTCGGAAGATTCGTCAATGTCAGAAGATTCATCACTGTCGGAAATGTCTTCATTTTCGGAAGATTCGTCAATATCAGAAGATTCGTCAATGTCAGAAGATTCATCACTGTCGGAAATGTCTTCACTTTCGGAAGATTCGTCAATGTCAGAAGATTCATCACTGTCGGAAATGTCTTCACTTTCGGAAGATTCGTCAATGTCAGAAGATTCGTCGATGTTTGAAGATTCTTCGTTATCGGAAGATTCGCTGCTGTTGCTATTAGACCCTTCGCCGATAGAGTCTTCGTTGTCAGAAGCAGCATCTGTCTCAGAAAATTCATCGGAGATCGTTTTCTTAGCGATGTTGTCGCCATCAGTCAATGCGTCGTCCTGTAAACCATTGTAAACCCTTTTCTCCAAACAGTTTCCTTTCGCCGAGTCGGAACAACCTCTCTTGTCGAACGCACCTTGACCATCATCAGACGCCCCTGCAAGTTATATAAATTACTTTAAGCTGTAATCACTTCAAAAACGCATCAATTTCGTAGTTTTTTGGAAAGGATGGATACATTACTGACTGTCGACGTCTCCCTGTCAGGTGTCGGGGGTAACTAAGGCTATGAAAATATGATAGCGTCTACAGCCTTACCCTGTCAGGTGTCGGGGGTAACTTAGGCAATGAAAATATGATACCTGTCTTCAACCTTATCCTGTCAGGTGACGGGGGTAACTAAGGCAATGAAAATATGATAGCGTCTACAACCTTACCCTGTCAGGTGACGGGGGTAACTTAGGCAATGAAAATATGATAGCTGTCTACAACCTTATCCTGTCAGGTGACGGGGGTAACTTAGGCAATGAAAATATGATAGCTGTCTACAACCTTATCCTGTCAGGTGACGGGGGTAACTTAGGCAATGAAAATATGATAGCGTCTACAACCTTACCCTGTCAGGTGACGGGGGTAACTTAGGCAATGAAAATATGATAGCGTCTACAACCTTACCCTGTCAGGTGACGGGGGTAACTTAAAGGCAATGAAAATATGATAGCGTCTACAACCTTACCCTGTCAGGTGACGGGGGTAACTTAGGCAATGAAAATATGATAGCGTCTACAACCTTGCCCTGTCAGGTGACGGGGGTAACTTAGGCAATGAAAATATGATAGCGTCTACAACCTTACCCTGTCAGGTGACGGGGGTAACTTAGGCAATGAAAATATGATAGCGTCTACAACCTTACCCTGTCAGGTGACGGGGGTAACTAAGGCAATGAAAATATGATAGCGTCTACAACCTTACCCTGTCAGGTGACGGGGGTAACTTAGGCAATGAAAATATGATAGCTGTCTACAACCTTATCCTGTCAGGTGACGGGGGTAACTAAGGCAATGAAAATATGATAGCGTCTACAACCTTACCCTGTCAGGTGACGGGGGTAACTTAGGCAATGAAAATATGATAGCGTCTACAACCTTACCTGTCAGGTGTCGGGGGTAACTAAGGCAATGAAAATATGATAGCGTCTACAACCTTACCCTGTCAGGTGACGGGGGTAACTAAGGCAATGAAAATATGATAGCGTCTACAACCTTGCCCTGTCAGTGCGGGGGTAATTTAGGCAATGAAAATATGATAGCGTCTACAACCTTACCCTGTCAGGTGCGGGGGTAATTTAGGCAATGAAAATATGATAGCGTCTACAACCTTACCCTGTCAGGTGACGGGGGTAACTTAGGCAATGAAAATATGATAGCGTCTACAACCTTGCCCTGTCAGGTGACGGGGGTAACTTAGGCAATGAAAATATGATAGCGTCTACAACCTTACCCTGTCAGGTGACGGGGGTAACTAAGGCAATGAAAATATGATAGCGTCTACAACCTTACCCTGTCAGGTGTCGGGGGTAACTAAGGCAATGAAAATATGATAGCGTCTACAACCTTACCCTGTCAGGTGACGGGGGTAACTAAGGCAATGAAAATATGATAGCGTCTACAACCTTGCCCTGTCAGCTGTCGGGGGTAACTAAGGCAATGAAAATATGATAGCGTCTACAACCTTACCCTGTCAGGTGACGGGGGTAACTTAGGCAATGAAAATATGATAGCGTCTACAACCTTGCCCTGTCAGGTGACGGGGGTAACTTAGGCAATGAAAATATGATAGCGTCTACAACCTTACCCTGTCAGGTGACGGGGGTAACTTAGGCAATGAAAATATGATAGCGTCTACAACCTTATCCTGTCAGGTGACGGGGGTAACTTAGGCAATGAAAATATGATAGCGTCTACAACCTTACCCTGTCAGGTGACGGGGGTAACTTAGGCAATGAAAATATGATAGCGTCTACAACCTTGCCCTGTCAGGTGACGGGGGTAACTTAGGCAATGAAAATATGATAGCGTCTACAACCTTATCCTGTCAGGTGACGGGGGTAACTTAGGCAATGAAAATATGATAGCTGTCTACAACCTTATCCTGTCAGGTGACGGGGGTAACTTAGGCAATGAAAATATGATAGCTGTCTACAACCTTATCCTGTCAGGTGACGGGGGTAACTAAGGCAATGAAAATATGATAGCGTCTACAACCTTCCCTGTCAGGTGACGGGGGTAACTTAGGCAATGAAAATATGATAGCGTCTACAACCTTATCCTGTCAGGTGACGGGGGTAACTAAGGCAATGAAAATATGATAGCGTCTACAACCTTACCCTGTCAGGTGACGGGGGTAACTTAGGCAATGAAAATATGATAGCGTCTACAACCTTGCCCTGTCAGGTGACGGGGGTAACTTAGGCAATGAAAATATGATAGCGTCTACAACCTTACCCTGTCAGGTGACGGGGGTAACTTAGGCAATGAAAATATGATAGCTGTCTACAACCTTATC
The DNA here is from genome assembly GCA_025642075.2 of Ridgeia piscesae. Taxonomy (NCBI): domain Eukaryota; kingdom Metazoa; phylum Annelida; class Polychaeta; order Sabellida; family Siboglinidae; genus Ridgeia; species Ridgeia piscesae. The sequence goes on along the minus strand of JAODUO010000895.1, from coordinate 192,826 downwards.
CTGTCAGGTGACGGGGGTAACTTAGGCAATGAAAATATGATAGCTGTCTACAACCTTGCCCTGTCAGGTGACGGGGGTAACTTAGGCAATGAAAATATGATAGCTGTCTACAACCTTATCCTGTCAGGTGTCGGGGGTAACTTAGGCAATGAAAATATGATAGCGTCTACAACCTTACCCTGTCAGGTGACGGGGGTAACTAAGGCAATGAAAATATGATAGCGTCTACAACCTTACCCTGTCAGGTGACGGGGGTAACTTAGGCAATGAAAATATGATAGCTGTCTACAACCTTATCCTGTCAGGTGACGGGGGTAACTAAGGCAATGAAAATATGATAGCGTCTACAACCTTACCCTGTCAGGTGACGGGGGTAACTTAGGCAATGAAAATATGATAGCTGTCTACAACCTTACCCTGTCAGGTGACGGGGGTAACTTAGGCAATGAAAATATGATAGCGTCTACAACCTTACCCTGTCAGGTGTCGGGGGTAACTAAGGCAATGAAAATATGATAGCTGTCTACAACCTTATCCTGTCAGGTGACGGGGGGAACTAAGGCAATGAAAATATGATAGCTGTCTACAACCTTATCCTGTCAGGTGTCGGGGGTAACTAAGGCAATGAAAATATGATAGCTGTCTACAACCTTATCCTGTCAGGTGTCGGGGGTAACTAAGGCAATGAAAATATGATAGCTGTCTACAACCTTATCCTGTCAGGTGACGGGGGGAACTTAGGCAATGAAAATATGATAGCGTCTACAACCTTACCCTGTCAGGTGACGGGGGTAACTAAGGCAATGAAAATATGATAGCGTCTACAACCTTACCCTGTCAGGTGTCGGGGGTAACTAAGGCAATGAAAATATGATAGCGTCTACAACCTTACCCTGTCAGGTGACGGGGGTAACTAAGGCAATGAAAATATGATAGCGTCTACAACCTTCCCTGTCAGTGTCGGGGGTAACTAAGGCAATGAAAATATGATAGCGTCTACAACCTTACCCTGTCAGGTGACGGGGGTAACTAAGGCAATGAAAATATGATAGCGTCTACAACCTTACCCTGTCAGGTGTCGGGGGTAACTAAGGCAATGAAAATATGATAGCGTCTACAACCTTACCCTGTCAGGTGACGGGGGTAACTAAGGCAATGAAAATATGATAGCGTCTACAACCTTGCCCTGTCAGCTTTTAACTAAGGCAATGAAAATATGATAGCGTCTACAACCTTACCCTGTCAGGTGACGGGGGTAACTAAGGCAATGAAAATATGATAGCGTCTACAACCTTACCCTGTCAGGTGACGGGGGTAATTTAGGCAATAAAAATATGATAGCGTCTACAACCTTGCCCTGTCAGGTGACGGGGGTAACTTAGGCAATGAAAATATGATAGCGTCTACAACCTTACCCTGTCAGGTGACGGGGGTAACTTAGGCAATGAAAATATGATAGCGTCTACAACCTTACCCTGTCAGGTGACGGGGGTAACTAAGGCAATGAAAATATGATAGCGTCTACAACCTTACCCTGTCAGGTGACGGGGGTAACTTAGGCAATGAAAATATGATAGCTGTCTACCCTTACCTGTCAGGTGACGGGGGTAACTAAGGCAATGAAAATATGATAGCGTCTACAACCTTACCCTGTCAGGTGACGGGGGTAACTTAGGCAATGAAAATATGATAGCTGTCTACAACCTTATCCTGTCAGGTGTCGGGGGTAACTAAGGCAATGAAAATATGATAGCGTCTACAACCTTACCCTGTCAGGTGACGGGGGTAACTAAGGCAATGAAAATATGATAGCGTCTACAACCTTCCCTGTCAGTGCGGGGGTAATTTAGGCAATGAAAATATGATAGCGTCTACAACCTTACCCTGTCAGGTGACGGGGGTAACTTAGGCAATGAAAATATGATAGCGTCTACAACCTTACCCTGTCAGGTGACGGGGGTAACTTAGGCAATGAAAATATGATAGCGTCTACAACCTTCCCTGTCAGGTGACGGGGGTAACTTAGGCAATGAAAATATGATAGCGTCTACAACCTTACCCTGTCAGGTGACGGGGGTAACTAAGGCAATGAAAATATGATAGCGTCTACAACCTTACCCTGTCAGGTGTCGGGGGTAACTAAGGCAATGAAAATATGATAGCGTCTACAACCTTACCCTGTCAGGTGACGGGGGTAACTAAGGCAATGAAAATATGATAGCGTCTACAACCTTGCCCTGTCAGCTGTCGGGGGTAACTAAGGCAATGAAAATATGATAGCGTCTACAACCTTACCCTGTCAGGTGACGGGGGTAACTTAGGCAATGAAAATATGATAGCGTCTACAACCTTGCCCTGTCAGGTGACGGGGGTAACTTAGGCAATGAAAATATGATAGCGTCTACAACCTTACCCTGTCAGGTGACGGGGGTAACTTAGGCAATGAAAATATGATAGCGTCTACAACCTTATCCTGTCAGGTGACGGGGGTAACTTAGGCAATGAAAATATGATAGCGTCTACAACCTTCCCTGTCAGGTGACGGGGGTAACTTAGGCAATGAAAATATGATAGCGTCTACAACCTTGCCCTGTCAGGTGACGGGGGTAACTTAGGCAATGAAAATATGATAGCGTCTACAACCTTATCCTGTCAGGTGACGGGGGTAACTTAGGCAATGAAAATATGATAGCGTCTACAACCTTATCCTGTCAGGTGACGGGGGTAACTTAGGCAATGAAAATATGATAGCTGTCTACAACCTTATCCTGTCAGGTGACGGGGGTAACTAAGGCAATGAAAATATGATAGCGTCTACAACCTTACCCTGTCAGGTGACGGGGGTAACTTAGGCAATGAAAATATGATAGCGTCTACAACCTTATCCTGTCAGGTGACGGGGGTAACTAAGGCAATGAAAATATGATAGCGTCTACAACCTTACCCTGTCAGGTGACGGGGGTAACTTAGGCAATGAAAATATGATAGCGTCTACAACCTTGCCCTGTCAGGTGACGGGGGTAACTTAGGCAATGAAAATATGATAGCGTCTACAACCTTACCCTGTCAGGTGACGGGGGTAACTTAGGCAATGAAAATATGATAGCTGTCTACAACCTTATCCTGTCAGGTGACGGGGGTAACTTAGGCAATGAAAATATGATAGCGTCTACAACCTTGCCCTGTCAGGTGACGGGGGTAACTTAGGCAATGAAAATATGATAGCTGTCTACAACCTTATCCTGTCAGGTGTCGGGGGTAACTTAGGCAATGAAAATATGATAGCGTCTACAACCTTACCCTGTCAGGTGACGGGGGTAACTAAGGCAATGAAAATATGATAGCGTCTACAACCTTACCCTGTCAGGTGACGGGGGTAACTTAGGCAATGAAAATATGATAGCTGTCTACAACCTTATCCTGTCAGGTGACGGGGGTAACTAAGGCAATGAAAATATGATAGCGTCTACAACCTTACCCTGTCAGGTGACGGGGGTAACTTAGGCAATGAAAATATGATAGCTGTCTACAACCTTACCCTGTCAGGTGACGGGGGTAACTTAGGCAATGAAAATATGATAGCGTCTACAACCTTACCCTGTCAGGTGTCGGGGGTAACTAAGGCAATGAAAATATGATAGCTGTCTACAACCTTATCCTGTCAGGTGACGGGGGGAACTAAGGCAATGAAAATATGATAGCTGTCTACAACCTTATCCTGTCAGGTGTCGGGGGTAACTAAGGCAATGAAAATATGATAGCTGTCTACAACCTTATCCTGTCAGGTGTCGGGGGTAACTAAGGCAATGAAAATATGATAGCTGTCTACAACCTTATCCTGTCAGGTGGCGGGGGGAACTTAGGCAATGAAAATATGATAGCGTCTACAACCTTACCCTGTCAGGTGCGGGGGTAACTAAGGCAATGAAAATATGATAGCGTCTACAACCTTACCCTGTCAGGTGTCGGGGGTAACTAAGGCAATGAAAATATGATAGCGTCTACAACCTTCCCTGTCAGGTGACGGGGGTAACTAAGGCAATGAAAATATGATAGCGTCTACAACCTTGCCCTGTCAGTGCGGGGGTAACTAAGGCAATGAAAATATGATAGCGTCTACAACCTTACCCTGTCAGGTGACGGGGGTAACTAAGGCAATGAAAATATGATAGCGTCTACAACCTTACCCTGTCAGGTGTCGGGGGTAACTAAGGCAATGAAAATATGATAGCGTCTACAACCTTACCCTGTCAGGTGACGGGGGTAACTAAGGCAATGAAAATATGATAGCGTCTACAACCTTCCCTGTCAGTGCGGGGGTAACTAAGGCAATGAAAATATGATAGCGTCTACAACCTTACCCTGTCAGGTGACGGGGGTAACTTAGGCAATGAAAATATGATAGCGTCTACAACCTTGCCCTGTCAGGTGACGGGGGTAACTTAGGCAATGAAAATATGATAGCGTCTACAACCTTCCCTGTCAGGTGACGGGGGTAACTTAGGCAATGAAAATATGATAGCGTCTAAAACCCTTTTCCTGTCAGGTGACGGGGGTAACTTAGGCAATGAAAATATGATAGCGTCTACAACCTTACCCTGTCAGGTGACGGGGGTAACTTAGGCAATGAAAATATGATAGCGTCTACAACCTTCCCTGTCAGGTGACGGGGGTAACTTAGGCAATGAAAATATGATAGCGTCTACAACCTTCCCTGTCAGGTGACGGGGGTAACTTAGGCAATGAAAATATGATAGCTGTCTACAACCTTATCCTGTCAGGTGACGGGGGTAACTTAGGCAATGAAAATATGATAGCGTCTACAACCTTGCCCTGTCAGGTGACGGGGGTAACTTAGGCAATGAAAATATGATAGCTGTCTACAACCTTATCCTGTCAGGTGCGGGGGTAACTTAGGCAATGAAAATATGATAGCGTCTACAACCTTACCCTGTCAGGTGACGGGGGTAACTAAGGCAATGAAAATATGATAGCGTCTACAACCTTACCCTGTCAGGTGCGGGGGTAATTTAGGCAATGAAAATATGATAGCTGTCTACAACCTTATCCTGTCAGGTGACGGGGGTAACTAAGGCAATGAAAATATGATAGCGTCTACAACCTTACCCTGTCAGGTGACGGGGGTAACTTAGGCAATGAAAATATGATAGCTGTCTACAACCTTACCCTGTCAGGTGACGGGGGTAACTTAGGCAATGAAAATATGATAGCGTCTACAACCTTCCCTGTCAGGTGCGGGGGTAACTAAGGCAATGAAAATATGATAGCTGTCTACAACCTTATCCTGTCAGGTGACGGGGGAACTTAGGCAATGAAAATATGATAGCTGTCTACAACCTTATCCTGTCAGGTGTCGGGGGTAACTAAGGCAATGAAAATATGATAGCTGTCTACAACCTTATCCTGTCAGGTGTCGGGGGTAACTAAGGCAATGAAAATATGATAGCTGTCTACAACCTTATCCTGTCAGGTGACGGGGGGAACTTAGGCAATGAAAATATGATAGCGTCTACAACCTTACCCTGTCAGGTGACGGGGGTAACTAAGGCAATGAAAATATGATAGCGTCTACAACCTTACCCTGTCAGGTGTCGGGGGTAACTAAGGCAATGAAAATATGATAGCGTCTACAACCTTACCCTGTCAGGTGACGGGGGTAACTAAGGCAATGAAAATATGATAGCGTCTACAACCTTGCCCTGTCAGCTGTCGGGGGTAACTAAGGCAATGAAAATATGATAGCGTCTACAACCTTACCCTGTCAGGTGACGGGGGTAACTAAGGCAATGAAAATATGATAGCGTCTACAACCTTACCCTGTCAGGTGTCGGGGGTAACTAAGGCAATGAAAATATGATAGCGTCTACAACCTTACCCTGTCAGGTGACGGGGGTAACTAAGGCAATGAAAATATGATAGCGTCTACAACCTTCCCTGTCAGTGTCGGGGGTAACTAAGGCAATGAAAATATGATAGCGTCTACAACCTTACCCTGTCAGGTGACGGGGGTAACTTAGGCAATGAAAATATGATAGCGTCTACAACCTTGCCCTGTCAGGTGACGGGGGTAACTTAGGCAATGAAAATATGATAGCGTCTACAACCTTACCCTGTCAGGTGACGGGGGTAACTTAGGCAATGAAAATATGATAGCGTCTACAACCTTACCCTGTCAGGTGACGGGGGTAACTTAGGCAATGAAAATATGATAGCGTCTACAACCTTGCCCTGTCAGGTGACGGGGGTAACTTAGGCAATGAAAATATGATAGCGTCTACAACCTTACCCTGTCAGGTGACGGGGGTAACTTAGGCAATGAAAATATGATAGCTGTCTACAACCTTATCCTGTCAGGTGACGGGGGTAACTTAGGCAATGAAAATATGATAGCTGTCTACAACCTTATCCTGTCAGGTGACGGGGGTAACTTAGGCAATGAAAATATGATAGCGTCTACAACCTTATCCTGTCAGGTGACGGGGGTAACTAAGGCAATGAAAATATGATAGCGTCTACAACCTTACCCTGTCAGGTGACGGGGGTAACTTAGGCAATGAAAATATGATAGCGTCTACAACCTTATCCTGTCAGGTGACGGGGGTAACTTAGGCAATGAAAATATGATAGCGTCTACAACCTTACCCTGTCAGGTGCGGGGGTAATTTAGGCAATGAAAATATGATAGCGTCTACAACCTTGTTCAGGTGACGGGGGTAACTTAGGCAATGAAAATATGATAGCGTCTACAACCTTACCCTGTCAGGTGACGGGGGTAACTTAGGCAATGAAAATATGATAGCTGTCTACAACCTTATCCTGTCAGGTGACGGGGGTAACTTAGGCAATGAAAATATGATAGCTGTCTACAACCTTGCCCTGTCAGGTGACGGGGGTAACTTAGGCAATGAAAATATGATAGCTGTCTACAACCTTATCCTGTCAGGTGTCGGGGGTAACTTAGGCAATGAAAATATGATAGCGTCTACAATTCCCTGTCAGGTGACGGGGGTAACTAAGGCAATGAAAATATGATAGCGTCTACAACCTTACCCTGTCAGGTGACGGGGGTAACTTAGGCAATGAAAATATGATAGCTGTCTACAACCTTATCCTGTCAGGTGACGGGGGTAACTAAGGCAATGAAAATATGATAGCGTCTACAACCTTACCCTGTCAGGTGACGGGGGTAACTTAGGCAATGAAAATATGATAGCTGTCTACAACCTTATCCTGTCAGGTGTCGGGGGTAACTAAGGCAATGAAAATATGATAGCTGTCTACAACCTTACCCTGTCAGGTGACGGGGGTAACTTAGGCAATGAAAATATGATAGCGTCTACAACCTTACCCTGTCAGGTGACGGGGGTAACTAAGACAATGAAAATATGATAGCGTCTACAACCTTACCCTGTCAGGTGACGGGGGTAACTAAGGCAATGAAAATATGATAGCTGTCTACAACCTTACCCTGTCAGGTGACGGGGGTAACTTAGGCAATGAAAATATAATAGCGTCTACAACTTGCCCTGCCAGGTGTTGAGGAAAATAAAATATGATGGCATCATTGAAAGATAAGATATCGCTAATAGTATATTTACTTATGAGATAATATTATGAAACTACCGATTATTTGGTTCAAGAATACGTGAAAGACTATCTATGTCAGCAACATAGAACAGAAGGCATCACACGATTGTTATCAGAACATAAGACATCAGTAGAAACTACGTACGTTGTAATTCGATGATAAGTTTGTCTTCTTCTGCAGGTCCTTCGGCTTCGTTCTACAGACGACAGAAAGAGTG
>JAODUO010000895.1:177500-180000 GCA_025642075.2 Ridgeia piscesae | reverse complement strand
TCTGGCTTGTATTCTGGTTTGAATTCTGGCTTATATTCAGGCTTATATTCTGGCTTGTATTCTGGCTTGTGTTCTGGTTTGTATTCAGGCTTGTGTTCTGGCTTATATTCTGGCCCGTATTCTGGCTTGTCTTCTGGTGAATATTCGTTAGATTGTCTGCCCCCTGAAAATAAGCGAGAATGGTGAAATTACTGTAAATACCAATCTCAACCTTTTAGCTTTATCACTGACGGCTATAAAGGACCAATTCAATGAAGCGTAAAGGACCAATTAAATTAAGCGTACCAATGGAATAGTTCAATTGTTGGACCCATTGCGTGACGTATTTTTGATGACACAATCATGAGCACGCGCTTGACCGCTTTCAAGCTTCATTCCAACCAACAACGTTTACATATAGTGAGCTATACTCCCACGACACAACGAATTATCAGCGTGTGTCGTTCCGTCGACTGACGAATTCACATGCGCGGCAACCATTACAAAAATCGGCGTCACAAAGTAGATGAGTCGATCAGGTCGCTTCCATAACATTCATTCATGCTGCTGACTTTAAGTGAATGTTAAGCTGTATAAGTGGGTGTGATAAACGTGAATTGTTGAGCAAATCTGTTCGATAACTTACACATGCTGCAGTAACACGTGACACACGCATGCGCCTACGTACTGAATGCTGGTTGAAAATAAATTATCATAAATCAAAGATACGGTCTTATAAGTCGCGATACCCTGTAATTAGGATCACTCAAAACTGTTATCCTTTACCCCCCCCGGCACACCTGCTTAAGCGGAAATCTTTGTGACTTCAATAGAAAGTGTTCAGCCATGTTGCAGCTACAGCGCGAAGACTATTGGTACACAGGTGTGAACTACGCTGTTATTGTTATGGTTTGATATTGATGCTATATATCTTCTTTACTTATCACGCGATTATCCGTGCAATCGAGGTGAGATATTTTCCATAGACCAACACAAATATATGTCACCTAGTGACAACAATATCACATTGAGTAATGTATTACATGACCTCGTTAAATGTTATGTCACGTACACTAAAATGTACAACTAATGTCACACTATCTATCTACTAAATGCTTAAGCGACGATGGAGGCATCATTAATATTGTCGTTTCTCTTTTAAAATGGTAAGGGAAAAGAGATTATTCGGGTGCTGACTGCACATTTTCCCTAGACCATGATCAGTAGAAAAATGTGCTCAAAATATCTTTGAATATTTTTATTCCAATGTGCGAAAAAAAGGCCTAGTCGTACAGCATCAAACTGTGTGGAACTATCAATATTCAACGCTTTTAGTAACAGAACTTCTCCACAAGACACAAAGATAGCAGATATATTCCTGAAGCTGAGTGGTGTGAGTATGGAAAAGAGTAACCATCATCGCGGGCCTTCAGAATATATTTCTGGGCATGAAGTGTCCTCTTGATATAGTTATATTCTGCTTGCGTATACATAGTGATGACGAACGAACGAACATATTCCGGATCATTTTGGCACCATAGATAAATTCGACAATAAAATTATCAATCGGTTAAAGCTGTCTAAACTAACTCTATAAAATTGTAATCGATTAGAACTGTCTCAGCTAACAGCGCCTCACGTGGTGCTACCTAATCCCCTACCAAGAGAGCATTTTGAAAGAAGAAGCAAGTGGAGTATATCCTTCCACAGGCTCTTGCTCTGCGTAAAGACCATACTTAAGGTGCCTGTCAATGTGACATTCATCTGCAGTATTGTCCATGTAACCAGCTGACTGATCTTAAGGACATGCTTTATGTGCACGCGCTGTAACACGTGCTAAACATAATGGTGTGCAACGTCCCCATTTATTTGAAGTACTTAAAAACAATTATTTGGAATGGATATTGTTGGGGTCATTGCATTGAAACTGTATACACTTTGGTGCTATGAGTATCGCTATGTTTCTGCATGCAAGGAAACCAATTCGGCGAACATCCTGCTAACAGTTGACCTGTTTGTCACGTGACCAGTAAAGAGGATGCTGAACACGTGGCGTTTGCGTTTCGTCGTACATTTTGTTGTGAAATTCAGGTTTCAGACGATTTTCGTTAAGACACGAACGTCAGGGAAATATTCTTAAAAGACAGACGTATGCAGTAACGCTTATACGGGCAGAAGCCATGCCGCAACAGTATGTAATTCACATCGTTATCAACATTGTTGTCAAAGTGCACAAAGCTTGGCAGAGGTCACGTGCATAATTGTTGATGTAACGTAAGCAACCCGAGAAGTACTGGGTACATTAATGGCCACCCTGGCGTGATAGAAGAGGGTAACTAACTAACCTTCGAGTCGCTCCATGAAGTGGAAGAAAGGAGACAGTGAGTGCGTCACGTCTTCAACGACTGCCTCGAAGAGAACAAGCGCCTTCACCAGCGCATCGCGCACTACATCCGGGTCTTTTGCTGAAAGCATCATCGATATACGACTTCACATCGACATGACAAATACCAGTGCAACA
>JAODUO010000895.1:165000-172500 GCA_025642075.2 Ridgeia piscesae | reverse complement strand
AGAGATCTAGGACACTTCACTAAAGACAATTTCTTAAGAATATTTCATCCTTATTTCACTAAGATAAAGAGCTCTTAAGGAAATTCATCCTTAAACAAAACCGTTGTTAAAGTAAGGGAGTTTTTCAAAACGCAAACAGTCATTGCCATGTTACCGTGGACCGCATTTCCATGACACACCAGTGACAATGTACCATTGGTGCGTCATGGTGTTAACAGTTTTTATATATTTGAGATAACTGTTAAGGATCAAAAATTATTTTAAAGAGCAAATTCGGGTTTAAGAGCTCTTAACAATGTTAGTGAAATTGCCCCCTAAAGTTCTTTTCTCTAACATAAAGAGCTCAAAATTCATCATAAATAGAGTCCGATGTGATCATTAAAACGACATGGTCCGTTCGTGGCTTTTTATTTTTATTGCAAAATCGTGTAATACGGTATAAATTATACCTATTATAGCGTAAAGACAGTCAAAATATGTTTTCATGTACCATTTAGGGGTTAAAAATAGATGCAGTAAGGGCGCTTAACTCTGTGTACACATCGACCACGAGGGTTTTCGAAACCGTTGTAGGCGTGGCTAAAAGCCCAGAAGGAAATGCATGATCACGCGATGCAGTGTCACGTGAACACAAGTTGACGCCACTAACGCCACACCCAGCCAGGTGCACGGCTCCCAGTTGGTAAAGGTCAAAGGGTGGGTGTCACTTGCGGCGATTTGAGTGACAGCGTCGGGATTCTTATAAACATTCGACGTTTAACATTACGAAGTCAGTTATGTTTCGATAAAACATTTATTGGCGGTCAGGACGCTACAATAGTTATAACTTATACTGATTAACATGATTTGGCAATAAAACTAAAAAGCCACGACCTGATCATGTCGCTTTAAAAGGTATTACGAAGTCTAAGAAACCACCAGTACGCGAATCAAAGTCGGCCACGTGTGACGGAGCCATTCGTAGGCGGAGTGACAGATTGACAACATGGCGAGACGACGAGACAGCGCGATCACGTGTCTCCAGAAGAGACTATGGAATGACGGGGGGGGGGGGATTGCTTACCAAGACCACTCATGGCCGTTGCAACGGTTCCTTCCAACTTCTCCTTCACCTGTTTGGACACCATCAGCAGGAGCCATTTGTACTGGAGAACGTCGTTTTTCTTCAGCTCTACAGACACAACGTGTCACAGGTCGGCGTTACAACACACCGTGAGGCAGTGTATGTATATGTGCGTGCGCGAGTGCGTATATGTGCGTGTCAGGGCGTGTGTGCGTTCTTGTATGTATAATAAAGTAATGTTCAAATTAACATTATAAATTCATTAAATGAAATGCGCTTAGAGACTGAAAAGTAACTATATAATATACAACAATGGTACTGTTTCGTACTAAATATTCATAGTATATATTATATATATATATATATATATTATATATATATATATATATATATATATATTTTTTATTATATATGTGTGTATATAAGTATGTATGTGTGTATGTATAAATATATATTATATTATATTATATTATATACACACACATACACAGACACACCACACACACACACGCACGCACGCACGCACGCACATACACACGCACGCACGCACGCACACACACACACACACACACGAAAGCTGGACGAGAAGACAAACTACGAGCAACTATCAACGTACGTGCTACTCTGATGCCGCCCGGCCTGTCACGCCCTTTGCCGGGCAGATGGTCGCGCTTCTTGTGCAGACTGCCATCACCCTGCATAATATGAGTGAGTGAGTGAGTGAGTGATTGAGTGATGAGGGGGGTGAGTGAGTGAGTGAGTGAGTGAATGAGTGATGGTGAGTGAGTGAGGGTGAGGGAGGGAGGGAGGGAGGGAGGAGGGAGGGAGGGAGGAAGCGTGAGAGGGAGGGAGGCAGACAAACAAAGACATAGACATACAGACATATAGATAGACATATGGACATATCGATGGACGGACGGACGGACAGACGCAGGGAGAGATAAGAGATAAAGAGAGAGAGAGAGAGAGAGAGAGAGAGAGAGAGAGAGAGAGAGAGAGAGAGAGAGAGAGAGAGAGAGAGAGAGAGAGAGAGAGAGAGAGAGAGAGAGAGAGAGAGAGAGAGAGAGAGAGAGAGAGAGAGAGAGAGAGAGAGAGAGAGAGAGAGAGAGAGAAGAGAGAGAGAGAAAAGAGAGAGAGAGAGAGAGAGAGAGAGAGAGAGAGAGAGAGAGAGAGAGAGAGAGAGAGAGAGAGAGAGAGAGAGAGAGAGAGAGAGAGAGAGAGAGAGAGAGAGAGAGAGAGAGAGAGAGAGAGAGAGAGAGAGAGAGAGAGAGAGAGAGAGAGAGAAAAGAGAGAGAGAGAGAGAGAGAGAGAGAGAGAGAGAGAGAGAGAGAGAGAAGAGAAAAGAGAGAAGAGAGAGAGAGAGACAGGGGGAGAGAGAGAGAGGGGAGAGAGAACAAGGAGGACGATGTGCGAGATTAGGTGATAAAACTGGAAGATTAATAGTGAGATTAGACAACATAAGTTAGACATTATTTAGACAAAAACAGAAGACAGAGAAAAGAGAAAAGAGAGACAGAGAGACAGAGAGACAGAGAAACAGAGAGACAGAGACAGAGACAGAGACAGAGAGACAGAGACAGAGACAGACAGAAGAGAGAAAGAAAGAAAGAGAGAGAGAGAGAGAGAGAGAGAGAGAGAGAGAGAGAGAGAGAGAGGGAAAGAAAGAGAGAGGGCAGGGGGAGGGAGAGAGAGAGAGAGGGGGGGGAGAGAGAATCTTAAAACGGATTGGACGATGTGCGTAGTTTTATTATTTTTCGGTTGTATATACTGGAATGTTTATTTAATATTTGTGCAGATTACGTACCAACATAAGTTAGTACATTTTATTTATGTTTACTTTACGTCCTGGTGCATGGCCACATTCCATCGCACTTAAACAAATGTGTTTGGACCAATGCAAATAAAGTATCGGCTAACTGGATCTATATAATATTGCAATCTAATTAAGTACACATTTCCCCAAGACACCGTGGTACTTGTGTCTATCGTTGTAAGACAAATACAGAAAATGGGTAAGTTCGATACCCCTGATGCGTCAGGGGGGTCATGCGACACCGCGACAGGGAGGAGGGCGTGGGAAAGAAACTCATATATCAGGTAGCTACACTTCGACGACTTTTAGATATTCGTCCTGCATTGACGTCAGTGGACATAGCCATCAGACGAGACACGAGAGATCCCGTACTAGCAAAACTGCAAATTATTATAAATTATAATGTGATTTGAACAAATTCACATGTGTCGTCTTGTTACTGACGCGACGTCAGGCACAACACTTCCAATCAGGCACATAGCAGTATTGTCAAACCTTTTTGAGAAAAAAACAGAAGGCGGTATTATCAACGCCTTTTTGAAGAAAAAACAGTACATTAACTTATCCGAGAAAAACGTCCGCATGACATAAAGAAATATACATGCATTAAATAGTTATGTTAATATGCGCTGAACAGTCTGCGTGAATGGAACATACCTGCCGATGTGGCATCGCCAAAGTGACAGCCAGAAGAACGAACAACGCAGCACCCACGACAACCTTCATCTTCGCAGCCAGGAAGAATTATGTTACGTTGCCGGGACCCACGCCGGCTTTTATTGCTCAACGATGCGCATGCGCACTAATGCTCTTCGTAAAGTGGGGCGAATGGGGGTGAAAGGTTGTAAGTTGTAAAACTATAAATAGTTGCTTCCCTGTTTGTATAATGCACAACGTGCATGGTCAAACGTTCACCGTGTTTTGTTCAGTCTATTTGTCCAAGACTTTGATTAAAGATGGCTGCCTTGTTCTAGGGTAAATTTGTTGCGGCTGTGCTGCTCAGTCCAACCCTGGATTGCCAACAATGTGACTGGCCCGTATATCGTAAAATTTATTAAGAGTTAAATTACGCAATATGATACATATACTCTAGTCTAATTTTTGCGTATATTAATTTGGACATTATCGGAGTCTTTAGACATAACAAAGGCAGTTAATTATGCGTTCTCAAATTTGTCTAGGCTGTGGTGTTCTATCACGGTCTTATAGTGTTCACCTTGAATATAATATATTCAAAGTGAACACTATAAAAACATCATATTATGATGTTTTTTATGTTAACGTAAGATTGATTTAAATTTAAGTTGGACGTGTATTTTTATTATGTTTTTCCTTCTTCCTTCTTTTTCTTGTACAGTTCATGTCTTGTTATACTTTTTGCTTCTGGTCGTTCTTTTACTGTTTCGTTTTATTATTTGTCTTCATCGTCTCCGTCTCCGTCTTCTTCTGTCGTTGTCCGCCAGAGGCGCTGTACGTAAGACGTTGTACAGCTGCTCGAGTCTATTGTTTAGCATCTTACTCATATTTGGGCATTACTTTTTTAATGCCACCTATGTGTCGATTTGTCATTATCAACTCATCACATTGTATATACTTAATGAAGGCGGAATAAACTCCTGTAGACATTATCATAAACATTCTATTTCCCCATTATTTGTTGCTCTCATTTCTTGTTCTTTTCGCTGGAATGTTATCCCAGTTGGTTTTACAGTGCCAAGTCGATAGGGCCGAATTAGATGTGCTTATTCTGTAGTTACAACTGACAATTGCTATTCAAACTCTTCTACCTGAATGGAATGCCATTTATTTTCAATGCTTAATTACTGTTATTGTTGTGGTGCTGGATGTGGCTTGGTGATTTCAATCAGTGCGCAGAATAAAGCAGTTCAAGATTAAACAGAGCATAATTAACGTGAAAAGCTGCAGTTCCTTAATTGCAAGTGTGTTTTCATGTGGGCTCAGCATGGTGAACAATGGAGTAGTTATGCAGGCGGGGTCAGCTACTGAGGTGAGTCGTTGGGCCGGCTGACAAGTGAGCTCACAGCGTGTAACTGTCGGTCCTAATGACCTAGCGTAGACGGTTTGCCCTTCACCAGACTGTTCGCCAAGGTGGCCCGTTCACGTAAACAGCTAAAACTCCCGAAAATACCCACGCGAACGTCTCGACAACAGGCGCCTACTGTAACTGCTGTAACCAGGTTATTTTCGTTGCAAACAGCAATTAAGTTTAGCCTTCATTCACAACTGTGTCATAACATGCCCACATGCTTGATCAGACTCACAATGGCCGCGGTCCGGTCCACTACACATATACAACTGTTGCATTAGGAACGTCGACTGATTGATATCCCTGGCACACCACTTACGGGCCCTGGTAAGGTGCATAGAGGTAGGAACGCCCACGCTGTTCCAATACAAATCCACACCTACGGACTCTGTTGTTCTATCGTACATATATTACTTGTATGCAAACTTACAACAAGATTCATATAATTTCGGCATGGACACACATATAAATATATGAATTCAATGCACACAAAGATAAAACACACAACACCATAAACTATTATGGTTCACTTGCACCCATTAAACGGGAGTATATGATGTCCTCTCTTTGTCGTCCTCATTCCTTTGTATGTATTCTTTTCTTTATTTGACTATTACATCTGAATGTACTTTAATAAGTTAAAATAAATATAATTGTATTTTTTCATAATTCGACTTGCTACAGCTGCTGATTTGTGACGTCAATATAGGGCAATAAAATTGTACGTGTAATGTCAACCGGTATGACAAACAAATTTGTATTATGAATTTGTGAATCGCCAAAACTCTATTGTGGTATTATTTTCGCTGTCTTTATATTAGCAGATGCTGCTACCATCTACACACAGTAGGGCACGATACACCATGTGCACTCAATGCAACAATAGGGCTTCATCATCAACGAGATTATTGTTGCATTTTCAGAAACTGAGGTTGAGTCTAGTTTAACATTTCCGTTCATATGTTCAGTCGTCTTTCACACAGTGGTATTAACTCTAACTAGGCGGATACTTAGGTGTGATTAAATGTTTTAATGTCGGCCTGATAACCCATTTGATCGAATTTTGACACGTTAAGCAGTGTTATTTGACAATATAAAGCAGACGGACGCATTAGAGTCAAAGTCCGAACTACACTAAGACACATGGAATGACAGAATGGAGATCGCCATAGCAACAAACAATTACTTTAGTGATATTGTGAGAGGATCTCCGAAGATCCAAAACAATCACCAGAAACCAGGGCGTTGTGGACAGGCTGTGTGCAAAACATACATAAAAATCAACCTAGGAAATAATACTGATAAATGAATGTATGCATGTGGTTAATAGTAATAAATAATTTAGTTAATTTAAAAAATACTATTAATAATTATTATTACGTAACAATAATACGAATCAATAAATGTATATGTATTGACAATAGTAATAAATAATTTAGTAAACAATTAATGTTCATCAATGCCGAATTACACTAATATGCAATACTCAAGAAATGTGTCTTTGGTAAACCTTAATTTAATCGTTATCGGGTCGAATCGTCACATCGGTAGAACGAAGCTGTTGAATATTTTCGTTGATGTTTCCGAGAAAAAAAACCGATTTACTCAAAATCAGACCCACCCATTCACAAATATGGGCGGATAATTGCAAAGGCACGCTAGCAAAATAATGACATTTCAAATTGCCACCATGTCCATTAATTTTGGGTGCAGTCTTCTTTGTAAATACGTGTAATTCCAAATCTATTTCACACATCGGCATATATATATATATTCATGATGGCATGTCCATGTAGTATGTATGAGGTGTTAGTGTCTCGTGCATGCAGGTGGCGCTCAGGACAAACAACTGTTTTGTATAGATTGAACAACATCGATCATTGTTCACCCAGTGGGAAGGCGTGTATGTCATTGTTTTCATGTTGCTGTGGCAGATTGCGTCATCTGCAACAAATCGGATATCTGACCTTACACGCCCAGAGAGGTAATTTGTATATTAGAGAAATAAAGCAGGACATATATAGAGCTGTATTAGACTCATGCGGCGACAGACATGGGGAAGGACATGGTTTGTAATTACGGTTTTAATTTTGCTTATTTACCGACCTAACATTTAATCATCGTCGACGATATCAACGTTGTTCGTGGAACCACCGTTTGGGGTATCAAATGCCGTAAACGCCGCGCAGTGGCGCCACCCGCGTGTCGTGGCAGGGTCGTTTGGACGATCTGAAATGCACTCAATCTTAGCGTTAAGGTTTGAAAATGTAGTTTCATCTCGCCAGTATCTAAAAGCTGATCTTTTTATGTTACATTCGCTCCTTAGTTTCCAATCAATTTCGTTCACATGTGTACAGCATTGGCTTTGTACGTGATAATGAAAACAGCGCTTTTTAAAATCCTTTGCGTTGTGAGCCACTGAGCTCGGATAATTTTCTGAGCATACTCTTGCAAAAGAAGCAGTTGTATTATTATTGTTATTGTTATTGTTATCATTACTGTTGTTACTGTTATTACTGTTGTTGTCAGTATTATTATCATCATTGTTAGTGATATCTTCTTCATCATGATTATTAT
>JAODUO010000895.1:122500-160000 GCA_025642075.2 Ridgeia piscesae | reverse complement strand
AGCAAAATTAAAACAATGACATACACGCCTTCCCACTGGGGGAACAATGGTCGATGTTGTTCAATCTATACAAAACAGTTGTTTGTCCTGAGCGCCACCTGCATGAACGAGCACGAGCACGAGCACGAGCACGAGCACGAGCACGAGCACGAGCACGAGCACGAGCACGAGCACGAGCACGAGCACGAGCACGAGCACGAGCACGAGCACGAGCACGAGCACGAGAGCACGAGCAGGCACGAGACACGAACGAGCACGAGCACGAGCACGAGCACGAGCACGAGCACGAGCACGAGCACGAGCACGAGCACGAGCACGAGCACGAGCACGAGCACGAGCACGAGCACGAGCACGAGCACGAGCACGAGCACGAGACGAGCACGAGCACGAGCACGAGCACGAGCACGAGCACGAGCACGAGCACGAACGAGCACGAGCACGAGCACGAGCACGAGCACGAGCACGAGCACGAGCACGAGCACGAGCACGAGCACGAGCACGAGCACGAGCACGAGCTAGCGAAAAACACGCAAGAGTTTAGCGTCATGGCGTATGGAGTATAGATCATTATCATAGTCGTTGCGATTAATTAACTGCAGTACCGAAATGCACTCATGGTCTTACCAAATCATCAGTTATAATGACATCCATCTGATAAATTTTGCATTTTTAAAAGGTGGTATTATTGAAGATGTCAAAATTAGTGTGAGCATTCTTGATTTATTTCTTCCGACTTTTACTGGTGTTATCACGGAAGAACCGAGTGAGATAGAATAGCCGTTCTACTGGCGACAACACAGAAATAATGATTAGCGAAGTTTAGTGAATCATTGTTATTATACGGTGATATAAAGTAAAAGACGGCATCAGAACATCGGGTGTTTCAACGTACTATACACAACAACAACTGCACATTGTAGATATATATATATATATATATATATATATTTATTAAACAATACGTGCAATGTGCATAACAACAGTAACGTTAATAACCCACAAATAACATAAAATAAATTAATGTAGATAACACTTAACAAACGGTTGTTGTAACCACATCAGTGAAGTCGACGATTCACTACACAAAACACATCAAATAAGTAAAAAGATTATTAAAAGAGTAAATAGCGCACACGAGCAGTGAGGATAGAAGGACGGTCTCCGGGACAAGGTTATTTTTGGATAACCGATGGTTAAAAGTAGACCGTGAAGCGAGCGTTGGTGGTGAGTATGGTGCATGTGCACACGGCAATATTGCAGTGGTTCGGTGACACCATCCGCGCCGTAGATGACGTAACAACCGAGGCTCTGGGTCGCGATGTGGCCTAATACTGGAACGATAAACCTCCATATAAGGGAATTGGGTGTTTTTGAAAGTATAAGGGCGACTACAGTTTAACATTTGAGTATTACTGGTGGTGCAGTTTATACGTCAAAGGAGCGATGAAGTTGGAGTTTTTCGCATAGCCGCAGCAGCCCCACGATTATATAATCACCGTATTCCGACATCAAAGAAGGTTGAGTATTTTCGTTAACCATACATAGTCTACGCTTGAACAGTTTCGCTAATCAAACATTGTTTGTATCGGAAAAGACACAACTTATCCCTAGTCCGCCCTGTCCACGACAAAGAAGGGTAAGATTCAACGCGGTGTCTACGTCATTTACTGACTCCAGAGGCATCGGGAATAACACCACCAGTCGTATCACAGCCTGTTCGAAACTGTTGGAAATACGACAAATAAATAAATAAAATAATATATTAAGTAAATGTCATTGACGCGTTGCTGCAACATCGGAGTGCCAGGAAGTGACGCACTGCAGCAATGCATTACAGTTAACAGAAAAACGAAGACGGTGTCGTTATCGGTGTCACGTCGTGTCACCGTTTGGTGGCAGACAGAGTTAATTGTTGCTGACAACTTCCTTCTTGAGTTTCTTCAGAAGGCCGGCAAGTAGGTGTCGCTTCCTCTGGGCCCGGCGTGTGGCGAGTCTGGACACAGGGGCTGTCTCCCGCTTGGCGCCGAGAATGAAGTCTAACAAGTCGTCGTTGACTGTGCGCTTATCGACGGACTCAGTCCCTGCCATAGCGACATCGGCATCGGCGGGGTCAAATGTTGGCATAGCGGCGTTGGCATCGGCGGTGTCATCCGTTGGCATAGCGGCGTTGGCATCAGCGGCGTTATACGTTGGCATGGCGGCATCAGCAGCGGCGGTATCATACGTAGGCATAGCGGCGTTGGCAGCTGCAGTGTCATAGGTCGGCATAGCGGCATTGGCAGCGGCTGTATCATACGTTGGCATAGCGGCGTTGGCAGCTGCAGTGTCATAGGTCGGCATAGCTGCATTGGCAGCGGCTGTATCATACGTAGGCATAGCGGCGTTGGCAGCTGCAGTGTCATAGGTCGGCATAGCGGCATTGGCAGCGGCTGTATCATACGTTGGCATGGCGGCGTCAGCAGCATCATACGTTGGCATGAGAGCACCAGCAGCATCATACGTTGGCATAGCGGCACCAGCAGCATCATACGTTGGCATAGCGGCACCAGCAGCATCATACGTTGGCATAGCGGCACCAGCAGCATCATACGTTGGCATAGCGGCACCAGCAGCATCATACGTTGGCATAGCGGCACCAGCAGCATCATACGTTGGCATAGCGGCACCACAGCACATACGTTGGCATAGCCACCAGCAGCATCCGTGGCATAGCGCACCGGCATACGGCATGGCACAGCGACATACGTTGGCATAGCGGCACCAGCAGCATCATACGTTGGCATGAGGGCACCAGCAGCATCATACGTTGGCATAGCGGCACCACAGTCATCATACGTTAGGCATGCCCAGCAGCATCATACGTTGGCATAGCGGACCAGGCTCTCGTTGGCAGCGGACAGAGCACATCGTGAGCGCACAGCGTCCCTGCATAGCGACACGCAGCGTCATGTTGGCATAGCGGCGCACGCATCATCGTTGGCATAGCGGCGGCATCACGGCATAGTGCGCATGGCGGCATGCCAGGCATCATACGTTGGCATAGCGGACCAGCAGCATCATACGTTGGCATAGCGGCACCAGCAGCATCATACGTTGGCATAGCGGCATGCAGCCATGCATAGTTGGCATAGCGCATGCAGCGCTGTCATAGCAGGCACGGCTGCAGCTCATGTTGGCATAGCGGCACGCAGCGCATATACGTTGGCATGCGGCCAGCAGCATCATACGTTGGCATAGGCACAGCAGCTCATACGTTGGCATGAGCAGCACCAGCAGCATCATACGTTGGCATAGGGCACCAGCAGCATCATACGTTGGCATAGCGGCCAGCAGCATACACGTTGGCATAGCAGCACCAGCAGCATCATACGTTATGGCATAGCGGCACAGCAGCATCACTGCATACATGTGCATAGCGCACCAGCAGCATCATACGTTGGCATAGCGCACCAGCAGCATCATACGTTGGCATAGCGCACCAGCAGCATCATACGTTGGCATGAGCAGCACCAGCAGCATCATACGTTGGCATAGGCACCAGCAGCATCATACTTGGCATAGCGGCACAGCAGCAAGTGCATACATGCAGCAGCACATCTGGCATAGTGGCAGTTAGGTGCTACCAGCAGCATCATACGTTGGCATAGCAGCACCAGCAGCATCATACGTTGGCATAGCGGCACCAGCAGCATCATACGTTGGCATAGCGGCACCAGAGCATCATAGTTGGATAGCACCAGCAGCATCATACGTTGGCATGCGGCCAGCAGCATCATAGTTGGCATAGGCAGCGCACACTGCATCACGATGGCATAGCGTTGGCATAGCAGCACGCAACCGTTGGCATAGCGGCACCAGCATCATACTGCAAGCACCACGCAGCATCATACGTGGCATAGCAGCACCAGCAGCATCATACGTTGGCATAGCGCACCAGCAGCATCATACGTTGGCATAGCGGCACCAGCAGCACATACGTTGGCATAGCAGCACCAGCAGCATCATACGTTGGCATAGGGCACCAGCAGCATCATACTTGGCATGCACCCACAGCATCATACGTTGGCATAGCAGCACCAGCAGCATCATACGTTGGCATAGCGGCACCAGCAGCATCATACGTTGGCATAGCAGCACCAGCAGCATCATACGTTGGCATAGGGCACCAGCAGCATCATACGTTGGCATAGCGGCACCAGCAGCATCATACGTTGGCATGAGCGGCACCAGCAGCATCATACGTTGGCATAGGGCACCAGCAGCATCATACGTTGGCATAGCAGCACCAGCAGCATCATACGTTGGCATGAGGGCACCAGCAGCATCATACGTTGGCATAGCGGCACCAGCAGCATCATACGTTGGCATAGCGGCACCAGCAGCATCATACGTTGGCATAGCGGCACCAGCAGCATCATACGTTGGCATAGCGGCACCAGCAGCATCATACGTTGGCATAGCGGCACCAGCAGCATCATACGTTGGCATAGCGGCACCAGCAGCATCATACGTTGGCATAGCGGCACCAGCAGCATCATACGTTGGCATAGCGAGCACCAGCAGCATCATACGTTGGCATAGCGGCACCAGCAGCATCATACGTTGGCATAGCAGCACCAGCAGCATCATACGTTGGCATAGCGGCACCAGCAGCATCATACGTTGGCATAGCAGCAACAGCAGCATCATACGTTGGCATAGGGGCAGCATCATACGTTGGCATAGCAGCACCAGCAGCATCGTACGTTGGCACGAGGGCACCAGCAGCATCGTACGTTGGCATAGCAGCACCAGCAGCATCATACGTTGGCATAGGGCACCAGCAGTATCATAGGTTGGCATGAGGGCACCAGCAGCATCATACGTTGGCATAGCAGCACCAGCAGCATCATACGTTGGCACAGGGCACCAGCAGCATCATACGTTGGCATAGCGGCACCAGCAGCATCATACGTTGGCATAGCGGCACCAGCAGCATCATACGTTGGCATAGCGGCACCAGCAGCATCATACGTTGGCATTGCGGCACCAGCAGAAGTGGTGCTGGAGGCAGCAGCGTGAGAGCGGAACGTGGCCATGTAGCGAGTGAACGGAGACAGTGTCTGGTTCATAGCTTCCACAACCGACTCGAATACAATAAGTCCCTCGAGAAGGCCCCGTCTCAAGGCGGTCCGGACCTTTGCCTGACAGCAACAACGACATTTGTTAGTCACTTCCATCTAAGGCGGGCAATATATTATATCCCACAGTGCTGTCACTAATGTGTAACAACCACCAACCGCTGAAGACAGAATGCAATCTGTGTGTGTGTGTGTGTGTGTGTGTGTGTGTGTGTGTTTTTTTGTGCGTGCGTGCGTGCGTGCGTGCGTGCGTGCGTGCGTGCGTGTATACGCGTTGATGCGTTCGCGTGTACGAGTGTGTGTGCGTGTGCGTGCGTGTGTGTGTGTGTGTGTGTGTGTGTGTGTGTGTGTGTGTGTGTGCGTGCATGTGACTGTGCGTGTGTGTGTTTGTTTGTTTGTGCGTGTATGCGCGTTGATGCGTGAGCGTGTACATGTGTGTGTGTGTGTGTGTGTGTGTGTGTGTGTGTGTGTGTGTGTGTGTTGTGTTTGTGTTTGTGTTTGTGTTGTGTGTGTGTGTGTGTGTGTGTGTGAGTGTTGGTGTGTGTGTGTGGTGTGTGTGTGTGTGCGTGCGCGCGCGCGTGTACGAGTTCGAATTCGAATATGCTTCCTTTTTATTCCTAGATCAGATGAAACTATTACCTAATTCTGCTGTCATTAGAAAGTAAATATATGGCGTTATCTGAAAACGTCAATTTTATTAACCCGCATATCTAGGCTAGTATAGTATAGAGACATCAACCCTTAGCTCACCGTCCATGTCTGTAGCGAGGGCGGAGGTGAAGGAGAGGAAATTGTACAAGTGCATTTTGAGACAGCTCAGGTCGGCCGTCAGATATCTCACCAACACATCGGGGTCAGCCGTTGTAGCTACAACAACATATTAAAAACATAGACGTCATCATTAAGCATCATCTCCACACATCATTGCCACAAACCGTCTCCCATCATCTGCACGCATCATGGCATGGCGGCACTTTCTCCACATACCATCTCCACATACCGTCTCCACATACCGTCTCCACATACCGTCTCCACATACCATCTCCACATACCATCTCAACATACCGTCTCCACATACCGTCTCCACATACCATCTCCACATACCATCTCAACATACCGTCTCCACATACCGTCTCCACATACCGTCTCCACATACCGTCTCCACATACCGTCTCCACATACCATCTCCACATACCGTCTCCACATACCATCTCCACATACCGTCTCCACATACCATCTCCACATACCATCTCCACATACCGTCTCCACATACCATCTCCACACACCGTCTCCACATAAACCTCTCCACATACCATCTCCACATACCGTTCCCATACCTGTAGCGAGGGCGGAGGTACCGCCACAGGACCATTGTACAAGTCTTCTGAGACAGCTCCCGGTCGCCGTCCCGATATCTCCCCCAACACATCGGGGTCATCCGTTGTAGCTACAACAACCATTAAAAACATAGACGTCCCCTCGTTAACATCATCTCCACACATCATTGCCACAAACCGTCTCCCATCATCTACAACGCATCATCATGGCGGCACTTTCTCCACATACCATCTCCACATACCGTCTCCACATACCGTCTCCACATACCGTCTCCACATACCATCTCCACATACCATCTCACATACCGTCTCCACATACCGTCTCCACATACCATCTCCACATACCATCTCAACATACCGTCTCCACATACCGTCTCCACATACCGTCTCCACATACCGTCTCCACATACCGTCTCCACATACCATCTCCACATACCGTCTCCACATACCGTCTCCACATACCGTCTCCACATACCGTCTCCACATACCATCTCCACATACCGTCTCCACATACCATCTCCACATACCGTCTCCACATACCATCTCCACATACCGTCTCCACATACCGTCTCCACATACCGTCTCCACATACCATCTCCACATACCGTCTCCACATACCATCTCCACATACCGTCTCCACATACCGTCTCCACATACCATCTCCATATACCATCTACACATACCATCTCCATTCACCATATTTACACATCACCTCCACATACCCAACCACACCATCCCAACACACCATTTTAACACACCATTTCCACACTCTATCTTCACACAGCGTCTACACACATAATCTTTACACACCAACTCTACACGTCATCTCCACATATTATCACAACCCATCATCTCCACACACCTTTTTCACACCTCATATCCACACTCTGTCTCAAAAGGACCATTTGCACACACCATTTGCACACACCATTTGCACACACCATTTGCACACACCATGGTTTGACATGTTCCTCACCTTGTGTGGTCTCGAACTCTAGCATTTCCGCGCATTTGGGCGGCCTTGTCGTTTCTGAATGTACAAAGATACACGCTCGTTATTTTGCCGTGTTCGATTAATACACACGCAACTTGAACAAACACATCGGGTGAACCAACATATGCACCAGTTACTGCAAATGGCTCAGCATCAAAATATCTTGGTCTTCTCACAATCGTGTCCATGTTACTGCCGTCTTGTCTCAGTTACGTCAGGCAGGTGAATGGTTTTGCAGAATAATTGCTTAGAAACATTTAAAGAAATAACAGCCGTCAGTGTGTTTACCAAATACACGGTGTGTTGGTCAATGGTCCAAACTATCCGCTCTATAGGCCGATGGTCAAAACATGATAGAACATAGAAAGGGTCAAGTGGACGAGTTACTGCTCCTTCTATTTGTGCCTTTGAGTGGGTCAGTTTGTCATCGTCTGACCAGGTTAAAGTTGAATATTTTGAAATGTTGTTCGAATCGTAGAACAAGCTACTTGTGGACTCTGATAATTTTGGAATGTGTTTATAACAATACAATGTATTCTCTGTGGCAGCCACAGCACCTGGACGGTACAATAAGAGCATCACAACTGATATAACAATTTATTAATGTGTGTTAGTAAAATTATATATGAAATTATAACTATACTATATAACTTCATATGAAATTGTTTCTAATTAGAATATCTGGTAAAATTATGAGAAAATAAAGATAAAATAAAGTAGGTAATAAAACTGCAAATGGCCTATAATCGGAATATATAAATTTTGACAAATTAATTTATTAGACAAAAGAAACTTATAAAACATTTAGCGAAATAAATTATAACAAAATAAATGGAATATAGAAACTATGTAAGTTAAATTATAGCTAGTTAAGTTATTTAAAATGAATAAAATAGATCAATTGAATAAATAGCTAATATATTCACAGTCCAATACAAGTACTATTCGTACGTGGATAGGAGTCTCCGGTTACGGCCCGATCCGGTCTTACCTGATAACTCATGATCTGCTGCGACGGCATCGAAACTGCCGATAAGTTCTACGACGTTATGTATGAGACAAACGAGTTGTTTGTCTTCCTCTGTGAACTCATCCGACAGACCACCTGTGTAAGACAGCAACGTGTGTTGACATCTCTGACGTCATACAGGAATCGCGTTGGTGTTCTGCTTTCCCAAGATTTCGAAATGTGTAAATATTCTTCTTCTAACAAACGAATGACTCTCTCATCATTCACGGGCTAACTGATAATAGTGTATCACTCACTCTGTATGTGAATACTGTATTGATCTAATAAACAGCTTGCTGTGAATATTATCTGTTTGTTATTGGTTGATTTCCTTTGACGTGGTGACGATACCCTGAACTCGGTTGTTCAGTAACTCGTACAGTAGCTTATATGTGCGGTTGGACAAGAAGAAACTTATTATGAAATATCTTATTCCCTGTGGTATTTTGATAATAACTGATGGTTTTAAATATATTGTTTCCATCAGCTCATGAACGAGATATTGCCTTCACCGATTTAACTGCAAGCAAAGCAGCAAATTTGTCTTTCTAATACAATCTTTTACTTGCACGGTAACATCCAAAACATTTCAGTTTGGTCAAAGGATCCACGAAGTTTACATACGCTTCATGAGTGATTCTGGCGAGATTCCAAGGCACCGATCTTCTCCCACGAATCCTGTGGGTGAGAGAACGCAAGCGTAAGTACCAGGGAGGAGATCACTATGCATCGTTGCCAAGCTTACCTGTGCTTGTGGAAGTGTTAAGGACACAGGCTTCTCGTGAAATGGGTAAATTCCGGTATATGTCATATCTCAACAACTACTCATTGTATCTTGGCCAAATTTGCAGGTTATTATGTCTGTATAAAAAGAAGGTTACACGCAATTTGCATAACCGTAACCATGACAACCAGAAAATCTTTAAATTTCGGATAAATGTCATTTTGTGGGAAGTCCCATGAAAAATTTATATTATATGTCTGATTGTATTATTTATTCTAGTAAATTATATGCCAAATTGTGCAATGAAGTAGTTTGAATAAAAAAATATGTACTTTTGGAAAAATAAATTGTTGAATAATATTTTCAATTTTTTTAGTGCTAGACAGATGGCCACGTCCGTTTCAATCGGGATTTATTGCAACTGGACGGTTCATGATAACAGTAGTATAATAATTGCAACATTTCTATATCCTTGAGAATTCAAGCCCAGAGGCGCAAGAAACAAAATCGTTAGGCAGAATCATAAATGGAGACAGGCAAGAGTCATAATTGGAACATGGAACCGCCGTAAATGTATGGTGGAAATGATATTTCAAACAAACAAGTTTTGAGTGTTTTGTTATGAAGTTAACTGTAATATGAAGTTGTTTGTAATGTAATTGTAACAGGACGTTGCTTCCAGAATGTTGGCACCGCTACAGGAAACGCACGTTTACCAATAATTGGCTTAGTTTAGGAACAAAACCTTGTTCGGGGACTGATGATCGAAGGGTCCTAGGCCCTAGAGATATCAGAGAAATATAGCAAATTATCTACGTAGTGGTGGACAAACTGACCAACGAGGAAGGTGCGGACGATGACCATCTGACCACGGACAAGGAGTCTGTTCATGTCGTTGACCACTCCCGCCAATTCGTTGTCAATAGCGATCAAACTCGGCATTAGAAGAGGTCCTAGAACATTAAAAGCCACGTCAACAATATAAAACATGTGCACTGAGACATTACACTGGGTGAAGGCGCAGGTTTGTGAAAAAATAACCGTACATGAAGAATCGTGGGAGTGAAGAGAGCGGATAAAAGAAGACTGGACGAACTGAGAGTGGAGGTTGGAGTGAAGGAAAGTTTTAAGAAGAAACTGGAGAGGAGTAGGTTGAAATGGGTCGGACATGTGGAAAGAATGGGAGATGAAAAATTGGCAAGCCCAGAAAGTGGAGGGGAAAGGAGGCGAGGAAGACAGAGAATTAATTAATTAATTAAATTTTCATTATAACTATGAGCTGTTGCCGAGCATAATAAGCAACATGCGTATTGATTGGTGAATTGGCTAGTGACTGGTGTGTATACGACCAATCAGAAATCAGATAACATACAGCGTACTCGCGGTTAACGGCAGTTCGCAAATCGGCAATTGTTACCAATAACAAAACAAAAAGAAGTTTGAATCGGCATGGCAGAAAACGAACAATTAAAAAGTCACTTTCACTTTTTTATCAGTACAGCTGTACAATCTTTGGAAATCGGGACAATTTTGCAAACTTCCGGGACGCCATAAAATAATGGCAAAAATCGGGACGTAAAGGCATTGATAAGCTTTGGGGGAAGTATGATATATAATATATATATATATATATATATATATATATATATATATATATATATATATTATATATATAATTGAATCGATGTTTCGGCCAAGTCGACTGTTATTTGTAGCCACATCAACAAGGACGGGCTAGGCTTTTCTGTGCTGTGAAACGAGTTGGCATATAAAATAGCCATATATACTGTAAATGAGCTGACGGTGCGCAAAGCATCACGTCTTTCGCCGTAGTATCGAGGTAGTCCGGTGACAGAACCCCTTAATTATGGAATGGAAAAGCTGGCAATGTCTGTTTACAATAATTGTTAATATTTTTCGATGGTACTTTGTGAGAAGATGACATTTTGGCTGGTTGGCCACGAGCCACCCTCTTGGCTTTTTCAGAATCCACAATGGCCGCCAAGATGGCGGGATCAAGTCTACATTTCGTCATAATTTTTTTCTAAATACAATAAACTGATGATGTTGGCATCTATAGGTATGTTTTTGAGGGCAAGGAATATGAATCTGAAATTAGTTAAACCATTTGCAGCCATTTCGATGATGTAATTACAAGATGGACGCCAAAACACCATAAAACATCTACGACCAGTTGTCATAGAGTATGCATAGAAGGAATAGGGCCTGCAAGTGGGTCACGACACATGGCGTGACTCCGCGCGACTGGAGCTTATTGGGGACTACGCGAGAGTAATTGGGGACTGGACACAAGAATAATATTCTAACGATGGATGACAGTTGTAGCTTCCGACTGATGAATACTAGGACACTCAGTTCATAAATATCTTGTGTTATACGTTTCTTATCTTAAATGTCCGATTTAATATTGAGTTTATCACACTATCATAGACACATAGCGATTTACGTTGTGCAGATAATAGACACGATGTTAGACCGTGTGTGTCTCTTACGGAATTTGCGTTTTACATTGCTGTACGTTGTGGTTTCGATAAGCACTTATATCTGACAAGTTGTCTAAATGCACATAATCGTAACACACGTATACGTTTGGCCCAAACAGGTTGTACTGCGCGAAAACTGGCACTCTTCGTTATTAGTTAAGATCGCCAAACACAAGTACTTGCCGCTATTGCCATGGCAACCACCATAATAATCGATTACAATTCACGATTTCCGTGATCATTGTCACCGGCAAAGTGTTCCACTGCGTCTGCTTGTAATAATCCTTCGGACAATATAACTGAAATACGCTATTTCGGAACAGTTCGATTATTACGACCAAAAACAAAACAAAGTTCTATATGTTAACATGGAGTATATGGTCCTCCTGCCCCCAACTGCCCCCAGCCTCGTTTTCGCGCGGGAGACTTGCAGGCCCCATTGGTTTACTACTCACCGAATGCCAGCGATGCTCGAAGACGTGCATCTTCTATACGGGACATGGCGGTTTTAGAAATGTTGATCGTCATCATCTTGAAAAGTTCAATGTTCGCATGTGTAACATCTGCAAAAGAGTTAATGCATCTGTCTTACAATACAACAGTAACACGAAACGAACACATTCATTTAAAAGCAAAGTAACATTACACAAAATAAGACACTTTTTGTCGTCAAACCATCTAGAAATTTATTAAAACGACACAAGCGGTCGGCTAATTTACCACATTTGTCTGCTTTTCGTCTACACTACTCTAATAACGGTTCGCATCTAGACTGGTATCTCAGTGAAGCGCACATAGAAACTAGAATGTTATATTAGCAAACGTAAACTCACGTGAAAGTCCGACTGCATGGTGGTGACCAGACATGTTCGCTGCTGGGCCTAGATGTCTCTTTGTTGGGACCATTCCTGGTAGTGGTGCTACAGGCGGGATCATTCCTGTCAGTGGTGCTACAGGCGGGATCATTCCTGTCAGTGGGGCTACAGGCGGGATCATTCCTGTCAGTGGTGCTACAGGCGGGATCATTCCTGTCAGTGGTGCTACAGGCGGGATCATTCCTGTCAGTGGTGCTACAGGCGGGATCATTCCTGTCAGTGGTGCTACAGGCGGGATCATTCCTGTCAGTGGTGCTACAGGCGGGATCATTCCTGTCAGTGGTGCTACAGGCGGGATCATTCCTGTCAGTGGTGCTACAGGCGGGATCATTCCTGTCAGTGGTGCTACAGGCGGGATCATTCCTGTCAGTGGTGCTACAGGCGGGATCATTCCTGTCAGTGGTGCTACAGGTGGGATCATTCCTGTCAGTGGTGCTACAGGTGGGATCATTCCTGTCAGTGGTGCTACAGGCGGGATCATTCCTGTCAGTGGTGCTACAGGTGGGATCATTCCTGTCAGTGGTGCTACAGGTGGGATCATTCCTGTCAGTGGTGCTACAGGCGGGATCATTCCTGTCAGTGGTGCTACAGGCGGGATCATTCCTGTCAGTGGTGCTACAGGCGGGATCATTCCTGTCAGTGGTGCTACAGGCGGGGAATCATTCCTGTCAGTGGTGCTACAGGCGGGAACATTCCTGTCAGTGGTGCTACAGGCGGGATCATTCCTGTCAGTGGTGCTACAGGTGGGATCATTCCTGGCAGTGGTGCTACAGGCGGGATCATTCCTGTCAGTGGTGCTACAGGCGGGAACATTCCTGTCAGTGGTGCTACAGGCGGAATCATTCCTGTCAGTGGTGCTACAGGCGGGAACATTCCTGGCAGTGGTGCTACAGGCGGGATCATTCCTGGCAGTGGTGCTACAGGCGGGATCATTCCTGTCAGTGGTGCTACAGGCGGGATCATTCCTGTCAGTGGTGCTACAGGCGGGAACATTCCTGTCAGTGGTGCTACAGGCGGAATCATTCCTGTCAGTGGTGCTACAGGCGGGAACATTCCTGGCAGTGGTGCTACAGGCGGGATCATTCCCGGCAGTGGTGCTACAGGCGGGATCATTCCTGTCAGTGGTGCTACAGGCGGGATCATTCCTGTCAGTGGTACTACAGGTGGGATCATTCCTGTCAGTGGTGCTACAGGCGGGAACATTCCGATCAGTGCTACAGGCGGGATCATTCCCGGCAGTGGTGCTACAGGCGGGATCATTCCTGTCAGTGGTGCTACAGGCGGGATCATTCCTGTCAGTGGTACTACAGGTGGGATCATTCCTGTCAGTGGTGCTACAGGCGGGAACATTCCTGGCAGTGGTGCTACAGGCGGGATCATTCCCGGCAGTGGTGCTACAGGCGGGATCATTCCTGTCAGTGGTGCTACAGGCGGGATCATTCCTGTCAGTGGTACTACAGGTGGGATCATTCCTGTCAGTGGTGCTACAGGCGGGAACATTCCGGTCAGTGCTACAGGCGGGATCATTCCTGTCAGTGGTGCTACAGGCGGGATCATTCCTGGCAGTGGTGCTACAGGCGGGATCATTCCTGTCAGTGGTGCTTCAGGCGAGATCATTCCTGTCAGTGGTGCTTCAGGCGAGATCATTCCTGTCAGTGGTGCTTCAGGCGAGGATCATTCCTGTCAGTGGTGCTTCAGGCGAGATCCTCTTTCGAACGGACAGCTGAAAAGGAGACGGTTTAAAATACATCTTAGTAGTTATAGGCCTACTTCTATTTTTTTCTTACGGAAAGAAATACCAAGTGTTTAATATCACTTCGTGAATATGAGCGAAACCTGATATGCATGCTTGTGAAATGTACTGGTGAAAGCAGAAATCATTGTCAAAGACAATACCTAATTTCTGAAGTGTTCCTTACGGTGGTATAGCGTAACTAGAAAGTAGTCGACAACCTTGTTACAATGTTGTGTTGCACCAGTATTAATTAGTATTTGTATCTGGTTGAAGCTTCACTTTGCTTGTTTCATTCCACAGCCAGATGTCTGTGAGGCAGTCGTTTAAACTTGACATAGGTGTCTGGGTATCTGTTTGTGACAACTACACACAGTGTGTGTGTTAGTCGCATGTAAGTGGTGATTTATGTTCTGATTAGTAAATACTAGACTACACAGTGTAGTAAATAAGCTAAAAAGAACAGGACCAATGACAGCTCCCTATGGAACAGACCAATGACAGCTCCCTATGGAACAGAACCAATGACAGCTCCCTATGGAACAGGACCAATGACAGCTCCCTATGGAACAGGACCAATGACAGCTCCCTATGGAACAGGACCAATGACAGCTCCCTATGGAACAGGACCAATGACAGCTCCCTATGGAACAGGACCAATGACAGCTCCCTATGGAACAGGACCAATGACAGCTCCCTATGGAACAGGACCAATGACAGCTCCCTATGGAACAGGACCAATGACAGCTCCCTATGGAACAGGACCAATGACAGCTCCCTATGGAACAGGACCAATGACAGCTCCCTATGGAACAGGACCAATGACAGCTCCCTATGGAACAGGACCAATGACAGCTCCCTATGGAACAGGACCAATGACAGCTCCCTATGGAACAGGACCAATGACAGCTCCCTATGGAACAGGACCAATGACAGCTCCCTATGGAACAGGACCAATGACAGCTCCCTATGGAACAGGACCAATGACAGCTCCCTATGGAACAGGACCAATGACAGCTCCCTATGGAACAGGACCAATGACAGCTCCCTATGGAACAGGACCAATGACAGCTCCCTATGGAACAGACCAATGACAGCTCCCTATGGAACAGGACCAATGACAGCTCCCTATGGAACAGGACCAATGACAGCTCCCTATGGAACAGGACCAATGACAGCTCCCTATGGAACAGGACCAATGACAGCTCCCTATGGAACAGGACCAATGACAGCTCCCTATGGAACAGGACCAATGACAGATCCCTGTGGAACAGGACCAATGACAGCTCCCTATGGAACAGGACCAATGACAGATCCCTGTGGAACAGGACCAATGACAGCTCCCTATGGAACAGGACCAATGACAAATCCCTGTGGGCTCCAAATGGAACACGTTTGGGGCAAGAGCGTAAACGAGATAGTTATTTTTGGTACCGGTTTGACAAATTCGAACTAAACTACTGAAAGGATGTGCCAAAAATCCCAAAATGTCAATGTAAGCGTTGTAAAAGAATGTCATGATCAATTGTATCAAACGATGCAGAAAGATCTCGCAATGTGAGCAGTCAATTTACTATTATTAATATATAATAGTATAATATATAATATAATATATAATTTATAATATTCATAATATATATTTAATAATATTCATTCATTTAACATGTGCTGTGTGAATAAACTAATATGGTCATTGAGACAGTCAATTTTGTTGCCTAGATTGTTTTTATAGAGGATTAACCAGAGCAAGCTTGAAATTATCACCATCCTGCATTAACATGTTAATAATAGTTGTAGTAGGACGAATCACTTGATTGGCGCAAGTTTTTAGTAGAATTTTTTTAATAGGACGAACCTTTGTCATTGTTGTTCGTTTTGGGGCATGTTTGTCAAGAAGGTTATTACTGTAACATAGTACTGATTAACTAGCTCGCATAGTATAATAGTGTTTGCGTTAATGAAGAGATCGGAAAGTTCAAGATCTTCATGTCATTATTGTGATGTATTGGGCGCGCGCATGAATATGTGTTAATGTTTTCATGTTAGAGGTTTTTTTTATAAATAAATCTACCGGTCGGCTTTCTGAAGAAAAATGACTCTTCTAATTTTTAAGGGTTCTGGTCTGACTTAGATAGTATCTGGTTCTTACAGGACGTAATTTAAGAATAAACATAACGTGACATTCGTTTTGTGGGATTATTCCTAGGTAGGCCTATGTTGACAAACCTTTTTTTAATGCAGTTTAGCTGTTCGCTTTGACATTATAGCAAACACCACGCACCAGTGTATCTTTAGGCCACATTCATGTGTTGCGCTTTCTTGCTGCGAATCATAATTAAACTATCAAAGAGGTCATGTAGTCCTTAACTTGTTTAAATAAAGTGACAAGGCAGTAAACTGGCGCTTATATATGTAGTACGTTACGCACGAAAGCGGAAAGTCTCTGCCATAATCACATATCACTAAAAATAACGGCACAATTAAGTACAACCATACCACAGTAATTTGAGTCAACAGAACGTACCTTTGTGTGAAGGCTATGCGGCCGTGACCAGGACCGCCGTCGCGAAGACGACCAAAACGAGCGTCGTTATCCCCTTCATCGTCTCAACACAACGTATGCACTTGCCGGGCGCCGTCGCTGCATGTGTCATTTATAGCCTATTCGTGCGCATGCGTACTTCTCTTTCCTGTTTAAGATTGGCGTGGGGTGGAAGGTTGTGACATGTTAAACCGCAAAGAACGAATCAATTGTTAAATTCCGACTGATTTTAAATTCACGTGTGCATATTGAATGTTCACCGCTGTGCTGTGCAGACATTGTATTTGTTCTTATTTGATATAGCGGCGCTGGATTCAGCATTGTTGGTCC
Source organism: Ridgeia piscesae (assembly GCA_025642075.2). Lineage (NCBI taxonomy): Eukaryota > Metazoa > Annelida > Polychaeta > Sabellida > Siboglinidae > Ridgeia > Ridgeia piscesae. The sequence goes on along the minus strand of JAODUO010000895.1, from coordinate 142,833 downwards.
GCCTGCCCCTAGTTGAAATAGTACAATCACATTTCTTTGTTTCATATTGATCACGTGCTCCTTTGCGTGACGAGCTATTGTATAAGGGGTTGTGTGGCGTCTGACATGTCCCTATACATCTAGTACTTATTTCGGATATTTGCACGGCACTTAGCCAATCATTTCTTTTCCAGTGAGGAACAACTACAGAAGACAGGTTCCTCCCAAGTGAAGACAGAAGCAGCATTTGTTAGGGAATAACTGCAGATGCCATACTTATTAGTAATCTGAGTTTTTTTTGGGACTGTGGTTCCTGCAATATCTTAACGTATCTATAAATGGCTCAGACGGGGAATATTTGCTGTGTTTTACGTTTAGGCCTACGCTGAAGTTTAGATAAAGGTATTTGCGTGCGTGCGTTCATATTGAATGTGACCATTGTGATATTCTTAATATGTCCATGTTGATAGTGACATGATAAAGGTACTTGCGTACGTGCGTGCGTGCGTGTTTGTTTGTGTATGTGTGTGTGTGTGTGGTGTGTGGTGGTGCGTGCGTGCGTGCGTGCGTGCGTGCGTGCGTGCGTGCGTGCGTGCGTGCGTGCGTGCGAACGGACGTACGGAGACTGCGTATGACCTAATAATATTGTGGGTTGAAATAGTCTCTTGTAACAAGTTGCTCCCTGCGCGCATCCATTAATATTCATACCATCTCCGTAGTGTAACAAACCACCAGAGTATATTTTACCAGCGGTTAGGAGGAGATTACATTAAAATGTTGTTGCTGCAACCGTGTGTCTTAATTTTGTACCAGCACGTTGTCTCTGTAGGAATCGACAGATTAAGAAGATTACGATGATCACATGCACGTTGTCCCTGTAGGAATCGACAGATTAAGAATATCACGATGATCACATGCACGTTGTCCCTGTAGGAATCGACAGATTAAGAAGATTACGATGATCACATGCACGTTGTCCCTGTAGGAATCGACAGATTAAGAATATCACGATGATCACATGCACGTTGTCCCTGTAGGAATCGACAGATTAAGAAGATTACGATGATCACATGCACGTTGTCCCTGTAGGAATCGACAGATTAAGAATATCACGATGATCACATGCACGTTGTCCCTGTAGGAATCGACAGATTAAGAAGATTACGATGATCACATGCACGTTGTCCCTGTAGGAATCGACAGATTAAGAAGATTACGATGATCACATGCACGTTGTCCCTGTAGGAATCGACAGATTAAGAAGATTACGATGATCACATGCACGTTGTCCCTGTAGGAATCGACAGATTAAGAATATCACGATGATCACACGCACGTTGTCCCTGTAGGAATCGACAGATTAAGAAGATCACGATGATCACATGCAATACGAACAGGCAGTGACAGTCGGCTTCTCTTTTGGGTTCAACCATCGGACTTTGATTTATAATTGGAATTTTAATTATTTCACTTCAGTGTTGAGAAGGGACTGGACTCGTGGGACTTACTGGTAACTGCAACTGAAGATAACTATCTTATGATAAATAGGGCCTACGCAATTGAGACAAATGACGAGAAGACCTGTACTGTCATAGTTGCAATGACTGGATACATTGGAAGGTTAAGTTCCTCGACACTTTCATGGCTGGTACGTTCTTCTAGCAGATTACGCAGAGTGTTTTACATCTTGAAACAGAATCTCAGTGTCTCTATGAAACATTCATCCACGCTTTAATGAGTCCGGGAAGACACACCGAAATATCCACTAGTGTCTATACTCATGTTTTCATCCATGCAGCAATTGAATTTCAGCAACATAGAGTGAACGAAATTGTCCAACGTTCGAAACAGCAACAAGCAGATTCGACCCCAGCTATGACACGATTAAGAGCCCGACGGTCTGACGTCTACAGTGCCATCAGATTTGTGTCCGTCATTCGCACCAAGTGTCACTATGTGAAGTTCACCAAAATGTCAGTCTAAACGTTTCCAGCCGAAACCATGCTATCAGAATACGTAATTCTAAAACACCGCTGAAACAAACCTACCGTTATAAAGCCGCTTCGTTGCAAGCAGCGATAATCTTAAAGTTTCCTTCTCTGTTCAATTCCAGCTAATTGGAAATACCAGCGCGATCAAAATAAATAAGCCATATTGTGTAATGGCGACATAATGCACATTATTTAAGCGGCTACATATTCAGTAATTAAGACGCTACAAATATTCATTAGCGGTTGGATTGGCAAGATTTACGACCTGATTGAGTTACGTATTAAAACGATTACATAATATATTTGTTAATGAACTAACGTGTACGTAACTAACACGTACCTGGAGATGATTGGGATTCTCGTGGTCGACTATTTGTCTTTGAACTTGCATCTCGCAGCGTGAATTAAAGCATATTGTGTTTCAGGACAGCATTAATTTGATAAGCAATATGTAATAAATAGTCATACTAAATGACGTCAATGAACTAACTGAAAACATTCATTTATGACACACACACACACACACACACACACACACACACACACACACACACACACACACACACACACACACACACACACACACACACACACACACACACACACACACACACACACACACACACACACACACACACACACACACACACACACACACACACACACACACACACACACACACACACACACACACACACACACACACACACACACACACACACACACACACACACACACACACACACTCTGGATCGCGGCCTGTAGACCTATTGTGACAATTGTTGTTCTTCGCTGGTTGCTTCACGGATAGGTGAATTCAATTGTTCTGGTAATATATTAATGGTGTACTATTGTGCGTATGTCATAGTGATACCTAGTTCGATGGGCCGCGAAATGGCGTTTTGGCACCTCGGTCTCTTTGGCGAGCAATACTTTTTTTGGCATTTTCGCTCTTCATCCGCTCCTTGCATTTACACATACACATGTATAACAAAATTCAGAAAAAAATTCCAGACTGTTCTTTGCTGATTTCTTTATGCTGTCTTTATTTATGCCTCCAGTGTTTGGCTTCTCTGTGTCGCGAGCTTTCTCTGTTGATCCACTACTTCTTCTACGCCTTTACCGTAGCATAATTGAGCCTCTCTTAACCTACTGCAGCATTTGTTACTACCCTGCTCTTTCTGTGAAAAACCGTAACAGGCTTCTGAAAATCTCACATGTTTCTGCCAAGATCATTGGTTTACCTACACCAAAGCTCTCCGAAATAATCGACCATGCAATTTTGAAGAAAGCTCGTGCTGTCGCTACTGAGTCTGATCACCCGCTCTCTAGTTCTTCCATGTACTTCCGTCTCAAAGGAGATACCGTTGTATAACATGTAATGAGTTTTGTGCCGGTGGCCATTATAATGTTGAATGCTAAATGAGTCATATTTATGTCACCCGGTTGAATTGTTCTTGTAGTGGATACATCTGGAAATTCATTTGCATTTTGTTGAGACCATCCCATATATTTTAGATGTGATCATGAGTTGTAAAATGCATATCCTTTTTTAAGGACAATAAAGTAAAGTGAAAGTGAAAGTCCCCCTCCGAATCTAGTTTAAATAGTTGCAACCTATTCCACTGTCCATAGATCGAAGCAGGTTCTCTGAGAACCCCTCCCCTTTGCGTCCTTTTTCCCCCGCCCCTTAGTTTTTTTGGAGGGCCACCCTCTTGTGTTTCTTTTGTTTTTCCCCTTTCCCAAAACCAAAAAATTTTTTATCCCCCCCCTTTGTTTTTGCATTTTTTCCCCCGCCCTTTTTTTACATGTGCTAATACAGATCCTCCCTGGCCAAGACGTTCTTTACCCGTTCAATCACATGCTCTATCCTAGCCCCCGGAAGACAAACAACAACATCTTCTCCTTTGCTTAATGTGTTGTCTGTCTGTCGCAAAATGGAGTCGCTGATAAATACTCTTTCTGTTCTCAATGCCCCCTCAACCACTGCCTCAGAGTAGCTCTTCCGTTTTGTATATACCTGGTCGATGACTTTTCCCTCTGTCGCTTTCTCTGTTGTTCTTTTCTTTCATGCCTCTTTTCTTCCTGTCATCATCCCTGTTATTGACTTCCCTTGACATAACGTTAACATACGAGACATAACGTTAACATACGAGACATAACGTTAACATAACGAGACTTGCCAGTACTGCCGGTATGTTGCCTGATTTAACAAGAGATTTAACAAGATTTAACAAGATTGCCACCTAGAGATTCAACTCTAGATGGCAGGTGGACTAGGAAGCCATTTGGCTTATCGAGAGTCCAACCTATCTATCTAAGTATACCCCGCCCTTCTTAGGTATATGTCGATTTTATTTTTAAATATATTAACACTACTAGCACCTACACAATCAGCTGATAATCTGTTCCATTCGTTTACTGTTCTTTGTGAAAATGAAAATTTTCTAATATCTAGTCTACACTGCTTCTTTGCTAATGTAACTCCATGTCCTCTAGTCCTTCTCTCTTCCTTGACTGTGAAAAAATATTTCTGTAAATATTTTCATATCCATTCAATATTTTAAACACCTCAATCTGATCTCCTCTCAATCTTCTGGTTTCTAGTGTTGTTAAACCACATTCTTTTAGACGCATTTCATAACTAATATTCCTGAGTTTTGGTATCATTTTGGTTGCTCTCCTTTGTACTCTTTCTAGCATATCAATATCCTTCTTGCGATATGGCCTCCATGCTTGTATACACTATTCTAAGTGAGGCCTAACTATTGTTTTATACAGCGGTATTATTAGTTCTTTTTCTTTGTACACTATATTTCGCCTAATTAATCCAAGAATTTGGTTTCCCTTCGCTGCTGCAATTCCACACTGCTCTGATACCTTCATGTCAGCACTAATAGTTAACCCTAAGTCCTTTTCCTGTAAGGTAGTATTTAGTACAGTATCACCCATTGTATATTGTGCATCTTCATTCCCATGTCCTGTGTGAAGGCACTTACACTTTCCAAAATTAAACAGCATTTGCCACTTCTCAGACCATTCTATCAACTTATTAAGATCATCTTGTAAATGCTGTCTATCTGCATCACTTTTAATTTTCCTAAACACTTTTGTGTCGTCCGCAAACTTCAACACCTTGCTTGTTATGTCATCATCCAAATCATTGATATATATTAAGAATAAAATAGGTCCCAGTACTGATCCCTTCGGTACTCCACTCAAAACCGCTTTCCAGTTTGAAACCTCCCCATCAACTACTACTCTTTGTCTTCTATCAATAAGCCATTTTTCTATCCAGTTGATCATTCCATTTCCTATGCCATTGGCCTTTAGTTTAAGTAGTAGTTTAGAATAGCATCGCCCGCAGTAGCGTGAGCTCGTCGCTACTAAACAAATGTCGCTCGACTGCATAACTTCGCCGAACAGATAGTATCACCGCGGACTTATATGCATATAAGTCCGTGGTGATTAGCCGGCTGTTGAACCTCATCCGTGTGAGGAGCTAAAAGGTGCTGCCACCGTACGGAGTCTTGGTAATCGAAGCTAGCACGAAGCCGGTAGCCTCGATTACCCAGGCTCCGTGCGATGGCAGCACTTTCAAGCCCCGCACTACTGCCTGACGTCAGACGGCAACGAGGGGTCGTCCGTCATTCCCCTTCCGACGAAAGAGTACCCTAGAGAAATACCGCAGGTTGTCTGAAGTTCTATGAGGATATTTATAATTATATATGTGTCATCTGTCATGATACATGATGATAGCTCTGATGCCATGCTGCACAAAACATAATTTCTACTCACTCCATACTACTACTACTACTACTACTACTACTACTACTACTACTACTACTACTACTACTACTACTACTACTACTACTACTACTACTACTACTACTAATAATAATATATATATATATATATATATAAAATTAATATATATATATATATATATATATATATATATATATATATATATATATATATATATATATAGAGTATGGAGTGAGTAGAAATTATGTTTTAGCAGTGTGCCATTAGAATTTTGTGGAGGTTAAATATGCTGTGAAATTTCCGCTATTAAAATTGAATAAGAAATAAAAGAAACGTTATAGTGGTATAAGGGTTCCATAAACAAAGCACCAGACTATACAAAATTAATTATCTTCTCGACAACGTTACGCAGCCGAGCGAAAGTCGGTTTTAAAAAGGACACTACTAATTAAAAAAATATTGCCAGATATGGTGGTGCCTTTGCTTCTACGCTACACCCCTTTATATATATATATATATATATATATATATATATATATATATATATATATATATCTATATTATATATATGCCAAAAAGTATTAATTTGCGTTGAGGGTCAACGTTATATATATAGGGTTATGAATACGATTAGGATTAGGTTTAGGCCGGGTTAGATTGAAGACCTGTACTTTTTATAAGATTTACCTCGATCAGGTGTTTAGATACATTGTAATAGTTGTAATGGAAGGTGACAAAAGCCATAGTTATGGGTGCATGAATTCAAAAATGCGTGCCCATTCCAAGTGTACGTATAGACTAGCTAGCTACTCTTAAAAATGTTTCGGGCCGAATGCGGGCAGAAGTTCGATTGACGATCTCCTGCGGCTAGCCACACGACCGACAGCACGAGCTACAAGCGATGACAGTTTGGTGGCTGAAGTCCTAGCCGTCTAGAAGGAAAACTGTAACATACAAAAATACGCAAGGTCAATTTATAATACTGCAACGAATGTCGAGTTGCACAAACTGCAATCACATGTTTGAGATAGTCCATAAACACATGGGGAATTCCTGCGTGTGCCAGCGTGGCAATGTAAAAATAGCCGGAGCTGCAATTGCCCGGAGACTTGCATCAGCCACGAATTGACGTCACTGCGATTTCGGCCAATCACAGATGGACACGAACGCAAACAAGTTGCATCAGATCGGAGCGACGACCGGAGAAAACGAATGATGTTTCGGAGACGACGATATTTGGATATAATATTCGTATTGGTGAGCAGTAAATCGCGCAGTCCTCAAATCAGTTGAAACGTTGGATTCAGCAATGGCGAGTGTGTCGCCAAAGACAATAATAATTACAACATCGTCAGGCAGACTGCCAAATTCGTGTGGCAATATGTTGAAGTTAAATGTGATGCGACCGATCGTGTCGGCTTCGCCGGCGACTGGAATGAACCTGGGTAACGAAACGTTCCTTCAGTCCGGGCCGAGGAAACGAAGGAGGTTAACACATCTTACTACAGAGGACCGAATTCTTCGGAGGTTTGTATTGTGTGATTCGTGTTGTTCTAGCCTTGTTTAGAAGAATATTTACGCCAAACATATGTCATAACAGAAACTGCGCAGTCGATTAGACAGCTGTCAAGCTATAACTGTTTCTAGAATAATGTATTGTCTGGACTCTGATAGTGGTATCCATGGCAGCATGCCGACATAGCCATAGATTTACCAATATATTACACTCTACGGCTTTGTTAGTAACAATAAGGTCAATAATGTGTGTTCAGTAATAAAAATGGTGTCTGGTTATTTTTATTTTTTCGACTTCGGCTTATATACAGTACCGGCAAAAGTCATGGGAACAGCAAGAAAAACTGACGCTGACATTTTTCATGTTCTGAGCAACTTTTATAGATTTCCGTTTGCATGTAGGTAAATTATTTTTTGAAGTGATGATACATCCACCATTCCTTACTGTTAACAATAAACAATAAATTCATAGTTTTGTAAATATTTCAATATGAAAAATGCCAGTTGCTGTTCCCATGACTTTTTGCCGGTACTGTACCTAGTGCAGTTATGCTCATACACAATTAATTTGTAGATTATTCTGGTTATTAAATGACCTAGCCTAGAACATCTTTATAACCGTGTTAATAATGCATTAAATGGAATTAATATTGTGAAGGCATGACAAAAGTAGTATTGCATATATTGAATGAAAATTAACATTTCATATGTCATTGATTTAATGTCTGAATAACACTGTTTGTGTTCAGGAAACTGAAGAACCGGGTCGCTGCCCAGACTGCACGTGATCGCAAGAAACAACGCATGAATGAGCTCGAAGAAGAACTGGTCTGCATGCAGACAGAGAACGAGCGACTTGCCAAGGCCAACGAGCTACTGCGCCAGCAAAGCGTCTCTCTCCGAGAGGAGAACCGTGAGCTGAGGGCACGACTGGCAGGCAGTGATGTTGTCACAAAGAAGGAGCATGTATCCCCTGAGTCCGCAGAACTCTCTCCTCAGCAGCAGGAATCGATACATGCCCTCTTCCATCTGACAACGCACTGCCTGTCCTTCCTCCTCACCATGAGGTGGGTTCACTGCACTTGTAGCTAACTGAGAATATCAATTAATCATTAGATCTCAGCCATGATTTGTAAAATACCTGTTCCGTCATCTAGTTGACTTGAAACTTTGAGGTGTGTATATTTCCCTTCTTTTACTGTGTTTTCAAAACTGCTTGAAAGCACCAGGGCAACATTTGTTGGTTGTTTTGGCTAGGTGTATCAGTTAACAGACATGTTTCATTGACTTGATGTCTAAATGTTCAGCTGGAAATTCTACATGATTAATCGAAAAAACAAAGAAGGGAAATGTTACACCAAATTCATTGCTATTTTCGCATGCCACATGGTGCTATTTGACAAACCAAACATTGGCAACAAACTTATCCATCAGTTGATAATCCTGTTCAAATTTGTCAACATACTTGACAGGACAAAATGCATTTACATTTCATCCTAGATTTGTAGGGAAATTAAATATTTACTTCTCAGTAACGTTTTTAACTACAATAGTGTCATAACAATATGTCATCTAAAACAGTGATTTGTAAAAAAACCCGAGATATTGAAATGTGGTTTAGTCAGCGTTCTTAAGTGTGTTGTTTTCTTGCAGCGTGATCTCCTTGGCTTCCTGTCTCAACTCACCGACATGCCGGACGGACCTTCCACTGACGGCATCAAGCAAGAAGCTGCCGTCGAAGATTGTCCTGCCGCTGAATCCACAGCATCATTGGTGGGGCCCACAACAGCAGAACTGGAGTCCTGCAGAGAACTGATCCAGTTCGATCATGTCTACTACAAGCCACCAGCACAAGTGGCGTCCCCTGGCGGTGTACAAGTGCACCAACTGCCTGCGGCACAAACCCACTACAACAACGGGCAGCAGTCATTACTGAAGACTGCTCCAGGAAACGCGTGCAAAGTGGACTTTGATGTCGACACAACGATGACGTGTCAGCCTACCGGTAGCGGTGTCACTGACATGGACTTTGAGTTGAACATCAATGACATCATGGAGCTGAGCAACAGCCTGGATCAGCTGGGTGACCTTGAAGCATTGTTAAAGGACAACACGAAGGACTACTGCCCGTGTCCGTCGGAGCCTGTGCCGCAGGTGGTCCAGGTGTCGCAAGAGGATGATGTGATTGTCATCCCTGATGAGGAACCCACTCCTAAACAGGCACAGACCTGCTGTAGTGAAACTAAAATGGAAACGAATGTCATTTCCATTCTGGACACCTCTGACCTGTGTGTGCCAGATGAATCCTACGAACTGCTCAATCATCTTGAGCTTCATGCGTCGTCCGGCAGCACCTCCACGGAGTCTGGCTACTCCAGTGAACTGAGTGATGTTGCGTCGCCAAAAAGTGACATTTCTTCGATACAGGACGATAGTGATAACATATGGGAGGACTCGTTTACAGAGCTCTTTCCGTCATTGATGTAAGAACTTTGTGGCGGACAATTTGATGAAGCGAACAAAAAGTTATGTGATGTATTTGTTCCCTGTACATAGCCTGATGTGTGGTTGGATGATTGCCTTGCTGCATGTTATCACACTTGTCTTAGTATTGTATTTAATGTGTAATTGATGTGCAATATAATTGACTGACAGTTGCTGCACCTAGACAAATTCTAGTTTGATAGTTTGCAGTTTTGCAGGGAGGCAGGCGTTTGACAGAGATTTCATTATTTTTGTCAAATCATATTTTGTAGAAAAATAATTGCAATCTACAGTCGACATGTTTACTGTGATTTCTGGGCGAAATTGCAAATGTCATAATCTAGCAAACATTGCTGGCTATTCTGTTGCAGAATGAGGTTCTGGTTTTGTTTTTGCAAATGAATGGACCTGCTATACTTTGTATATACACCATATATATTTACCTTACACTTACATGCAGGAACGATAGACATGTGTCCATTATCGTTTTGGAGTGGGTTTCTCTAATAAATCAATGACATCACGTGAAGTCATTTTTTTCCAATGTAAGTTGGACAACTATACACAACACCTATTGGGCTATTTCACTACCTGGGAATATTCAAAATGTATTATCTAGTTTAAAGGCAATCGTATTTGAGAATTGCCGCATTTTTATTATGCCCAGTTATACTAATGCAGGGTAAATAAAGCTCTGTAATGAACCAACAGTACCAGTCCTGTCACTGCGTGTGGTCGTTAATCGAACAATCTTATTCCACCGCTGCTAATCTTGCTGGAGTCAGACCACGTTTGCATTTTCCATAGGCGACCATTATAACGTTTATAACAGTATATTTACCCTCCATAGACAGAAGTTCTGTGAAAAATTCGTGAACTTTTAATACCTCAGGCTCCCACAAACTTCTTTCAAACCTTACACCCCTCCATTTCTGCTTGAACCACCCACGGATTGCCCCCTGATTACATCACCAAGCAAAATGATAACTGTATTAATACGCAAAAATGCACCGACTGACAGCTGTCGTAATTTGACAGCTCTGATGCCACGCTGCACGAAAACATCATTTCTAATCACTCCACACTATTTATGTGCTCACAGAAATTCAGACAACCTGCATAATGCTGCTTTTAAGGGGTACTCTTTGGTCGCACGGGGAATGGCGGACGAGCACCTTATTGTGGTCTTACATCTGCTGTTGCCTTGGAGGGTGGACATTAAATTGCGTGACATGAGTCATGACTAGGGCCTAGTTAGGTCAGGCTAGTACTATAAAATGTTGGTTAATCTATTGATTATCCGAAAGATGGCGACACTGAATTATACTTAGTTCTGATTACCCAGCCTCCGCTACTGGGCGCCACTTGTTTGTCTACAGGCGGAATATAATATCTGCACTCACCATGCTTTGGCGATACTTTAGACAGAATTAGAAATATCGTATTTTCACCTGTTTTTCATTTTGAAATACGGACAGTCCAAACGATATAATAAAGCCCGTGCTAATAACTGTCCTACGGTTCAGACCGTCACCATGCTCACCTGAATAAACGTCACCAGGTTGCGCTACTTTTGAGAATCTGCCCTTACAAAAAAGAGCCAATGGTATACCACTGATTACCATTGAATACCATTCAGTATCATTCAGTACCATTGAACCATTCAATGATATTTCAGCAGGACTCTCAACGGTAATTTAAAATACCATTCAATACCACTGAACGGTACAAAGTATCCAAAATATCATTGAAAAACCATTCAGATACCATTCAAATACCCTTGGCCATAACACCCCCTAGGACCATTCAATGGTATTTTTTGTAAAGGTACTACCGTCTGTAAAACCGCCTACGGGGAATCGCATCAACATTTGCATATTTCTCTTCCATGAGACGTCTCCAGGCCTGGAGTTTACAGGGTACGAACGAATCCACGCACGCACGCTTAAAGGGGAATAGAGAGCAGTAATTATGCATAATGATAGAACACTCGGTACATCGGCGATACTTCCATTTCCGGCACCATGACTTCCGGTTTAACCACACTTCCTGTTTCTTGGCATGGACTTTGGTTTTTCTTTTGCAACGGTATTACTATGTGTATACTAATCATAATTATAAGTCTATTCTTAGCCTATACTTTTGGCTTTGCAACTTCATATAGGCCCAATTCGAAACTAATACGTTGTACGGACGTATAAATTGTGAACATAGCAGCAAAGTTGAGTTACACAATGTTTTATTCATGAAGGCTACGTGTAAATGACAATGAACTTTCACGCTGTACCGGAAGTGTATAACGCGTCTCCAACACGAGAACTGGTGATGTACAACGCGGATCCCGTTTGAATTCGCACGTGTCGATGACGTAAAACACAAGTCCCTAGTCGTTAAGCTGACACGTCCGTGAACTGAACTGCCTTATAATTGTAGCACACTTCCAATGAGTCCACCGTTCACCAAGAATGCATCATCATTAGAAATCGTCCTCTTTCCTCATTCGAAGGCAGTACGTGTCCCGTGCGCCGCCAAAGGCGCCGTTGTCGAATTGTTGCGCTTAGGGCGGCTGTCGCACGCACCACCTCTGCACGACTGTGTGTCTTCTAGCGGGTCTGGTGAGCTTCTCTTTATCCTCTTGACGCATCGTAGGTTGTTCTCCTGAAACACGACAGTGCGTAAGGTTTTGGAACAAGCTAAGATGAAGTTTTATGTAAGAGATCAAAACATATGCTATGGATTAATGAGTAAAGAAACGAAAAACAGAGATCAAGGTCACTCCATGGTACGTGGTCCCCCAGCCTCAAGCCAATGCACACGAGGATTGTATTAGTTTATACACATATTAACCCTGTCAAAGATATATTTCCCAGTTTCCTAGCTATTGCTAATCTTGCCCTACATCTCTTCTTTATTGTCAATCATTATCTAGACAGGAACGTCGGTCGCCCTCGCGAATAATGCTGTATACTTCTATGCATCGCAGTCATCCTACATTGTATCATCCAGGGGGTGCCGTCTGGTCACGTGTATCAGTGATGGTCATTCTGTAGTGGGCAGTGCTGCAGTAGGTGTCCACTGGTCATTGGGCTGTTTTCACAGGAGCACATCCCGGACTGGCTGTTCTTTCTATTTAAATACAACGCTTCGTTGGTCTTCATTACATTTTAAATAATCTTCCTCATCTACGCTGTTGCCTTGATCCTAGTTACCACATTTCATAGCTTCTCTTTGCTATACCCATAACATTACATACAAATGGGATGTAACATTACCCCAGTACAAACCTATATACATAAAAGGCACGGGTCCAGTGACAACTATCATATAAAACCTAAACAGTTACACATTACATTAATATGAAATGATTAACTGTTATTTGTAAAATATCTACTCTAAGGTTTAGGTAGAAGCTCGTGTGAAATGGCGAGAAACCGTATTACCTGCTCAGATTAGGCACTTGCCAAACATAGACTCACTTCCGATTTATCTTTAAGCTGACACTACGTTAGCTTCACATACGAAGTTAAGGAGATTCTAAGCTAAGAGCCCGGAAGCGACTCTATGCGAGGTAGTTACGGCAGGGGTTTCTCCTGCACCACCAGAGTCTCTGTGGCCACTTCTGAAGTGACCCCAGTTGATCCCCAATTAGCCCATTAATCAGGAAATTTTGATTATAACCACCCAAAATCCCAGAGTGAATTATTAACCCCATAATTTTGATGTATTTTTCTTATCATTGCATTCTAATGTTTTCAAGTATTTATTGGTTGCCCTGTACACCTTGTGAATTCTCAACTTGATGAGATCACCACGCCTGGCATTTGGAAGACGAAGAAGCTCTCCCCATTATTACCCAACTACTTTCGTGTGTTACCTTCAACTATTACACATTCCCAGAGACGCTGGAGAATTCCCTGGATTGACGAATGGATGGATGGGAAGACAGACGGACGAACGGGTGGTGAATGGTTGGCTGGGTGATCGATGGGTGGATGCGTGGGTGAATGGATGGATGCGTGGGTGAATGGATAGATGCATGGGTGAATGGATGGATGCGTGGGTGAATGGATGGATGCATGGGTGAATGGATGGATGCATGGGTGAATGGATGGATGCATGGGTGAATGGATGGATGCGTGTGTGAATGGATGGATGCATGGGTGAATGGAATGATGCATGGGTGAATGGATGGATGCGTGGGTGAATGGATGGATGCGTGGGTGAATGGATGGATGCATGGGTGAATGGATGGATGCATGGGTGAATGGATGGATGCATGGGTGAATGGATGGATGCATGGGTGAATGGATGGATGCGTGGTGTGAATGGATGGATGCATGGGTGAATGGATGGATGCATGGGTGAATGGATGGATGCGTGGGTGAATGGATGGATGCATGGGTGAATGGATGGATGCGTGGGTGAATGGATGGATGCGTGGGTGAATGGATGGATGCATGGGTGAATGGATGGATGCATGGGTGAATGGATGGATGCGTGGGTGAATGGATGGATGGATGCATGGGTGAATGGGTGGATGCAAGGGTGAATGGATGATGTGCTGTCTCATGCCATCCATGCTAACCATCAAACTCTGCTCCATAAACATAGTTTGTAAAGAGATTATAATGACTATTTCTTGCAACACCAACCAACCAACCAACCAAACAACCAACCAACCAACCAAACAACCAACCAACCAATCAAACCAATCAATCAACCAATCAACCAATCAACCAATCAACCAGTCATTCATTCAATTAATCACACCTATATAAACGTCCTCAACTTAACGAAAAGAAAACTTTTCACTAACGTTAAATCCAAGAACTACTATACTTTCCCAAACACAGGCTGGGATGAGTGGACCGGATGGGGTGGATGGATGGATGGATGGGGAGATCATTGGATGGAAGGGCGGGTGGCCCGACGGATGGGTGGGTGGGACGGTCATTTGATGGATTAATGATAAATAGAGCGTGGCGGGAAGCGAGGATGGGTGAGTGGACCGGATGGATGGGGAGACCATTGGATGTACGGGCGGATGGCCCGGCGGACGGGTGAATGGGGGAAGGCGGGGGTGGGTGAGTGGACCGGATGGGATGGGGAGACCATTGGATGGACGGGCGGATGGCCCGACGGAGGGGTGAATGGGATGGGAAGGCGGGGTGGGTGAATGGGCCGGGTGGGATGGATGGGGAGACCATTGGATGGACGGGCGGATGGCCCGACGGAGGGGTGAATGGGGCGGGAAGGCGGGAGTGGGTGATTGGACCGGATGGATGGATGGGGAGACCATTGGATGGACGGGCGGATGGCCCGACGGACGGGTGAATAGGATGGGAAGGCGGGGGTGGGTGAGTGGGCCGGGTGGATGGATGGGGAGACCATTGGATGGCCGGGCGGATGGCCCGACGGACGGGTGAATGGGGCGGGAAGGCGGGGTGGGTGAGGGGACCGGATGGATGGGGAGACAATTGGATGGACGGGCGGATGGCCCGACGGACGGGTGAATGGGACGGGAAGACGGGGGTGGGTGAATGGACCGGATGGATGGATGGGGAGACCACTGGATTGACGGGCGGGTGGGTGGGTCGGTCATTTGATGGATCGATGGCGTTGTGTGAATGCGGGTGCACGAATACGTTGTGGATGGGTGATGTATTAGCAAGTGAGTCACTACTGACACCGGTGCCTGGGAGGTGGGTTCTGTACCACAAGCATGACAGTATGCCAACATTATAACCATCTACAAGAACGGTGATCGAACAGACTGTGGGAACTATGGAGGAATCTCCTTCTTTCCATAGCAGACACGATCTTCGCCAGGATCCTCCTAAACAGTCTATCTACCCACATAATACCAAAGGTAGTTCCCGAGACACAATGTGGCTTCAGAATCAGAGGTAACCGGAGCACCGTGGATATATTTTGTCTCCAGCACCTACAAGAAAAGTGCATTGAGCTGGATAGACCACTGTACATGGTATTTGTCGACTTCGGTAAGGCGTTCGATACATTTGGGAGGACCGGGTATGGCAACTACTTGGGAAATATGGATGCCTAGAGAAGTTCACAACTATGATCGAGGCTCTACATACCGAAATGATGGCGAATGTTAGTGTCGGAGGGGAAGTCTCGGAATCGTTCAGTGTTACAAATGTGGTCAAGCTAGGTTGTGTAGTGGCCCCACACTCTTCCCCATCTTCCTATCAGCAATGCTCGACGAGGCTTTCCGAGACAAGGGGGATGGCGTCTACATACAATCCAGACAGAGCGCTGACCTATTCAACGTCGCACACTTCAGAGCGAAAACCAAGACTACTCGGATACTGATGAGAGAGCTGCTATTCGCAGATGACAGTGCACTGGTTGCCCACTCTGCTGAAGAGATGCAGAAAATGGAGATGCTTTCTCCGATGCGTCAAAGAAGTTCGGCCTGAAGATTAACATCAAGAAGACCGAGGTGCTGTACCAACCCAACTCTACAAGAACCGAGAGGAGGATATCATGGTTGATCGAAACAAGCTGAACTCTGTTCTGGAATTCACCTACCTTGGAAGCAATATATGACGTAATGGATGCATTGACGATGAAATACAGAGGAGGATGGCCAAGGCCAGTGCATCTTTCGGCCGACTACGCCAGAGACTCTGGAACAACCACCATTTGTCCATGCGGGTTAAAGACGATATACCGTGCAATCGTGCTGTCCACCCTCCTATACGGAGCCGAGCCTGGACAGTGTATAGACGACAGGTGAAAAAGCTGCATGCCTTCATGTCCATCATAGTGCGACACCTGCGTTCGATAACCTGGATGGACAAAGGACATACTCGACCGGACAGGGCTGCCACCTATGGAAGATCGTCTGATCAGAAAGAATCTCCGGTGGATTGGACACCTCATCAGGATGTCACCAGACGGGCTACCAAAGCAGATGATTCTCTACTCTCAACAGTCTTCTGGTCACAGAAAGAGAGGGCGCCCTCGTCTCCAGTGTAAGGATACCATCAAGAGAAACCTGAAGCTGAGAGACATATATATATAAAGACCGACTCATGGACATCACTCACACAGCAGAGAGATAAATGGAGAGCAACAGCCAAGTGATGACAGCAGCCTTTGGCGCATCGCGACCGACAGCATGATCATGATGATGACTCGCGAATGCATTCCCTACTGTTCCGTGAGGAACGTCGCAGCTAAACTGACACAAAAACGTTAATTAAACATTATAAATATTAAGCTAAAGTCATCTGCGAAATGTTTGTGCAACTTCTTGCAACTGTTGTCCTTGAATTGTTTCATTCTCCGCGTCGATGAAGATCGATTAATTCGAATGTATGCGTTCCATGCTCTGTCGATGTTGGCGGGCTGTTTATGACGTCACATCCTCGTAGTCTCGTGACTCGCAGACGAAGGCGTGTTCGAACATTACGCAACATCAGTTAAAGCGGTTCATTTTTATTTTACTAAAATAATAATATCAAGGCATGTAGTCATCAGCTCGGTGTCTGTTACATCATATTACTATGAAAATCAGACCCTAACTCGAAAACGAGGCTAGGGGCACTTGGGGGCAGGAAGTTGTCCATGCTAACGTCTGTAGGACTTTGACTGTCCATAGATAGTGTTTTACAGTTATATTGTGCGAAGGATAATTACAAGCAGAAGCAATGGAACACTTTGCCGGAAACAATGATCACGGAAATCATGCATTTTAAGCGATTATTATGGTGATTGACATGGTATTGGCGGCTAGTACTTGTTTGGCGATCTTGACTTGTAATAAAGAATGCTATCTTTCGCGCAGTGGAACGTGTTTTGGGGCAAATGTATACATGTGTTATGATTATGTGCACTTAGACAACTTGTAAGATATAACTGCTTATCGAACTGTTGTGAAACCACAACGTACAGCAATGTAAAATGCAAATCCCGTAAAAGACATTTACGGCCGAAAATCGTGTATACTATTTGCACTACTGAAATCGCTATTATCATGTATATTACAGTGTGGTAAACTCGGTATTAAATTGGGCATTTAATATAAGAAAGGCATAACGCAAGATATTTATGACCTGATTTTCCTAATATTCATCAGTCGGAAGCTACAACTATCATCATCACTGTCGTTAGAATATTATTCTTGTGTCCAGTCCCCAATCAGCTCCGTCGCGCGGAGTCTCGCCATGCACCGTACATAGTAACGTTTCTTTGATTTCCCGGTAGTTTTTTGAAACTATGGTATTGACACTTTCAGACATTTAATAGCCTCCATTCACATATACATGTATCATTTTCGCAAAATTCTCATATCTCTTTCTCCTACTAGCACTATCAAGTCCATAACATGACACCCATTCATTTCGGCTCCAATTCGTTCTTGGAATTCCACTATCAGTCTGCATAATGCCATCGATAATGATGTCATTTCGCAAGTTTTGAAGTAGCAGGCCACCAAACCTGAAACCTCTATCTAATGACGTGCATTAAATCATCGATTATCTCTTCATTGTAGATTTTGAAGAAAGAGTGCTGTCACTGCTGTGCATGCAAGATGGTAGGTACACTTACCCAAAGCGGCAGGGAAACAGCAGAGGTCATCAATCAACACTTCTTCAGAACATTCACAAAAGAAGACACTACCAACATTCCGCACGTCACACCAAAGAACCTAACTACTGAAACACCCACTACATTCGACATCATAGAAGAACTGGTCAAGAAATGCCTTATCCAACTGAAAACGGACAAGTCACCGGGTACTAATGCTATAACCCCTAGAATTTTGAAGGATATGTCAGAACAGCGTCTCAACATCATCATATTCCAATCAAGCAACACTACCGATACACTGGAGAGATGCAATTATTTGCCGAAATACAAAAAAAAATCTATAAAAAAAACGCAGCAAACTACAGGTCAGTACATGTCCCTGACATTATTACGCTTTCCAACGGTGCATAAATCACGGACCTATCTTACACACAGCCGAAGTTATTGGACGCTGAACATGCCTGGGCTAGAAAGTTTCAAACGGAGAAAAGCACACTTGGAGTTCTTAAGCACATTATCGAGTACATCATCATTCCAGATTCGGCCGTTTTGCTTCTATTACTCCACGTGATGCTTTATATGTCCGCCATGCGTTGAGGGAAAACCCGAAGAATACGACTCGAACAAATGCAATGTATCGGTTCTGTTTTTACGTAATTCATGCATGAAATGCTACGTAATGTTTGTAGAAAGGCTACAAAATGTACTAAATAATAACATAAATGAGAAATAAACTTCGCCAATTGACAGAAAAGATATCAAGATATACTTTGGTGTCAAAAAGTCAAAATCGTTGGAAATCATCGTTGCACATTTATGTTTTTGGGGTATTTTCTTCCCGAAATCAAGTTCGCTGACATACGACTCATTTCGTTAGAACACGCCACATAATATTACACACACTATGCACTGAGGTTTGTCTATTACATCATGCCACTGTATGCATTGTTGCTATTTATTTTATTTTATCAGGTTTTTATTCGTCACCGTGTCTTTTATATGTGATTGTACGTATGAATATAATGTTTCTTTTCCGGAAAATAACAATACAAGGTGCGAATCAACGAGGTGCGAGTAAAACACAGATCACAGTTTAGAAGTGTGAAACTGTCGCTACCCTAAATGCTCGGATGGTTGGAGCTACCAAGACATTCCCGGGAAGGGCGTTTCTCCAGAAGACAGTGCGTGGGAAGAAAGAATTGCTGTAGACCTGAACGAGAGCTGGGATACTACGATATTTACTTGGATGGTAATACCTTGTACTGGTGGGGAGCGTTGGGGTAAGATAGTTGTTACCGGGCCATTAATGACAATCAATTGGCTTTGGCTTCTATACATCAAGAGAAGGCGAAGTAATTGTCTTCTTTTCTCTAGGGAGTCTCAGCGTAGGTGGTTGATCATTGCGGACATGTTTTCTCTTGATGCACGGGTTCCAGACAGTACTACACTATTCTAAGTGGGGACGTACAAATGGAAAGCGCAAGCTTGTTGTTTTACCTTCTGTGAAGTTCCTCTAAGGTTTCACCTATTAAGACCCAGCACTCTTTTGTTATATATGTGGTTCTGCCATGACATTGTGCTAGATATAATGACATATATATATATATATATATATATATATATATATATATATATATATATATATATATATATATATATACTGTGTGACCATGGAATGTGCACATCCGCCTAGATGATAGTCAGCATTGCTTGTGTTGCGAAGGAGTGTAATTCGCATGTTGTGGCATTTGTCGTTGTTTTATTTCATCTGCCATATGTCAGAACCATTTATGGAGTTCGTTCAGGTCTTCTTCTGATCAGCTGCTGAATCAGCTATGATGGAAATGGTTCTGTAAAGGAGACAGTCATCATCAAAAAGACGGGGCTTAGACGTTATTCCTGTTGATATGTGGTTGATGAAGGATAGGAAAAGCAGTTGACAAAGGACTATCCGCTACGGTACTCCTGAGATGATGGGAACCCGGTCCGAAGACTTTCCGTACACAACTACTCGTTGAGATAGGAATGTCAGGA
>JAODUO010000895.1:115000-117500 GCA_025642075.2 Ridgeia piscesae | reverse complement strand
GAAGCAAGAAGAAGCAAGAAGCAAGAAGCAAGAAGCAAGAAGCAAGAAGCAAGAAGCAAGAAGCAAGAAGCAAGAAGCAAGAAGCAAGAAGCAAGAAGCAAGAAACAAGAAGCAAGAAGCAAGAAGAAGCAAGAAGCAAGAAGCAAGAAGCAAGAAGCAAGAAGAAGCAAGAAGCAAGCAAGAAGCAAGAAGCAAGAAGAAGCAAGAAGCAAGAAGCAAGAAGCAAGAAGCAAGAAGCAAGAAGCAAGAAGCAAGAAGCAAGAAGCAAGAAGCAAGAAGCAAGAAGCAAGAAGCAAGAAGCAAGAAGCAAGAAGCAAGAAGCAAGAAGCAAGAAGAAGCAAGAAGCAAGAAGCAAGAAGCAAGAAGAAGCAAGAAGAAGCAAGCCTGCCTTGCTGATACACCAATCAAATGTACTAGATGGGAAACAACAAGATCGTCAAACAAGAAAATCCTATCACATGTTCCACTAAATGCATGTATATGGGACGTCCTAACCCCGGCCATTGGGCCTATTTTAAACAGGACTACAAAGAGGCAAATTTGATATCTTTGTTTAACTGTTTTCTCGTTTGTTGACCTAGAGCACAAACGCGGCAGTGCATCTGAGTAGATTATAAACGAGAAGTTGCTCGTCTAGCTACGTGACTGCCAGCGACTGTTCCAGAGAGTAGGGCCCGAAACCTAAATTTTGCACCTTTTCGAGGCTGCCCAAAATACTAACTTTGAAGCCCGACATAAGCCTCCAGTTGTTCCCCGTAAAATATCTACATTCAGATTTTCTCAAATCTACAGTGGCATCCCTCCCTCGAGGCTAAGCAAAGAGAGACACATTCCAAATGCCCGGGGACATGTGCTCCATCTCCAAGGCCCTGGGTCCGCCTAAATATACAAATGAACTCTCATGAATATTGGTTGGAACGCCAGCAACGGCGCACATTCCACACTCTTTCTTATTGTAATGACGGAAACGGCTCTCTGTGGTTAGTTGCCCTGAAGACGGGTGAAAGCTGATTGGTCAGTAAGTTAATAACCCTGGGTGTGCAGACGCCAATGTATATGCGTGCAAATCGGGAACACACAAGAGGTGATAAAAAGATGTGTTGTTTTACAGTAGTAAGTACATAACAATATTTGCAATTTATTTATTTATTTTGAAACAGTACTTTTATAAAACGCCATGTATCCAGATTAAAATCCTGCTCAAAGGCGCTAACATCATAAAACAAATAAATAAATACATAAATATTATCCAAATAATTAAGTTAGATAAATATATTAAATAAATATGTTAAAATAAGTTAAATAAATAAATTAATAAAATAAAATAAGTTAAATACAATACGAAAATGACTGTACAAAATTAGACGCGCATAAAGATTAAGAAGACTAGCAAACTTTAAAACATATTATTAACTTATTTTAAAAAGCGTAAATAGTCATTTTGAACGAATCCAGCGTGTAACACGTTCAATTGGTAAACAAAGTATCTAGCCTCGAAACAAAATATCGGCTAGCTGAGTTAGCCACAATGCCTTGCCTACACGATGGTCAACAATCCTACGGTCAACGTCAACATTGTGGATTATATCTGCTCCAAATTATTATGCTGGCTAATTCTAGGTAGATGAACAGACACCCTCGAGATCGTTGTCATGCTTCTAGTGGTAGGATGAGCACGCCAACCAATCTCTATCATGATACATTATTTATTTATGTATTACATACAAAAGATAAGCATACAGGTTCACAGTGATTCCGTGTGATATTCACAGTGGTAAATGCTTGACTGTTTGCTAGTTTACGTTGCCACGGCAACGGCGTCAACAAAACGTGTTTCATGAGTATCAAGAGTGTTACTACGATATATACGGATATAGGAGTGTGTGTGTGGTATTTAAACGTATTCCGCGGAGACTTAAAACAGCTTGTTTGCCACTTCTTATATTCACATGTGATGGAAACAGTGTCAACACAATACCACAAACCTCCTCTCTCCTCTATAATGCTTCTCTCTGTCCAACGTTCCCAACGCGTGAGCAGTTGACTGTTTGTTTTCGATCAACCGAAACACCACGCATGTTCCATCGGTTGTAAAATCCAATTTGTGTTACATTCCCGCTGCAAAACGTTTATGCGCATGCCCGTTGTTGATATCCTGTTTTGCAAATTACGTCATGTATGCCAGGAAAGGAAGACAGAATCACTGGCGCCGTTGTGACGACACCTCCGTGTTACCTCCTAGATCTGCCGTCCTCTCTCCGACAGGCGGCTCTGCAGTCGCCATCCGCATCACACCGGAAGTAGACGACTTGCTGATGTCGTCGTCTCCTTCCTCAGTGATCGCATTCACGGTCGGAGTTGCCGAAACGCGTCTTTTTGATCTACTGTGTCCATGCCAGATGTCGCTGCTGGACCGTCCGCTCAACGCGAACACACTGCCGTTACTTCCGGTGAGACGAATGAATGGCTGCGCACCGGAAGCTGCGCTGTCACTACGCTG
>JAODUO010000895.1:40000-110000 GCA_025642075.2 Ridgeia piscesae | reverse complement strand
CCGGTGGTCCCTTCTATCTGGTGTCTATGCCAGGGGAAGTAAAATATCCCACACATGTGTAACCTGTATAGTCTAGTCGGAAGAATGGGGTACCGTGCACCCCCCGGAGATATACTTTAAATTTGTATCATAGATCGGAAAAAATACGCAGAAAACGGTTTGCTATGTTAACAGGTCAGCCAAAATGTACCACGTATCGTTTTTCGCAAATTAGTGCCGCCATTATTGGAAAATCTATTTTTCACTATATATCAGCCAGTATTGCAGATAACTAACAATACAAGGAAATAAATCCAAGATATATATTTTATGCACACACACACACACACACATATATATATACATATATATATATATATATATATATATATATATATATATATATATATATACATATATATATATATATATATATATATATATATATATATATATATATATATATATGATAGACTCTGAGAAGAATTTGCATACTGAAAATAAAACACAAAATCCGAATACGCTATACTTTGGAGAATTCAAATAATTGTATAATAATATCTAAGAACAGGCATCACTGTAATGAAATTTAATAACTTTTATTTCATGTAATGATAATAAACACGTAGTAAATTAAAACAATAAATTAAAAATGATCATTATTTCCTACTGCCCACATGTATCAAATCACCCCCGCCTCACCTGGAATAAACTGTCTAAGATATCAACCTGTATAATTTATATTGTGCTGTAGCTGAACATTTCTTGCTGCCTTTTTTGTGAAATGCTTTCGGTTGTTATTTTATATTTAGTGAGTATGGCAATTAACACTCTATTATTATTTACTTCCTATTCTACTATCAAGATGTCTATTTTTGTTTACTGAAATGGCTTTTCGTTCAACAGGAAACTGACCAGTGAACTAGTATGCTTAGTACCACTAGGTCCACAAGCTAATATGCTGGACAGTTGCATTTGCCCAAGATGTCGGACAATATTCTATACCATGTGCTGTTCAAAATGCTGCATATTAAATGTCATGTGAATATCGAACAAATGTGTGTTGCATCCGTGACAGACTACTCCCCCGTATCGATGGTGTATACACTGGCTTCC
Organism: Ridgeia piscesae; assembly: GCA_025642075.2. Classification (NCBI taxonomy): domain Eukaryota; kingdom Metazoa; phylum Annelida; class Polychaeta; order Sabellida; family Siboglinidae; genus Ridgeia; species Ridgeia piscesae. The sequence continues at coordinate 108,905 of JAODUO010000895.1, read as the reverse complement.
AGGCCAGTCACCCTCCTGATGAGCCTTCGGTCAGCGTCTCTCGACATTCTTTGGTGAACTATATCGGCTAGACTATCGACACGTATGATGTTTTATATGGGATGGCACATTTAGTAAAATGCAATAATAAATGTTTTTGGTATTCACGTTATAAACGTCACATGCCATAAATGCTATACTTTACACAGGCCTGTTAAATCAAACAACATCTCGGCTAATGTAGGAATCATTCAGCCATGCGAAGACTAACCGTATAAAAGAAAATTATCCACCACTATCTGTAGCCGGTACTCTCGTGCAGGTGAGTAAATATAGCGATTACACATGTAACATTCAGTGACATGGTGAGGACTCTGACTAGTTTAGTCACTTTTTGTGTGAGTTGTAAACATACTAAGCATTACACCAGCTCAGTAACATATTGATAATTTTTTACTTTTAAATCATACTTATTAAAACAAATAAAGTATAATATAATTACTTTATTTCTTATGTATGTATTATATGTATATATAACATGTATATGTACTTTGTATCTAGAAAGTCAAATCTTTCTAAGGAAATGACATTAGAAGGTAACCAGTTAAACTTAGCCACCTCTTGTAAATATTTTGGACATGTCATTTCTAATAACTTGTCAGACGCGTCTGACATTTAAGCCTAAGTGAGACTTGTATACAAAGAGAAATATGTTTAATAAAAATCTAGTTATGTTCTACTATGTTCTAATGCTGTAAAATAAGCTATTTACAGCATGTTTGGTAAATATATATATATATATATATATATATATATATATATATATATATATATATATATATATATATATATATATATATATATATATATATATATATATATATATATATATATATATACATATATACATATATATACACATATGTTTGAGTGTGTGTGTGTCTTATTGGTGAACTTTACAAAAGTTAATTTCTAGACCTTTTTGTCGTATAATTTATTTTTCCAGGATATTGAACAATGTGCCCATTTGACACATAGTGCGATCACGTGAATAAGACAAAGATAGTCTACCACATAAGACATGTACGGTAGAAATCTTCCATATGTAACAGGCAGGGTTACTGACTAAATTATTAATTATCTCATTAAAACTTAACTAATATTTTCTAATCTTTTGTCCTGTTTACTTTATGCTATTCCAATAAACCCCATTAGTGTCTATGGGCTGGGAGAGCCTAAGGGTCACTTCCCTTGTTTACCCTGTGGTGCCCCGTGTCAATGTGACAGCCAATGCAAATGGGAGTCGTATCCAGTTTCCACTGGGGAGCAAGCACTGAGGATGTAGATAACAGACTGTGTGTTTTACCGTGTTTTGGGCACTTTCTTCACCCCCTTAATGCAAACAACGAAACATGAAAGGTAGGTGGAATGTTCCAGGAGATGCTTACAGCTGTTTTCGTGCATTTATTCATTATTATTTATAGGCAAATTGACATTTAACTGTGGTAAAGACTGTTACTTGAATTGTTGACAGTGGATGCGGAATTTCCTCAGCACTGATATACAGATGTTGTGTATTAGAACAAGTTGAATTCTGTTGTAGGAAACAAATCGTTACACCATTATATGGCTACTAGATTATCTTGTAACTACATTGAGTCTTAATACTCAATAGGAGACGCTGGGTTGAAATGTTCCCCACCGAGATGTTAGCAGACAGTAGTCTGGATTGATAGGTGTTGTGTAGCAGGGTCAAGTTACGGACAGTCCCTGCACAGTGGGGTATAGTCATTAATATCCCGTCAGTGGACCTTGGACCGAGAGAGAGAGAGAGAGAGAGAGAGAGAGAGAGAGAGAGAGAGAGAGAGAGAGAGAGAGAGAGAGAGAGAGAGAGAGAAGAGAGAGAGAGAGACGAAGAGACAGACAGACAGACAAAGACAGACAGACAGACAGACAGACAGACAGACAGACAGACATACAGACAGACAGACAGACAGACAGACAGACAGACAGACAGACAGACAGACAGACTGAGAGAGAGAGAGAGAGGCCATTACCTTTGTATTTTATGTGATTATGCTAGATATGCATGAGTTTATGTTCAATAAGTATTGTTTTAATCATTAAGTTGTTCTAACTAGTTACACTTGTTTGTACGAGGCTACACAAGCCAGAGTGTATTTGACACTTAGTAGATGTGTCATATGCAGAGCTTGTATGAATGTACAGAGTGTTAACAGAGTGCTATCTTATCGCATTAATTATTGTTTATAGATTAATTATGTTAGCAGACATAATATATCTAGTTATTCAAAATTAGTTATTAGTTTACAGCTGATAATTGATTGTAAATCGGTTAATGTTAGACTTGTTATAATTGGTACCATGCTTGGCTGTAGGACTGTTGTTTACTTGTTTACAGACAGCAAAGACATGTAGCATAGCTACTGATAGACTGTGTACTTGTACTGAGCCGGTGCTCAGCTGCAGTAGTTTCTGCATTTCCTAGTTGGGGTGAGCACACATGATTGCATGCATGGATGTCATAATGTATTATTAATTGGTTAGGAACAATTACATGCTTTGTCATATGTTATGGAATTCATTTTAAGACAATACATATTGCTTGTGTTAGTATTATTTGTCATTCATAAGTATTGATTATACCTTATGCATGGGAGGATATAATGTAGTAACATATACATTTAATTGTAGATGCATTATTAACTGAGTATTTACTTTCGATATATGTACGACATAATTAATTGGATTTATTACTGTGTTGATGTTAGTTAAGATGCATTCGTTTCTCAACATGGGAGAGCGGTGTTTACATTAATATACATTTGTGTTTATTTATGATAAGTCCGTCAAGGAGTTTTGCAGAATTTATGTATTATTTACAAATATCACAGGAGCTAACCTGTTATTTGGTATCTGAAACGATCTACAGGCAATTTAACTATATCAATATTATGCAATGAATATTGTGTTTCCTGCTATTCTTGAATGAACTTATGTCACCATTGTAACACATGTAGTAATGAAATTGTTTATGTTTACAGGTTTTTGCTTTTAGTTTATTTTAGTTCTTGTCTCGTATTATTTCGAACACACCACAATAAATGGTACAATCATTTACACGTGTTCTTCTTCAATGGTAAATCCCCGTCTACACAAATAAAAAAGACTACATACGAAGAAGCCCCTACGAAAATTTGTTTTTACGTTATCGAACCAAAACGAACTAAAACGTGCACAAGCAAACTAATATGTTACAGCGGACACTTGGTCGGTTTTCTTTTCGTGAAATTAGTCTGAAACGAGGAGCAAAATAATCGAAATGACCATGGAGTCTTAAGCCTAAACAAATTCCAATAAACCTCCCTAGCCTAGGGAACACGAAACAACAATATTGTGTTTGTGCTTTGACATTGACAGCAAGCAAACCAAGTTGAAACTTGTTTTAGAGTTCAACTACAATAATGTCGTCTTTGCCGTCTTTACTGTGCAAATTACCTCAGTTTATAGAGGAACCGTGGCTATATTGTTTTGACTTCGGTTTTGCGAATTTATATTCAAAATCGTATTTAGGGACCTACTCTGCTGGAATTCACTCCAATATAATGCTATACAAATCGATAAAAAATAAGGTTTTTGATAATTATTTTGTCGATACATTCAACATGGGATGGAACAATTGACTGGTGTATACCGAAATGTTGTAAATGAAACAACTGTCAGAATAACAGTGACACATAAATAAATTATATTTAAAATATATACAAGTACCTGTCGATGGCACAGAGTTAGATCATTAATCTTTCCCCTATAGACTAGAGTGACAAGTTGGCCCGCTGCACTGAAGCCGCCGTGGACCAATGGCTGCCATCTACTACTTGTTGAGCAACGTAATAAATGTAAAAAAGTCTGCTAAAACCATTTTTTAACTTGGATATGCGTCGCTGTGCCCCTAGCCCTAGGCCTAGTTAAGACAGCTCTTGATTGATATTTCTGGAGTTGGCCAGCAGGGCCAGCTTTTGAATGTTTTGAGTTGGTTCACTGTGTTGGGGTAGGGATCTAAATATTTGTCACTGGTCCCTTTGGCAATGTGAATAATGACCCAGTGGTATAGGCTGTAGCCTCCAGCATGTCACTGGGATAGAAACCGATCATCTATCTGCCCTGACAAGATGGGTCATCAGGGCATACCTGACAGTGCGGACAAAGACATATGCCAAAAAACACATTCAGATTATCGCACATGTGAATATGCCATCGCCCCGTCATGAAATGACCAAACTAATTCTGTTTAGGGAGGACGTGAAAGGCAAACTGTGGTCATTTTAAGGAAACCTGTTACTGTACGTGACATCCCTGCTATTTTGTTGTAGTTTGCCTAATTTTATTTATTTATTGTTATTACTATTGACACAGTATAATTAATTAGTTGACTATATTAATATTCCCTATTCTCTCATCCAGTTTGCATGGTCTGTTTTGTAATCTGTGAAATTGTAATTAATTATATATAGGTCTATGTGTTCTCGCTAATATCTTTGGAGGACGGACTTCAGTTGGTTGATTTTTAAATGACTTTTTAGTACATCAATTGTGGATTTGGTAGGATAACAAATTAAATAGTACTAAGCTGTACTCACCCCTCACACAGTGAGACTGTATATTAAGTATAAGCCTGTTGATTTGTTTCATACTGGCATGTTAGTGAGGCAACTGTTTGAACACATTGTACACAATAAACAACACTGGCTAACTTATGTCAGTAAATAAATAACGTGATATTTATGTAGAAAACTTGGTGCAGTCCTACGTATATACAGGGACTGCAGTGGCTTTCTGCCGTGCAGTAGCATGACTGTGACGAGCCCATGTTGTATCAAGGTATCATGTGTCAACTGATAGCGGCCCAGCGATCTTGTTGTACTGGTGTGTTCTAGTTATATCTATGGTCGATGGACATTAAAAGTGTCGACCGCCCGCAACTGCGAAAACCCCCTTCCGGTGGGGAGGGAATGTCGATTTAACATGATAAAGACCCTTGCGTGTCTCTGAGTCCATGGAAGCCGTGGTGGCTTGAGACTATGATGGATTGCGAGCGTCAACGTTTGTAGAACGGTGCGCCCCTTTGGGTCGTGACCTCGTTCTTCCGGACTGAGAGTGACAACGCGGCGATTTGAGTGACAGCGTCGGGATTGTTATAAACATTCCAGGGACCAGAGCACAGTTAGACTACCTGGTGTGACTCATGTGTATCTGCAGTGTAATGACGCCTGTGAGGCAGAGTGTAGCAGGCGTAGTAATTTGTAGGTATTTTTCCTTACATGACCCTGCGGATGCAGAAAAACATGCTACATTTGGTCAATATTGACTGGGTTGTGTAATTTTTAACGAGATTTGATCAGCGTGTCAGTATCATGACTGCAATAAAAATAAAAAGCCATGAAGATTTCGTGTCTATTTAATGAATAGTTTCGAAACACATATGCAAATTTAAAGAGGGCGTACATCCTCCTACCGGCAACTATTTCAGAAGCCATTGTGCAATATCTCGTCACGTTTATTAAAGTCACACTTCCTAGCTGCCTGTCGGTCTACCAGCGCAGAATATAAGATAACATAGTTGTTAAGGTTTGAGAACACCATGACAGCGGCCCTGTGTGTCAGTGTGTTGTTGATCGTCTTGTGTGTCACGGACGGTCAAAGCACGACATCAGACGACTCTCACTGCTCCTACACCTTCAAGGTGCCGGCGGCCGACTGTAGCCAAACATCCGGGGAAGATCAAGTACTGAAGAGTTCGGTCATCGGCTTACAGGCCCAAATAAAGCTTCTGACAAAGGAAATTGCGACCATTAAAGCAGGTATGAGTCTTTTACTAATGAAAACTTGACTGCATTCCGGAGAAGCCGAGACGATATTTGATTGAACAGGTCTTCCAGGGAAGTAAAATGTAATGCGCTTTGAGCAATCCTGAGGATTGGATACTGCGTTATATACGAACTAACCTTTTCTTTGCCTTTACTGAAAAAGTCTTATTTTACTGCATGTAACGCAAAATTGCATTTAGAAAATATCACTATATAAATTAACCTAGACTGCAAGCAAAAACCTGTTAGTCATGGAGAAGCGTCACACACGACTGGGGTCTCGGGCGGGGGGAGCCGGGAGGGGGGGGGGCGATCGGAGCCTGTCGTATAACTGGCTGGCTAAAAGAGGAAGTAAACTTGTTACCTCTTAGGCCGACTTCGATTGAGCTACGCGAGTAACTCGAGTGACCCGATTCCCAGTCGAACATCCAAGATCACTTGCCCACGTGACCCTTCTTGACATAGATAAACAAGGTGAATCTTTAAGGCCGCTACCCGAGGCAATCGCGGTTTGGGGAGGATTCACTCGAGTAACTACGTCATTAGCAGTGACAGCCAATAGGGAACGTAGGCCCCTACCGCACAAGAAAGTAATTAAACGTTACACGATTCAATCATTTAAATATGCATTAAAGTAACCACATTCTATGAATTATAATTTAAGACCAAGAAGATGAACATCACAATTCACACACTGAACAACTGATTACTTTATTTTATTTATTTACATAAGGGGTTTCTCTCCGTGATCAATATCATCGCTGTTCAGTTGGATTACGCTCGTGGTACTGCGTGCGCAGCGTAAACCGGATACCACGTTAGGGTTACGCGAGTACCTCGAGTAGGCCAATCGAAGTCGGCCTTGGATAGCTACATGTCAACACACACGCACGCGCACGCGCACGCGCACACGCACATACACGGTGTACACCACGCACACGCACACACGTCATATATATTATTGGAACGCTTTAATATAATAAATATGATTTAATTATATAATTATAATTAACCAGCATATTAAAATATGACTATGTTCTTTTTGTGGCGACTACAACATATCTAGGTCATGGTACACCTTTTACTCTTTGTCAGAAAACATTTGCCTCTGTACATCTTTCATAATACGTCCGCCGCTTCGCTTATAGCACGATCGCGTTGCAAAATTCAGAACAACAAATAAATACCGCTATATCCCATCTCTCTTACCATAAATTCAATAAGTTCATTTGGTAAAAAAAAAAATTTATTAATATAATTGGTATTATTATATTATCTGAGATTCGAGCCATGTGCTGTTTTAGAAAATAAGATTCCAGCTCAGTGAGTTCACGAAATATTTTTCTATTTATCTGCATGGGGACTCTGGCATAGACGCATAGTAGAACAGTGACCTATATGGTGTCTCCTAAAATAAACTGGCACCGTAGGGGCAATGAAATCGCCGAAGTTTCAACGCAAACATTAAATTGTATATATAAACTCACTCTTACCTTTTCGTTGGTATCGTAGGTGCTGTCGGAGGAAGTGTCAGACAGGTTTTCAACTTAAAGCAATGCTCAATCAGGGATCCGCCTAACAAGAATGCGGAACATGGGGTAATCTGGGTGAGTATGTTTGCATACTAATATTAGATCGACAACGCTAGCTGCAATATATACAACACATATTTAATTATGAAATTATGATTACGGTAGTTTGTGGCATAACATTCACATTTGTGGGAATTCGTCCTTTTTGCTATTGCTATCAATTTTACCACTTGTGTACATTACATACTTTATTATTTTAACTAAATTTTACTACTTATACATATATGTAATATTCAGTGTCACAGAAACAAAGCATAGTGGTTCTTAGTATTAGAGCTACGAGGAAAAAGACAACACCTATATAGATATTACCTGTTAGTAAGCCTAGTTAAAGTATTAATTTATTTCATATAGAAGTTATGGTACTAGTGGTTCATTTTATGCTACGAGTCTCGATCTAACCAGTCTAATGTTTTAGAACCCAAAATGTTATTGGACCGCTTTCATAATTAAAGTATGTCAGTACAGGAATGAGTTTGGGCCCTCTTCGTTTTAATCGTTCTGGCTCAATGTGTCTTCCTTACGTTTGATGCTATTGTTTCCGTGTCGTCACAGTCGTGTGGACTCGTCAAGAAAAGGGAAGAGACCGTGCTGCGAGTCGTGTGGAATGGTGCCTTGAGACTGATACACTCCGGTTCCGGTGCATCTTGTCGCCGATGGTTCTTCACTCTCAACGGCAACGAATGCAGCGAACCACAGACCATCGATACACAGCTGTACATCCAAAACCCAAGTTCCAACTTACACAGACCGGCATATGGTGAATTGATATGTCATATATAAGTTGATAAGTTGATAGAATGGTCTGAGAAGTGGCAAATGCTGTTTAATTTTGGAAAGTGTAAGTGCCTTCACACAGGACATGGGAATGAAGATGCACAATATACAATGGGTGATACTGTACTAAATACTACCTTAACGGAAAAGGACTTAGGGTTAACTATTAGTGCTGACATGAAGGTATCAGAGCAGTGTGGAATTGCAGCAGCGAAGGGAAACCAAATTCTTGGATTAATTAGGCGAAATATAGTGTACAAAGAAAAAGAACTAATAATACCACTGTATAAAACAATAGTTAGGCCTCACTTAGAATATTGTATACAAGCATGGAGGCCATATCGCAAGAAGGATATTGATATGCTAGAAAGAGTACAAAGGAGAGCAACCAAAATGATACCAAAACTCAGGAATATTAGTTATGAAATGCGTCTAAAAGAATGTGGCTTAACAACACTAGAAACCAGAAGATTGAGAGGAGATCAGATTGAGGTGTTTAAAATATTGAATGGATATGAAAATATTGACAGAAATATTGTTTTCACAGTCAAGTAAGAGAGAAGGACTAGAGGACATGGAGTTGCATTAGCAAAGAAGCAGTGTAGACTAGATATTAGAAAATTTTCATTTTCACAAAGAACAGTAAACGAATGGAACAGATTATCAGCTGATTGTGTAGGTGCTAGCAGTGTTAATATATTTAAAAATAAAATCGACATATACCTAAGAAGGGCGGGGTATACTTAGATAGATAGGTTGGACTCTCGATAAGCCAAATGGCTTCCTAGTCCACCTGCCATCTAGAGTTGAATCTCTAGGTGGCAATCTTGTTAAATATTATGCGGACAGATGTCGTAAAAATTGACATAATGCCACCACCAAATGTCACAACAATTACCTTTAAGAAATGTCATAAGTTCAGAAACTTGCGGTGACAAATATCTCTACACAAAAATATTATTCTATATAATGACAGTGACAATTATAAGCAATTGTCTCTCACCACAATAGTGTATATTGACTAGCCGCTATGTTTTAAGACGCATAGAGATGTCATAGAAGCAGAGAAGTGTTGCTCGCACCATAATGCATGCCGAGTCTTTAAGAAGGACGCCGTAAACGGTATCAATATTTGAGGGAACGAGGACACATTAGCCACATTGAATTATACATAGTTTTAATTTACAATTGTTTAATGTATTATTATCTAACACACATGCGCAGGTAAACGCACATTGGCGTCGTTTTAGTTTGTCAAGTCTAGATGCCTTTCTATAATTACAAAACAAGAAGACAGCTAACTGATAAATGTGAACGGTTCAAAACCCAATCTAGATTATGTTTTCCCGCTAAAACGGACACGTCATACGGTAAAACATCTTGCAACAGGTCACATGGAAATTTTGTGAGTGGTAATTTCTGAGGTAGCATTTAGCACAATATATTAAATGTCAAAGACGTTAATTTGGGATATTACATAAATTAAGAACGAGATTTTGTTATGATATCATGCCCAGTTATTAGCAGAAAAGTACCTGGCAGTCGCCAATAATTCATTATTGTGTGCTTAATCAATACAGATAACCATGCGACAAGCATGTTCAATAAGAAGTACTTCTGTCGGTCGTATTATTCTTTTGCATCTGACAATTTCCAAAAGACAAACCGTTCACACTGAAGACGTTGCTTTGTTTCAGTGGAGGGCTATTGCCGAGGCATACCAGCTGGCCACGTGAACGTCGCCTGGAACGTTGGAGACTGTGTCCCACAGGGTTCTTTCCAAGTCGGTGACAGCAGCTCTGGATGGGGGGCAACGGTGCGCATTATTGTCGAGGAACTTGACATTGATGACGCGGTCCATGTCATTACCTAGACTTACAAAATGATCGTCCCTTGACGAGATCAATTGATAACTCGCTGACGTGATAGCAATATTGGATAAATGTTATAAAGCACTCAAAATCGTTACGAAAACACCATAATGAATTTCGCATATACGTGCGATGGTTTCAGTGCACGTAAAACTAACAACCACATCATGCATATATATATATATATATATATATATATATATATATATATATATATATGACATGGAAAGGCCATGATAATTACATATGTTTTATTAATGCCACCTGGTGTTATCCACTTGCGTTATAATAATTACGTCACGGTAGGTGGTCAGACTAATTACAGGAATAAACCTACGACAAACTAATCCACAATTTTGATAATTGCTCATAGTCCCCATTCTTGTGTTAAAATATATGTACTTATAAGAGAGCATATGCATCTAAAGTTTTTCGACATTTAATCTTCTTCTGAAGTGAATTTTATACGGATATAACATTGTGGGGGCAGAGCGAAGTATATAATCGGAGATGATCGGCTTGAATGGGATTTGGGGGTTTGACGGGAAGAAGGACACATGACTTGTTACTGGGAGGCACAGGACATTGCGTTACGAGTTGGTGTTTGTATTTGAAGAATTGTGTCTTGAGAGACTCATGATTGCTTCACTGATGATTTGGCAGTAGGAAGGATGTCTTCCTGACGTCTCACTGTGGACAGGGTCTTGCATGTCTTGTTTGACAACTAAGCACCACCTGGTGGCTAATTTGGAAACTCGTTGGACCAACTTGAGCGACCTGTCTGATACCTGATTAAAATTTATTTCCTAACTGAAACTGGTGGACACCAATCATTTGAAAGGAATTAAATGGTTGATTTTTTGTGGAAAAAGTTTTTTTTGGTGGTTGAAATAAAGAATTGTGAAACGAAGATCCAATGCTCCCGTCCATCCTTGACAAACACACAAACACACACACACACACACACATACAACACACACACACACACACACACACACACACACACACTCACACACACACAGACATACACACACACTTACACATCTACACACACATACACACACATACACACACTCACACATACACACACATACACACACAACACACCACACACTCACACACATACACACTCACACATAAAACACTCCCACACACATACACACATACATACACACTCTCACACACACACACACACACACACAACACACACACACACACACACACACACACACACACACACACACACACACACACACACTCACATACACACACAACACACACACACACTACACACACACACACAACATACACACACACACTTACACATAGTAAACACACATACACACACACATACACACACTCACACTACACACACACACGCACACACACATACGCACACACACACACACACACACCACACACATACACACACATACACACACACTCACACACACACACACAATACACCACACACACACACACACACACACACACACACACCACACACACCACACCACCACACACCACACACCACACACCACACAACACACACACACACCACAACACACACATACACCACACACACACCACACACACACGACACACGCACACGCACACACACCACTCACTCGCACACGCACACGCACACACACACACACACACACACACACACGGTATGAAAGTCATCAGCATGTATATGCATTGATGCCGGATTCGGTTAAATTCGTGGTTAGAAATATGGAGATACCCCTCCGAATCCTAGAAGTAGCCCATGGTGCTATCGTTGTCTTCGCGGTACCTTCGTCAGCGGTGGACTGCTAACTCTCAGTAGTCATGTGACTTTGTTGGTGGTTGTCATATAACAGATGTTCCAAGATGATCGCGGGAAGATTGTACCCGGTGTCTCGATCTGTTGTTCATTGGCCGTACGTCTATCACTGTATGCATTGTACATACCACGTACATCTGTCCAGCCCACCGAGATCACCGAGAACTAGCCGTTCGACGCATTTCAAAGTAGGTCAGCTATAACCGAATGTAGGTATAGATGGACATTGTATTAAATGTATCTAGCAATATATCCTAGCTTCCAAATGTGTCAACAAATTAACACATAATTTAATGCACAAGTTACGGAACTTTTCATTTATTAACGATCACCATTATTTTAATATTGGACGGGTATGTCTACGTCAGAGAAATCCAAGGTAAATAGTTGGTATTCCATCCTAAAAGTGTTCCTCTACATGTATATTCTCGTTTAACCGACTCTCGCTAGGGTGCGTAACTTCGCCGAAAAAATAGTCTGGTCACTTAGTCAGCTTTTTTGTGTTATCTATACAACGCTGCCACCTCACTGAGTAATCGAGGCATATCCTGCCATAATTTCTGGTTCACAAACAACGGCAATAATTTTTGTGTGAATATAAATTTAATGTTGATGAATACTTTTACTAGCTAATACACTATTATCTTATAAAAGGGTATCCTTATTTTAGTTTTTACTTCATAGTTGGCCTGATAGCCAATCAGCGTCTCTACCCTATTCTGGGGTAAGGCCGCCCTGGTGGTAACATTGGTAGAGCATGTAAATCTACCAGGCGGAGTTGAGGGGTTAAAAAAAGTGCTGCCACGTCACGGAATCTGGGTAATCGAGGCTGCTACAGCCAGAGCAACTAGCTACAACCAGAGTTAATAATATATCCGAGCTGGGGCTCTTCAACTCACAGCGCCCTCACACGGATGGGATCAAAACTTAAAACAGATACCGTACAAAACGACGAGACGTCCAAGATTGAGCGAGATATGTGCACGTTTATAGGCCATGTATGTAAGTCTCGCGCACGAAAACGAGGTTGGGGGCACTTGGTGTACAAAGTCCATATTCTCCATGTTGATATATAGAACTTTGTTTTGTTTTTGGTTGTATATAATAGTCGGACTGTCCCCAAATAGTGTATCACAGTTATATTGTTCAAAGGATAATTACCATCAGAAGCAGCAGAACACGTTGCCGGTAATAATGATCACAGAAATCATGCATTTTAATCGATTATTATATGGTCGTTGCCATAGGCATCGCCGGCTAGTACTTGTGTTTGGCGATCTTGAAATGTAATGAAGAATGCCATCTTTCGCGCAGTATTCACCCTGTTTGGGGGCAAATATTGTATTCTTGTGTTATATGATTATGTGCAATTTAGACAACTTGTTAGATATAAGTGCTTAGCGCCCCGGCTCCTATCTAGTATCTGCATGGGGACATACCACCAAATGGTTTCCTAATCCGTTGAACCAGCTGAAAAGAAACTGCTTTGTGCATTTTTTCTTTTTCTGGAACCACTCAATTTTATGTAGGATTGGTTGAAAGGAAATGTTATGTCTGCGTAGCATTGTATCACAGCTGCGAAATAACGATAATTGTGATAGTGACCAGATGCATGTGCACACAGGTGTAATTCGGCCTAGAGGTGTCAACATTGGCAATCGCCGGCTGATTGAAGCAAAAATGAAGGGATATCAGGTTAGAAACTGGATTGTAGGAGAAATTAATAAGAGATATGTAATTTAATTGCACGAATTTTATACATGACATGTGTGAATAGAGGTTAATTAATGTTTGATATTTTCAATACCATATGGATAAAAAAACCTAGTGGGAAATCAGTTGGTGGTATATAACCCATCTGGAGTCAGACCACATTTGCATTTTCCATAGGCGACCATTATAACGTTTCCTTCATTTCCTACTAATCTTGAAGAGCTCTGAACTTTTTATTGACACCTTTCACAGCATATTTACCCTCCATAGACAGAAGTTCTGTGAAACATTCGTGAACTTTTAATACCTTAGGCTCCCACAAACTTCTTTCAAACCTTACACCCCTCCATTTCTGCTTGAACCACCCACGGATTGCCCCTGATTACATCACCAAGCAAAATGACAAGTGTATTAATACGCAGAAATGCACCGACTGACAGCTGTCGTAATTTGACAGCTCTGGTGCCACGCTGCACGAAAACATCATTTCTAATCACTCCACACTACATATGTGCTGACAGAAATTCAGACAACCTGCATAATGCTGCTTTTAAGGGGTACTCTTTGGTCGCATGGGAATGGCGGATGAGCACCTTATTGTGGTGTTACATCATCTGTACATAATTTGTGCTACGTCAGTGCTGCCCTCTGTCGTTAGAATGGTAATGATATAACGATGCGATAGGTGTCGCTGACCGGGTAAACATGTTACAACCGGCAACTTGAGTTGTCAGTGAACACGGGCAAAACAATTGAACAGCATTTTGCAGTATGCGCACAAGGCACGAACTAGCAAGAGGAGTTTATTCTCAGACACCATTGTCGAATCTTCAACACTGACAACGGAGAAATAATGACGTTCTGTGTAAGTTTGGCGATCATTCAGTACGTATACACTGATACAACCAGGACGATCCTCGCGTCTTTTGTTAGGTACCGTATACGTGTTTATAAAAGCACACACACGCGCACACAGCCACGTTCGCACCCACACACCTACAAACAATACGTAATCTTATTATATACATCCTTCACATTATGCATGCAAACTCTTCGATAAACAGTTATTTGTAGACACAATTTCAAGTGACAACTAACTAAATATAATGGTAAATTATATATTTTAAGTACATTCGATGATGCTGAGTGCAAGCAGTTAAATGAAACTGGATTCTTGTGATATCATGGATGCATCAAGAAGCCACTGTAGAATCTGCACCTACCTCAATTTTGCTTGTGTAACAATAGACCCCTATCCCTGCCTACATTTGATACTTCATTGCGTTAATTCAGTCATGAATTCAATATATCGATCATCCCACATATATATTTTATGAAATTACAAATATTGCATCTTAGTATACTTTTGAGGTTGAAAAGATGGTGTGGTCGGCATTTGTAACCTGGCACAAATCGGAGTCCTTTTTGGGTCTCACAAAATATACCTAGGACGATGTTGAATTAATACAATGAAATATCGATCACATACATATATAGCAAATATACAGTTATAATGACAACATTGACTTGAATACATGTTCTATACTTGAATCACGAAATAATCCTACTAACCAGTTCCTTGATAGTATAGTATGTATATCCAAATTAGTGGGCGTGCTTGTGTACGTATGGTCAGTATTCATGCTGACACCATTTTTGAGTGATATTATTACATGGTTTTTTACTAGGCAGTGTTTACATTTTGCTGCATCTCCACATTATACTTGTTCAAAATTGCAGTTTTTGTTTTGCAAAAGGCATGGCCACCTATAACAACTAAGCACCACCTGGTGGCTAATTTGGAAACTCGGTGGACCAACCAGGGCGACCTGTCAGATACCTGATCATACATTTATTTTCTTAACAGAAAGTGATGGGCACCAATCATTTGAAAGGAATGAAATGGTTGACTTTTCTGGCAAGCATGTTTGTGGTGGTTGGTAAAAAAATCATGAATTACCCTGGGTAGATACATAAATGGTTTTTACCCTTTTCTGTTTGACCACATTAATATGGTCACAAAAATGACAGGAAACACTGCATAAAATAATGTTGCAAGAATGCAAAAATATGATGCATTTAAATTGACATTTAGTTTAGACAACTACCGTAATTTAGCCTTTTTAAATTGGATGAGTGACTGCTATTGTTCGTATCAACTGTCCCATGAGTCATTTGTCACAGATGCTAGTCAGCTGTGCTGACAGTAATGACAAAAGTGTGTCGGAGGAAGAGATCAATAGTTGTTCTCTCAAGGATGCTTTCTATTCTGGTGAATGCTACATTGTGATGTCAACACTTTGGAGACAAAGCACTTGACAGTTTCCCATTCACCAGCTCTGTGTGTCATCACAGACTTTGTGTGTTTTATTGATTCACAAAGCAACTGTGCGTTACTCGTAGCACGATTCGTTAATAGGGAAAATCATGTCATTCAGCACCAGTCATCTGGCTCAAATCCGGTTTCCGTTCGTTTAAATGATTTATGTGAGATGTTTTGTAAGTGATTTACTTGTATTTAAAAACATTTTTTTTTATTAATTTTAATTGAGCACCACACTTATTGTAATTTACTTCTTTACTTTACTAATTTATAATTATTCATTTAGCCTATTTAGTTCACACATTTCCATAGCTCCTAATTATGTATTTTATTTAACAAGCGTGCATACCCTGTTTTCTTTTCTTAAAAGTTCTGTCGAGACCTTGAAAGATTGGAAATGAAGGATTGCCATAAATTATACAGAGGAGCACCATTTGCTCTTGTCATTTTATTAAATTAAATACTTTTTTAATTACTGACATCCTTGACTGACCATAGTACTAGAATTCATCACTGTGTCAACCTAACCTTCCTAGTTGTTCCAGGCATACATAAAACATACTATATTTAATAATATTAATTTAAACAATTTGCTGTTTATCTCATTGAACAAATTATTGTTCATTTTATCTGCATCGCCATCTGCAATGGGCCAATGGCTGGCGAAATGTGGAGCAATATGCCAGTCACAAACGTTGATAAACAATACATGTATGCCATTTTTGCACCTGAAATAACGTGGACAAGTTCTGAGGTATCATAAATTTGTAAATCTATTTCTGTAAAATCTATTTTTATGCTGAGTTTTTGATTAAAAATACAGTGTATATAATTTCTATATATGCATCAAAAATTACAATTTATTGTGTAAAAGGTAAGTTCTTATATAATGCTGTAACCAATCCTCAGGATTGCTCAAAGCCTTTTACCCTCTATTTCCCGAGTCCTTGGCAGACCTGTTCAGTTGAATGTTGACTAGCTTCTCAGGGAAGTATTCAGCCACTCTGCAGTTAATGCATGACGAATATTCATACACAAATATCCACCAATAGCCAGTTACTCATTCATACAGCTGAGTGAACTGTAGCAATGTAGAGTGAACAAATTTGCCCACGGTTTTAATTAACGTGGCATCACAGAATTTGAACCGAGGTTCTCTTAGTCAAGAGTCCGAAGCTGTAGCCACCATGCCACAGTGCTACTGTGTGCTTAGTCCCCTTCTGCTCAAGTCTCAATTCAAGGCAAGCAGTGGGGAGCGGTGGTCGCACGGTAGAGCGCCGGACTGTCAATCGAGGGGACGGTGGTTCAATCCCACCTACTGCCGTTTCAAAACTTAGGCAATTTCTTCACCCCACATTTGCCTGTGTCTGTCGGAAGAGACACTAACAGCCGGTGGTCCCTTTTATCTGGTGTCTATGCCAGGGGAAGTAAAATATCCCACACAGGGGGTAAATGCGTAACCTGTAGTGGACTCACAAATTTTCGTTGGACTTTAAATGCCCTGCAAAGGGCCCCGTCCAGTATCTGGGAGAAAGAACAAGAGAAAAGAAAAAGCATGCCACCAATTTTGTACTTGCTATTTCCAATCCATATTGTCATTTGTTCTTGTCTGGTGACAAGTGTAGCTGACAGTTCCATTACTGTCAGAAATGTTGCTACATCATTCTATACCATATTTGTATGTGTATGCACCTTGAAGAAGATTAACAGCTAGAAAACATATTAAATCACACGCATGCATGCACAAATCCAGTAAATATAGTATAATGACAACTTGTCTAGAAGAGAAACCTTGAAATAAGTACTCTATGATGATGTTTAATTTGCTTAGACATTTCCACAGAGCGCTCTAAGAATAAAAGTTGTTAAATTACATGTTTTCAAATAGAAGACTATCAACGATAATGCCAAACTACTGCTAGTGTAGTTCAAATGAATGCACAAACTGCCTGCGTAGCGTCTCTTGTGTGTGGGATGATGTTGCTTGAATAATCTCAGTAGTACAGATTCTGGAAGTGTGGCATTAGCTTCAGATTAACTCACATTTAATCTCAGATTAACTTCTCACAGGTCCTGGATTAACTGCTCGGTATAAACAGTCTAAGACACTGGCCTCCGAGTGAATGGATTTGTGCATGTGGTGTGTCTCTATTGTCGTCGTAGATGAGCAGACATTATTGACACAGGGCAACACAAAACACGGTCAGTGCCAGACGTGTTTCAACTTGATGACGAATGTTCAACAATGTCATTGATTTCATGATTATAGTAATCTTGCAGCATGTGCAGTAACATATAACAGAAACCCTCTGATCACCCCCACATCTGGCTGTGTTACAACAGAGACAATTTCCTGGTTAAAACTAACGTTTATGTATGCAGGACAATAGGTTAGTTAATACATGTTTAGATGCAAACCTATAGCCAGAAATAATATTTTGCTAGCACAGTAACCGGGTGTTATTGTTAGACTTCAAGTGGCTTGCATTGAAGCCATTCAAACCAACCACAGCTGTTATTAGTGTTTCAATGACAAAAGAGTATTATTTGAGTCATTTAATTAATTTAATACTGATTTGATTTGTTTTAATCTAGGCCACTAGTTAGGGGGCGGCTAGATAAACATTCTTGAAATTATTAGTTAATCTGATGGTCTTGTGAGTCCTCAGTTTCTTTCAACTGGTTTATCAGTTGAACTTACCTGTCTCTGCCTGTCATCTGCCTGTCACCTGTCAGTTATCTGCCTGTCATCTGTCAGTCATCTGCCTATCATCTGTCAGTCATCTGCCTGTCATCTGCCGGTCTTTGAGATCAGCCCATGTTTAGATACTTAATCATGATATTTGAGTAAGTGAGGAGTATGAAGAAATGAAATACAACCTGCAGATATGTCATGTCATACTAGACAATGACACGGTCAATTACTGCCACAATAACAATACAGAATCATTACAGTAATACAATAATTGCTCAAATTGTGTATTGTTTGTTAAACTGACTGTAACTGGATACTAGTTTCTATGTAGTTTCAGTGGAAAATCATCTCACTCCTAGACAAAGCCTTTCTTCCAAGTTCAGTGATATTAATACATGCTAAACATGTTCGTGAGCTTGAAGCAACATTTGGTCAGTTGTGGACACAGAAACCTAACGAGCCATCCCAGACTATTAACTGGACAATTTCTGCAATTCCACGGTGAACATGTAAGCTGATATGACATGAAATGTATGTGGTGATATGCTGTTAGCAAAACGAATGTTATATGGTCAACTCTGATTTGTAGTCTCTGCATATGGCTAAATGCTTCAACATACTTTTGTACTATGTGGTTTATTTAGAATAGTTTTTAACCTAACTTTGTAGTAAAATGATATTAACATTACATTTTGTTTTGAGTCAGGCAAATGCAGTGCTTATATTACAATAACTCGCTTATATTATAATAATAATTTGCTTCCTCCCGGTATTAAATCAAAAGATAATATAGTTTCATTCCTCCGACGTCTAGAAACCGATCTCTTTAATGCTGCCTATCCTCCTTAGCTTCCTAGCTTCTTCATCCATCCATTGACGACTTATGCATTGTTTTACAATTACGAGTTTGCTTAATCCCTTGCTTTTGTCGCGCCACTGAGCTTTACCTTCGAGGATATTTGTGCAAAATAAGTCATTATTATTATTACAACATGTGATGACTATTGCAATATAATTCAGTAAAAACAAATCGGTACACAGCCGGTATAGAATGTGGGTTTTACTAGTCTGTTCCTTATGAGGTGTAAGTGCTGTATATTTTACACTGGGAGACATTTGTAATAAGATTCCACCCAGCACAGAAGTGTGTTCTTCATCAGAAGTGTCTAGTGTGGTGGTCGTGTGTACATCTGTATCAGGCAAAGCTTTATGCAAGATAACATATCGCCAGTCACATTTCTTTTGCTATCACATACAGATACAAGCCAGTCAGCATGTATTATTACCTGAAATAAACTACAAACACACATGTGACACCCATTTTGAAAGCAGATCTGATGATTACTATTATTTTTTAAGACGTTTTTGTTTTTTCGCACCACTGTCTCGTGTTATTTGTACCCATTTAAATTGGGTTTCCCCATCCAAATGATGGGTTGTTACGTAGCTTATGAAGGAGCAAAACATTTCTTCCAAAACCACAGATATTGTCAGTTATGCCTTAGAGTAAAAAAGGTGTCACATGTGTGTTTGTAGTCCATTTCAGGTCATCAGACACTTTTAAAGTTTGTAAACTGGTTTAACAGTTAACACCCATGTGTCCACCAAAACATGTGTGACTGGCAGTATTTGGTCCTGCATAAAGCCCTGATTGGTTACATCTCTACCTAAAGTTGTCTGTGTGTAACAATGTCAGTGCTCATCACGTTAAATAGAGGGGGGTCTTTTCATAACAGAGACACACCCTCTAACTATTGGTGTCAAGTGATTCACTGATGACAGTGCCGATGTATATGTAGGCGCACAGTGATATGGTAAAACAAACTAGTATGTACACTTTGTACACTGGTAGTGATACTGTTGATTACTATATCATATGATCTGACAAAGCAGACCTTGGTAACAGTACTGACAAAACAGTCAGTTGCTGTCACCGTACGCTGCAGTGGATAGGTAAGTTCACGCATTGGCAGACCAGTTTGTAACATTCTTGTGAAAAAATTCAAATTGATATTTAAAAAAAGTTTTGTGGTATAGAAATATGCATAATTAAATTTTACATACATGGAGATAATTATGCAGTTATATACATTTATTGTCAACATACAAGTGCACTACTACTAATGTGTTGGTTGTGGATGCAATAAGGACACTAACTGAAGGTAAAAAAGACGTATGCATATCTAGACAGAATGTCGCACCTTTTTCATTAGTCGTACTTCAATTTAACTGTAAAAGAGGCTTTAAGTTTTCACATGACCATAAAAATAAAACAAATTCCAGCTATTATATTAACTACTTGTTATCTGATATTAGTATACAAGAGTGCATCATTTCTTGGGGTAACTACAGATGAAATAAGTCCTAAGACTAGATTGTATTTGCTGGGATATCAAGTATGTTTCAATTACAATTTATGTCACAAACTGGAGTATTAATATAGATTAAATTTGTCTGCTGATTTGCCAGTTTGGTGCTAACACTAAGTGTCCATTAAGATTATATTTATGGAATGTTAATGGGTTTGTATTTTCAAAACAGCTAATAATTAACACCTGAATACTACTACTACTACTACTACTACTACTACTACTACTACTACTACTACTACTACTACTACTACTACTACTACTACTACTACTACTACTACTACTACTACTACTACTACTACTACTACTACTACTACTACTACTACTACTACTAACTACTATATACTAGCTGACAGCTTATTGTCTACACATCTGCTCACTTACTCTCTCTCTCTCTCTCTCTCTTTGTACATAGCTGAGAGCTTATTGTTACCATTGTCACAGTCAAATAGCAGTCAAAGCTTGTCACTTGTGTTATTGTAAGTTTCATTCTTAGGCTTTAGAACAACACTGCCTGCATATGTTGGGAATTTCCATTGTGAAAGTAATAATGGCCTTGGCTCACTAATTGATACCCCGCCCCGGTACATAACACTTTCATTGTGGACTTATAGCATATATTTGTCAAGGGATTGTGGCTTGACCTGGTAACTTGTTCAGCTGTTTACTTAGTGTGAGTATTAGCTGGATACATTTGGCTAATTATCAACTTTGATTATTAACTACTTAAAGATGTCTGACTGGGAAAATGCTCAGCCTCTTGCTTGTTGTTGTTGTTGTTGTTGTTGTTGTTGTTGTTGTGTGTTGTGTGTGTGTGTGTGTGTGTGTGTGTGTGTGTGTGTGTGTGTGTGTGTGTGTGTGTGCTTGTGTGTGTGTTGTGTGTGGCTTGTGGTGTGTGTGTGTGTGTGTGTGTTGTGTGTGTGTGTGTGTGTGTGTGTGTGTGTTTATGAGTGTGTGTGTTTATGAGTGTGTGTGTGTGTGTGTGTGTGTGTGTGTGTGTGTGTGTTGTGTGTGTGTGTGTGTGTGTGTGTGTGTGTGTGTGTGTGTGTGTGTTTGTAGCATGTGTGTGTTTGAGTGTGTGTGTTGGTTGTGAGCATGTGTGTGTGTGTGTGTGTGTGTGTGTGTGTGTGTGTGTGTGTGTGTGTGTGTGTGTTATTTGTCTGTGTGGTATGTGTCTGTGTGGTATGTGTGTATTTATGTGTTGCATGACTTGCATGTGTGTTTATTATTAAATGAGTGTTCTGAGATATATAACTTCACCATTACTGATGGCATATTAGTTCCTAGCTTGGGGTTTGTTAAAACAGTAAAAAGAAAGAAATCACAACAAATGTACATAAAATAGCATTGACATATACAAAATTAAATTTTAATGTAATTAATATATATACACTGTATATATATTGACGGTTTGATTGCAGACTAGCCATATCTGAGAAGAGAAAGAGACAGACGGATGAGAGATAAAAACACAAGTGCATTAGACAGAAGTCTAAGCAGGAAACCAGGATTTATTGATGATGACACAAAGAAATGAAACAGTTGAGAAATTGACAGAGGATTCATGTTAAGGATCGTAACATCATACCAAGATATTTCCTAATCAAATCTCTGAGAATTAGCAATTCCTTCAATTGTGAGTCTTCGTTGCTGGATTTCTGGTGACACACAGAGTTGAGATTGTCACTTTGGGTGACAGACAGTGACAGACAATGACCTGCCAAGACCAGAGTCAGGTCAGGCGGAATACAGTGCACCAGATGAAGGTGATTTAATTCCTTAATTCCTGAAAGACTGAAAAGGAACTGTGTCACATTTTGTGTGAGACAAACACAGAGCGTCCCACAAACACTTGAATTGTACCTTTCACTGCATCGAATGAAGAGTCACTTATATGAACAAGATTAATGTCGTCGAGTCTTTTATGTTGACGGATTACCCACCAGAAGAGATTGCTAATAGAGTGGATTTTCACACAGACTGCAATCACTTGGCAGATCCTCGAATACGCCTACAATCTGACAAGAATCACACTGTTTATACAAACACATGCAGCTAGTAATTTTACACCTGACCGAATTTATTAGGCGAGAATAGAAAAGACTGTTGTTGAAAAATCATAGACTGATACATAGGACATGGTTGGAATCTGGACGTGCCTTTACTTGCTGTACTGAACATTTCAAGTAGCACTGTCTGCCACTGCCTGGGGCAATAATTGGCCAGCAAATTATAATATAGTGTGACTGTGTAAACACATGGTTGTATGGCCTGTGAGTGAAGACTCCTGTTGACGCTGGATTATTTTCAGTCGTTGAATGGACAACAGAACGTCAGGACTTATAAAATCACTTGACGACATTTATCAATGAATCATGTGTGTACTAACAAAGCACAGCTCAGCGTAATCGGAAAATGTCTGATTTTACTCTGAACTTACCCTGATTGTGAAAGTAATGCACCACATATTGGAAAGGTATTAATTGTCTACATTACACAGAAAACTTGTAAGCGCGAAAATCTGCCGACATGTTTCGACCTAACAAGAGAAAGTCAAGGCCGATTTCAACGCCTGCCACTCACACGTTCTTCACGTCTGACTTGCCTGACGATTGTGAAAATGGCATCACGGCTTTTGCAGCTGAATTCGACGTTAGCCTTGATGAAACTGATGTCTATGGAAATTTAGAATTCAAATCTTTTCTCGAGGATGCTGCTCCGATTAAGATTTGTGATGTGACATCATCACAGCCGGAATCTGAGGACACGGAAAACAGCAGGACAGAAGATTTGGTGCAAACGAATGTTCATGCAAAAGTGGATCAGGAAAATGGCTCAGATTTACATGTTCCACAACACGGCATTGGTGAGTTAAAATATGCTGGTTTGAGTCAGAAACGGTCCAGAAGTGTCAGTGGAGATGACGCAGAGGATGACGGGGAGGAGGTTTTCCTTCGGGGAAACTCGGCTGGTCTAGTGGGATCTTCCTTGCTGAGGCGGAAGGGCCGGGCTCCCCCTCCTCCCAAGAGGCTGTCATCTCTACACCCATTAGACGAGGACACGTGTCAGGATGTCACCTCTGACATCGCAGCCAATCAGGTTTCCTCTATGAGGTCACGTGACACTGAGACTGGATGTGACAAGTCAAGTGATCACAATGATGGCCATGGATCTACATTGATAGTAACCCATCAGCCACTTGTCGCAGAGTTGACAAAACGGCAGAAGACTAAGAGTGACCTTTACAATGTCATTGAACAAACTGATGCTGCAGATGTGAAAGCAGATGAAGGCAGTCAGCAAGATCAGTCTGCACTGGGTGCTGACAGTGAAAGGTTTACTCTTGTGCACCTACAGAAGAACTGTGCGAGAATGACCAGTACCCAGAATGCAACAGGTGGAGACTGCAGTGCTAATTTGGATGTCTCTGGAACTGTGTCTGCGGAGAATCCTGCGAAGGACGTAAAACTGAGTGGTGATGTGTCGATGGCTGCCCGGCCACGTGATATAGCCATAGGTTCTAGCTGTGGCACAAAGCCTAAAGCTACAGTTGGTAAGCCAAAGATACCTGTGAAACCAGGACATCTGAAATCACCTGTTGCTGTTGGTTTGCCAGAGATACCAAAAGTAAAAGAGGACAAGAACAGTGGATGTGTGTTGGATGTGAGCACACCAGAGAACCTGTTGTCTCCTACAGATGGTAGGGGTGATGGTGAGGGTAACACGGAAAAGATACAGGGCAACACAGACCAAAATGTGCGTCCGAGAACACCAGAAACTGAAGCCAAATGCAATGAGGTAGTGCCAGAAATCACGACACCTGCAAAATGGGTCTTACTTCCAAAGTACAGTACTCATGATGATGATAAGTCCAAGAGGAGACAACGAATCTTACGTACTGGAGATAAGAATGTTTGCCAGAAGACTTCAGAGACTGAAGCCAAAGGTAATGGGCGTGTGGCCAAGACTATCACACATGATAGAGGGTTGTTACATGCACAGAATCATACTCGTGGTGGAGAACACGACACCAGAACCACACCTGAAGTTATGTCCTGCGAAGACCAGACCATTCGCAAGAGAACAGTTGAAACTGAAGCTAGATGTCCTGAGCAGGTGCCAGAGGTCATCAAGCCAGAGGTCATCAAGCCAGATAAAGGATTGTTGCACATGAAGGGACGTTATCATGATCTTAGCGATAGCAGTGATGAGAGACAACAGACTGTCTACACCGAGAACCAGAGCAAGTCCCTAAGACCTTCTGAAACTCTGTTCAGTTCAGCCACTGGTCCTGTGTCAAAGGTCAACCCACTAGAAAGGGATTGCATTCGGTGTGACAATGGTAATACTGACAAGAAACAGCGAGTTATTCTCACTGAAGACCAGATCACATCTCGGCGAACTTGCGAAAGTTCTGTCAAGACCAGTTCCAGAATTGCTACAGTTGTTGGGGGCATGAAATGTGACTCGGACCTGAGCAGTGAAGAAAGCGTGACGATTGTGACAGGGGCTGGTCAACCACTGGCGTCCACTCCCATACCACCGCCGCGCAGGAAAAAACTCCGGAATAGGGACCGTCTCAAGAATGGTCTGCCCAGGGACACAACGGACAGTGTCAGTGCCTCCAGCTCCATGTCCAGTGAACATTCAGTCGGTCAAGGACCATCAAAGAAGACAACTTCAACCACCACTGGTCAGCATGGTATCTCAGGCAGCAAAGATGTGGACGTTCCTTCCCTTTCCCCCTTTCTGCCGTCCCCGGTGAGGATGTCTTCCCAGAGCTTGGACCGGGAAAGTGACGGCGGGATTTATGAAAATGTCCCACCTCCTCCGCAGTTTGACAACTCTCATAGTTCACTGTCTACAATTATGGGAAATGACCGTCTGAGTTCATCAACAGCTCAGCATCAGCCGAGTATCAGAGATCAAGAAATGTTATCAGAAGATCTTGTTGGGCGTAGTGACAGGAAATTGGGCAGAGACAAAGTGACATCATCATCCGGGTGTCATCCACAATTGGGGTCAGGTGACAAATTGCGTGACTTCTCTCCAAGCAGAGCCACCAGTGACACAACAGTGGTACCTGGTGGGTCAAGCTCTCTGAAGGAGAAACTGAGTAATCGGAACCAGCTGAACATCCTTGTTGAGGAAGACTATTTACCCGGCCATGTTTCCACTGTTCCCGAGGATCTCCCACCGCACCCCCCGCAGCCATGGGAGGTTTCCATGGCGATGTCAGCACATCTCATGGACCTCGCATCTCGGCCATGGGATGACACAGTGGTGCCACCTATCGGCAAGACCAGTGGTGGCGCGAGACCGACCGTCGTTGACTACGTGTGGCAGATGAAGCCCGTGGAACTCTGGGATACGTCTGATGTTTGTGACTGGTGTAAGACTGTATTGGATTTCGGAGCTCTCGCAGATGCCTTTGAAGGTAAGGGATTTGTACAATTTGCATTTACACATGCTTTCTTTTATGCATGTCAGTGGGTCTGTTTGCATTGGTGCATGCGTGTGTGAATCGGGCCTAAGGGTAATCATCGCCGATTTTAAATGCAATTAACTGTTTTTATTCCAATTCCGATTCCACCCACACTATGACGATTGTGATTGCAAACTGTGTTTATTCCAATTCCACCTACCCTGTAGCAATTGTGATTGCAAACTTTGTTTATTTCGATTCCATCCACGCTGTATGGCAATCACAATTCTAATTCCAACTAATTTGTTTGTTAAAAAATATTGTAAATGTTATTCATGTTGTACAATGATACATCTTAAGAAGTGGCTAAAGTGGTAGTTTAACTCAGAAAGCTGTGATATATGTGTGCTTAGATGCACTTGTTATTTTGGCAAGTAAAGTTGTGGAATTCAAATTACTTGGGAGAGCAGCAGATGATACTAAAGATTTCCTAGTTTTTCTCCAAAACATCGATTCTCCAAAATACAAATATAAAATTATAAATAAAAAAACATTTATATCAGTATGCAATTCCAATTCCACTCAAAGCATTTCCGAGTCAATGCAGTTCCAGTTACGCTGCTTTCACAAAGCCCGATTCTGTCCACACCAGTTCCAGTTTCTGTACAAGTGTTCTTTATGATGCATGGAATAAACAAAATGACATAAACTAGCTGGTTTAGGTACACAGCTTGTTTCATGTTCAGATAATAGTCTCACCACCAAGAAAATGTAGATAGGTCGGCTTGGTGTAATGTTCTGAAAAAGGCTGACTAGTTCAATAAGACCTTGTAAGATTATAACATTGTAACCACAATATATAATATATATATATATATATATATATATATATATATATATATATATATATATATATATATATATATAATATTATATATATATTATATGTATTATATATATATGTATATATATATGTATATATATATATGTATATATATATGTATATATATATAAATATATATATATATATATATATATATATTATATGGAACCCTGCCCAGTGCTGGAGACAACTATAAACAATTAGAAACTAGAAAACCAGTTCAGTGAATTTCGTGTTGTCGTTGTTGATATATTTACCTTCTGGCTAACTCTGAGCCAAAACAGGTAACCTTTTTTAAATAGGGTAAATCTTGAAAAACGTTACCACCTAGTGACAACGACTGCTTTGTGACAGTAATCACCATCATGACTAATGTGTCCCAGCTAGGCACATAAATCAGTCTGCAGACATGTAAACTGGACAGATATTTACTATACTTAATGCAAAGTCAATGTGTGATTAATTTTTGATGTAATAAAGTTATGTATATACTACCAGGGGTATATGTGTGGTTGGGTACTACTGGACGTCATAATTATGACCTAAGTACTGTACTTGGTTATGTAATTAGTATTTCTAAAAAAGATAATTAGTTTCATTTGTATGTCATCGGTTCAGTGTGTCGTCGTGAAATATATAATTATCATAATTATACATTTATAATTATAATAATTATTAATCTGGTTACTATTTCTGCAACTCACATATGCAGATGATTGCTGTAAAGTCACACCTGACTGTCTCCCTTTGCAGAATGTGCCGTTAGCGGGAATCAATTGCTGCAGTTGACTCGACAAGACTTAAGTAAGTAACAATTACGTTATTACATAGTCTAGAGATCTGAACAAATATTTAACACAACTTACACTGGAGTGGGTGTTTATAGAACATATACATCTAAGTATGTTGAGTGGAACTTATGTCCAGTATACACCAAGGCTTTATGCAGGATCAATTTTTTGCCAGTCACACATTTGTTGGTGGTCACATGGACGCCATCTGTTAATTAAGCCAGTTTACAAACTTTAAATGTGTTTGTTTTACCTGAAATTGATTGCAAACACACATGTGACACTATTTACACTCATTTCTAAGGCATAACTGACAATATCTATTAGTTTTGAAGACTTACCATCCACCCATATTTCTACCCGTCCAAAATAGATTTTACCTGTCCAAATGATGGGTGGACGGGTCTCTGCATAAAGCTATGGTAGACTGACAAATGGTTCATCATGCAACAGTTGAATCACGGGGGGGGAATAACAATGTGTGTATAAACTAGGGCTTCATGCAGAATTAAATGTTGTCAGTCACACATTGGTTGGCTAGACATGTGCATGTTAATTCATGGACTTACAGGTCAGATGAGATGTTTTATGACCTGCAATAAACTACCAAACAAACATACCAGTGACACCCATTTACAACTGACAATACTTTTGAAGACCATAAATTTCACAATTCCAAACTTGGCTTTTCCCATGGTGATCACTGTCTGATTCAGCTAAAGTTTTAAAAAAACTTATTTTTCTTTAGATGACAAATTTTCTCTTTAAATTCTCACAATCAGACTTACTCAGTACAAGGTTGCATTGAGTTCAGCAGCAAAAAGCAGCAGCCTTTATCCCAGATACCATGACATCAATGATACATGTCATTGCTGTCATACGTTCAGAGTTCAGACATATGATGACATCAATGATACATGTCATTGCTGTCATACGTTCAGAGTTCAGACATATGATGACATCAATGATACATGTCATTGCTGTCATACGTTCAGAGTTCAGAGATATGATGACACCAATGATACATGTCATTGCTGTCATACGTTCAGAGTTCAGACATATGATGACATCAATGATACATGTCATTGCTGTCATACGTTCAGAGTTCAGACATATGATGACATCAATGATACATGTCATTGCTGTCATACGTTCAGAGTTCAGACATATGATGACATCAATGATACATGTCATTGCTGTCATATGTTCAGAGTTCAGACATATGATGACATCAATGATACATGTCATTGCTGTCATACGTTCAGAGTTCAGACATATGATGACATCAATGATACATGTCATTGCTGTCATACGTTCAGAGTTCAGACATATGATGACATCAATGATACATGTCATTGCTGTCATACGTTCAGAGTTCAGACATATGATGACATCAATGATACATGTCATTGCTGTCATATGTTCAGAGTTCAGACATATGATGACATCAATGATACATGTCATTGCTGTCATACTTCAGAGTTCAGACATTGATGACATCAATGATACATGTCATTGCTGTCATACGTTCAGTAACATATGATGACATCAATGATACATGTCATTGCTGTCATACGTTCAGAGTTCAGAGATATGATGACATCAATGATACATGTCATTGCTGTCATACGTTCAGAGTTCAGACATATGATGACATCAATGATACATGTCATTGCTGTCATACATTCAGAGTTCAGACATGATGACATCAATGATACATGTCATTGCTGTCATAGTTCATCCCAGATACCATGACATCAATGATACATGTCATTGCTGTCATACGTTCAGAGTTCAGACATATGATGACATCAATGATACATGTCATTGCTGTCATACGTTCAGAGTTCAGACATATGATGACATCAATGATACATTCATTGCTGTCATACTTCAGTTCAGAGATATGATGACATCAATGATACATGTCATTGCTGTCATACGTTCAGAGTTCAGACATATGATGACATCAATGATACATGTCATTGCTGTCATACGTTCAGAGTTCAGACATATGATGACATCAATGATACATGTCATTGCTGTCATACGTTCAGAGTTCAGAGATATGATGACATCAATGATACATGTCATTGCTGTCATACGTTCAGAGTTCAGACATATGATGACATCAATGATACATGTCATTGCTGTCATACGTTCAGAGTTCAGAATATGATGACATCAATGATACATGTCATTGCTGTCATACGTTCAGAGTTCAGACATATGATGACATCAATGATACATGTCATTGCTGTCATACGTTCAGAGTTCAGACATATGATGACATCAATGATACATGTCATTGCTGTCATACGTTCAGAGTTCAGACATATGATGACATCAATGATACATGTCATTGCTGTCATACGTTCAGAGTTCAGACATATGATGACATCAATGATACATGTCATTGCTGTCATAGTTCAGAGTTCAGACATATGATGACATCAATGATACATGTCATTGCTGTCATACATTCAGAGTTCAGACATATGATGACATCAATGATACATGTCATTGCTGTCATACGTTCAGAGTTCAGACATAT
This sequence comes from Ridgeia piscesae, assembly GCA_025642075.2. Classification (NCBI taxonomy): domain Eukaryota; kingdom Metazoa; phylum Annelida; class Polychaeta; order Sabellida; family Siboglinidae; genus Ridgeia; species Ridgeia piscesae. The sequence goes on along the minus strand of JAODUO010000895.1, from coordinate 78,217 downwards.
GATGACATCAATGATACATGTCATTGCTGTCATACGTTCAGAGTTCAGACATGATGACATCAATGATACATGTCATTGCTGTCATACGTTCAGAGTTCAGACTATGATGACATCAATGATACATGTCATTGCTGTCATACGTTCAGAGTTCAGACATATGATGACATCAATGATACATGTCATTGCTGTCATATGTTCAGAGTTCAGACATATGATGACATCAATGATACATGTCATTGCTGTCATACGTTCAGAGTTCAGACATATGATGACATCAATGATACATGTCATTGCTGTCATACGTTCAGAGTTCAGACATATGATGACATCAATGATACATGTCATTGCTGTCATACGTTCAGAGTTCAGAGATATGATGACATCAATGATACATGCATTGCTGTCATACGTTCAGAGTTCAGACATGATGACATCAATGATACATGTCATTGCTGTCATACGTTCAGAGTTCAGACATATGATGACATCAATGATACATGTCATTGCTGTCATATGTTCAGAGTTCAGACATATGATGACATCAATGATACATGTCATTGCTGTCATACGTTCAGAGTTCAGACATATGATGACATCAATGATACATGTCATTGCTGTCATACGTTCAGAGTTCAGACATATGATGACATCAATGATACATGTCATTGCTGTCATATGTTCAGAGTTCAGACATATGATGACATCAATGATACATGTCACTGCTGTCATATGTTCAGAGTTCAGAGATATGATGACATCAATGATACATGTCATTGCTGTCATACGTTCAGAGTTCAGACATATGATGACATCAATGATACATGTCATTGCTGTCATATGTTCAGAGTTCAGAGATATGATGACATCAATGATACATGTCATTGCTGTCATACGTTCAGAGTTCAGAATATGATGACATCAATGATACATGTCATTGCTGTCATACGTTCAGAGTTCAGACATATGATGACATCAATGATACATGTCATTGCTGTCATATGTTCAGAGTTCAGACATAGATGACATCAATGATACATGTCATTGCTGTCATAGTTCAGAGTTCAGACATATGATGACATCAATGATACATGTCATTGCTGTCATATGTTAGAATCAATATGATGACATCAATGATACATATCATTGCTGTTGATCAGATTGCACATACTGCAATAGACTATGATGACATCAATGATACATGTAATTGCTTTCATACGTTGAGTCAGACATACTAACCAATAGACTAGTTTGACACCGCTGTAAAAGAAGTCAAAGGCACTTACAGTGAGTTCAGCACGCAAATGTGACTGTCTATTTCACCGTAGCTCTCTGCCGTGTGAATCAGCTGAAAATGTAGACGGTGAGAAACATTGTTATTTTCAATGTGTGTGTTGTTTTATTTTGGATATCACATAGCATCAGTAACGAATGTAACCGGTTTTAACCGGATTTAACCAGTTTTAGCCAGATTTTCATTCAAAGCTGTGGATCAGTGGCCGTCATCTTTGCATGCCAGGGAGCGCTGCGGCTGATTGTGTCAGTACTGGCTCATCTCAGTTCCTGGCACGTCCATTTAAATTCATTTTGATCTTTTAATGTCAGCCAATGAGATCTCCCACTAGGAGTGTGGTCGGCCTCTGGTGTTTTGGGTGCATTCAGTCACACACTGCATGTGTTACTTGCAATGTTTAGAGCATGAAAGGGTCATTATAATTATATTGAGATTGCCACCAGTTGTGTAGCCATCTTTAAATTAGGGCAGGTATTTGTGCTGTCCTCACGGCTGACACAGTAGCGACTGGCAAATGTTTTTCAGCATAAAACCCTGGCTTTACGGAAGCGATCGGCCAGTGGTAGTGCAGGGACCCTGGCTTCCAAGAATGGTGGCCAATAGTTTATCAAGTATTCAGCCATTTTTTACCTACATATACATTAATAGCTATCTCATAGAAAATATGCTATTTTGAACATGATTTATCCTGCTAGCTTGGATACCTTGTTCCAGCCATTTATTGTACAATCCCTGTTCATCTGTAAGCTCTGTTAATCATCCTACATCCCCACCAGGTGGGCGGGGTAACTACATATGCAACCCCTGCCATGTACTCTACGTAGTATTTGGAAGTCAAAATCCACTTCACTGTACCACAATTTCAATAAATAATAATATTATATTAATTTAAGGCTTAAACAAATATTTGTTCAAACATTAGCCGAGTTATCCAACAGAACCCAGCTGGGAAAGGCAGTTGCATGCACTAAAACATTTGAAATTGTGACCCCCCAGATCCCACCACCTGAATAACCTTAAAACAGACATCTGTCCCTGCTCACACCCGGCTTCTAAAAAGCATCCAGCTTCTTCAGGGAGGCCAAATATTTCCACAGATGGCTTTCCTGAACATCATGCGCAGCAGGAGCAACCTTGTTAGCCGAGGTGAAAAAATTTGTCAAACACGAAGACAAACATTATCACTGATTGAGCTTAACATCAGCGTTTCGCAAGGTGATCTGACAGTCTGCATAGACTGATGTAATCAGCTTCACCACCAGGGGCCCGTTTCATGGAATGTACTTACAGTGGCGTAGCGGGCAATAACTTGTTGCTCTTCACCCATTTGCTCCCAGTTGCTCTTAAATCTTAGCTGCGCCTTGAATTTAATAGGCGTAAATTTATGCTCATTAATATTTTTTTCGATAGCTCCCCAAATTTGTTGGTGCTCCAAACATCCCCAGTTTTAACATAATTATTTTTAATGTTTACACTGGATTAATCCTTTATATTCATCGTAGTTTTTACTTACTTTAAAAAAAATAAAGTAAGTAGTTTGGTATAGTTGAATGACAAAGGCGGCATCACCTTCAGAGACAGGAAAAATAAAGGGATTCCTCTCATGACCTAATTAGGTCAATTCTACATCGATTTAGTGCTAAATTGGTGTCATGAAACTGACTGTAAGCTACATCAACTAGTCGCTGTTAGTTGTGACTAGTAGACCACCTAGTTATGCGTAAAGTTACGCCGCTTTATGAAACCGGCCCCTGCCCTCTCAGATTCGGGATGGGGCCCTTTGCAGGGGTTTAAAGTCCAACGAGAATTAGTGAGTCCACTACAGGTTACACATTTACCCCCTGTGTGGGATCTTTTACTTCCCCTGGCATAGACACCAGATAGAAGGGACCACCTGCTTTTTAGTGTCTCTTCCAAAAGACACAGGCAAATGTGGGGTGAACGAAATTGCCTACGTTTTGAAACGGCGGTAGGTGGGATTGAACCACCATCCCCTCGATTGACAGTCCGGTCCTCTACCACGCGACCACAGCTTCCCTTCCGCTCAATGCTGCATTGTTGCAACAGCGTCTTATATCTTCTAGAAGATTCACTTTTGCCATTAACTGTATCTGCTTCAGGTGAGCTGGGTATTACGGATGCACTTGACAGAAATACTGTCTTGGATGAGATTGCTCGACTCCAGCGGAAGCAGCGAGATTCTGCACCATTTTGGAACCTCAAGGTATGTGACAGACTGATTAACTTCCACTTGAAGTAACCTGCTTTGCTGAGTAAAATGACATATCCAACTGCATCCTGTGAGACTCCCTAAAACTTCAAATTGGAAATCATTTTCCCTGTAGGATTTGTTCACGGAGAACTCCTCGTTCGGGAATTTATTCTAGGTGTACGCCCATAATATCACGTACCGGGACAGACAAACAAATATTTGGGTAAGAGAAAAGACAAAGGTCACAGACGTGATTGAACAAGTCAGAAGATGGAAATGGACTTGGGCAGGGCAGATCAGTGGAGATGAGATGACCGATGGACGTCACATATCACCACCTAGAAAACCTACAAATGGAAATGATATAGAGGAAACCAGCGAGACATTGGAGAGACGAACTACTGGAAGGGTACCATCTGGCAGAGGATAGCGCAAGATAGGCAGATGTGGAAACAGCATGCTGAAGCCTTTGCCCAACCACGGGACACTACGGCTGCATGATGACGATGACGATGACGATGACGATGACGATGACGATGACGATGACGATGACGATGACGATGCCTGTACACAGTCATCCCATCCTCCTTGTCTATTGCACAGAACCAGTAGGTCCCATTTGATAATATCGGGATAAACCATTGTTGTTGTGAGACATGAGACCCATGGAGACAGTGACCATCAGGTTTCACTCATCAGTTGTCCAGTCCTGTCAGATTACAACTGAGACATCTCATTCTGTGTCTCTCACATTGTGCTAAATTCACTATTCATTGATACCCTTGTTTCTTGACCTTATCCATGAAGAAACAGGTCTATAGTGATTTGTGTGAATTGTTCATGTGTAGTTCATAGACAGTTGCTTTAGTATATGGACACATTTATATCAGTGCAGTGGTGCAGTGGTGCATTCTTGCAGTCGTGCAGTTGTGCTGTGGTTCAGTTACTAGTGCAGTGGTGCGTGCTGCAGTTGCACAGTAGTGCAGTGGTGCTGTGGTGCAGTGGCTCAGTGGTACAGTGGTGCAGTGGCTCAGTGGTACAGTGGCACAGTAGTGCAGTGGTGCTGTGGTGTAGTGGCTCAGTGGTACAATGGCTCAGTGGTACAGTGGTGTAGTGGCTCAGTGGTACAGTGGTGCAGTGGCTCAGTGGCTCAGTAGTACAGTGGTGCAATTGCTCAGTGGTGCAGTGGCTCAGTGGTGCAGTTGCTTGCTGGTACAGTGGTGTAGTGGCTCAGTGGTACTGTGGTACAGTGGTACAGTGGTACAGTGGTACTGTGGTACAGTGGTACAGTGGTACAGTGGTTGCAGTGGTGCAGTGGTCAGTGGTGCAGTGGTGCAGTGGCTCAGTGGTCAGTGGTGCAGTGGCTCAGTGGTGCAGTGGCTCAGTGGCTCAGTGGTGCAGTGGCTCAGTGGTGCAGTGGTGCAGTGGCTCAGTGGTGCAGTGGCTCAGTGGTACAGTGGTCTGGTGGTGAACTGGCTAAAGCTTCTGACTTCTGACTAAGAGAACACATGTTTGAATCCTGTGCGGTGGTGTGTAACTTTGTGCAATTTGTTCACTCTGCATTTATCCAGGTCACTCTGCTGTACCAACCATTGAGTACCTGGCTATAGACAGAGGGGATATTTATGTACAACATATTTTATGTATTAATTGCAGTTTGGCTTGATGCTTCCCAGAGAAGGGGCGTTCCGTTAAACAAGCATGCCAGAAAGTAAAGTGTAAAGTGCTTTGAGCAGACCCGAACACTGCTGTGTTGCTTTACACATAAACAGTCCCCTTTTTCTAAAATGTTGCTGATTTGTGACCATTATTGTTATACCATAAACATTATTGCTTCAGCAAATCTCGATCCGACGAAAAACGCTTGAATTGTCCAATGACATACTCAAACACCGGCTCAGTCGACTACGAGAACTGAATGACAAGCAAGATGTGCAGATCTCCGAGTACCTGAATGAACTGCAAGATGAACAGCAGCGAACCAGTCAACTCATTAATGGGGTCAGGTCGCAACAGATGACCTCATCACCAACTCCACTTTCGTCCACCATGCGGCGCCACAGGTCTGGTCGTAACGAGGTAAGACATGACAGTGATTTCACTTTCAGTGGTAAGCCCAAGTGTGTCAGTAGCTTAAATGTTGTCCATTTTATAATTATTACAATGTCTACTTCTGTAGAAATATTAATCATATTTATTTTATATATATATATGGTTCCATGACAGATGGTATATAAGGGACCTAATAAATAAATATCAATATCAACAATGTGCTCAGAAATGTTCATATTTAAGGTATTGGTCCCATTGACATGATCTGTGTTGTTTAGAAGCCTGTGATGACATGTGACGGGTAAGGTGTTGGTCCCACGTGACATGGTCTGTGTTGTTTAGATGCCTGTGATGACATGTGACGGGTAAGGTATTGGTCTCATGTGACATGGTCTGTGTTGTTTAGATGCCTGTGATGACATGTGACGGGTAAGGTATTGGTCCCATGTGACATGGTCTGTGTTGTTTAGATGCCTGTGATGACATGTGACGGGTAAGGTATTGGTCTCATGTGACATGGTCTGTGTTGTTTAGATGCCTGTGATGACATGCGACGGGTAAGGTATTGGTCTCATGTGACATGGTCTGTGTTGTTTAGAAGCCTGTGATGACATGTGATGGGTAAGGTATTGGTCCCACGTGACATGGTCTGTGTTGTTTAGATGCCTGTGATGACATGTGACGGGTAAGGTATTGGTCTCATGTGACATGGTCTGTGTTGTTTAGATGCCTGTGATGACATGTGACGGGTAAGGTATTGGTCCCACGTGACATGGTCTGTGTTGTTTAGAAGCCTGTGATGACATGTGACGGGTAAGGTATTGGTCCCACGTGACATGGTCTGTGTTGTTTAGAAGCCTGTGATGACATGTGACAGGTAAGGTATTGGTCCCACGTGACATGGTCTGTGTTGTTTAGATGCCTGTGATGACATGTGACAGGTAAGGTATTGGTCCCACGTGACATGGTCTGTGTTGTTTAGATGCCTGTGATGACATGTGACAGGTAAGGTATTGGTCTCAGGTGACATGGTCTGTGTTGTTTAGATGCCTGTGATGACATGTGACGGGTAAGGTATTGGTCTCAGGTGACATGGTCTGTGTTGTTTAGATGCCTGTGATGACATGTGACGGGTAAGGTATTGGTCTCATGTGACATGGTCTGTGTTGTTTAGAAGCCTGTGATGACATGTGACGGGTAAGGTATTGGTCTCATGTGACATGGTCTGTGTTGTTTAGAAGCCTGTGATGACATGTGACGGGTAAGGTATTGGTCTCATGTGACATGGTCTGTGTTGTTTAGATGCCTGTGATGACATGTGATGGGTAAGGTATTGGTCTCAGGTGACATGGTCTGTGTTGTTTAGATGTCTGTGATGACATGCGATGGGTAAGGTATTGGTCTCAGGTGACATGGTCTGTGTTGTTTAGATGCCTGTGATGACATGCGATGGGTAAGGTATTGGTCTCAGGTGACATGGTCTGTGTTGTTTAGATGTCTGTGATGACATGCGATGGGTAAGGTATTGGTCTCATGTGACATGGTCTGTGTTGTTTAGATGCCTGTGATGACATGTGACGGGTAAGGTATTGGTCTCATGTGACATGGTCTGTGTTGTTTAGAAGCCTGTGATGACATGTGACGGGTTAGGTATTGGTCTCAGGTGACATGGTCTGTGTTGTTTAGATGCCTGTGATGACATGTGACGGGTAAGGTATTGGTCTCATGTGACATGGTCTGTGTTGTTTAGATGCCTGTGATGACATGTGACGGGTAAGGTATTGGTCCCACGTGACATGGTCTGTGTTGTTTAGATGCCTGTGATGACATGTGACAGGTAAGGTATTGGTCCCACGTGACATGGTCTGTGTTGTTTAGATGCCTATGATGACATGTGACGGGTAAGGTATTGGTCTCATGTGACATGGTCTGTGTTGTTTAGATGCCTGTGATGACATGTGACGGGTAAGGTATTGGTCTCATGTGACATGGTCTGTGTTGTTTAGAAGCCTGTGATGACATGTGACGGGTAAGGTATTGGTCCCACGTGACATGGTCTGTGTTGTTTAGATGCCTGTGATGACATGTGATGGGTAAGGTATTGGTCTCATGTGACATGGTCTGTGTTGTTTAGATGCCTGTGATGACATGTGACGGGTAAGGTATTGGTCCCAGGTGACATGGTCTGTGTTGTTTAGATGCCTGTGATGACATGTGACGGGTAAGGTATTGGTCCCAGGTGACATGGTCTGTGTTGTTTAGATGCCTGTGATGACATGTGACGGGTAAGGTATTGGTCTCATGTGACATGGTCTGTGTTGTTTAGATGCCTGTGATGACATGTGATGGGTAAGGTATTGGTCTCATGTGACATGGTCTGTGTTGTTTAGATGCCTATGATGACATGTGACGGGTAAGGTATTGGTCCCACGTGACATGGTCTGTGTTGTTTAGATGCCTGTGATGACATGTGATGGGTAAGGTATTGGTCTCATGTGACATGGTCTGTGTTGTTTAGATGCCTGTGATGACATGTGACGGGTAAGGTATTGGTCCCAGGTGACATGGTCTGTGTTGTTTAGATGCCTGTGATGACATGTGACGGGTAAGGTATTGGTCCCAGGTGACATGGTCTGTGTTGTTTAGATGCCTGTGATGACATGTGACGGGTAAGGTATTGGTCTCATGTGACATGGTCTGTGTTGTTTAGATGCCTGTGATGACATGTGATGGGTAAGGTATTGGTCTCATGTGACATGGTCTGTGTTGTTTAGATGCCTATGATGACATGTGACGGGTAAGGTATTGGTCTCATGTGACATGGTCTGTGTTGTTTAGATGCCTGTGATGACATGTGATGGGTAAGGTATTGGTCTCATGTGACATGGTCTGTGTTGTTTAGATGTCTGTGATGACATGTGACGGGTAAGGTATTGGTCTCATGTGACATGGTCTGTGTTGTTTAGATGCCTGTGATGACATGTGATGGGTAAGGTATTGGTCCCAGGTGACATGGTCTGTGTTGTTTAGATGCCTGTGATGACATGTGACGGGTAAGGTATTGGACTCATGTGACATGGTCTGTGTTGTTTAGATGCCTGTGATGACATGTGATGGGTAAGGTATTGGTCCCACGTGACATGGTCTGTGTTGTTTAGATGCCTGTGATGACATGTGATGGGTAAGGTATTGGTCTCATGTGACATGGTCTGTGTTGTTTAGATGCCTGTGATGACATGTGATGGGTAAGGTATTGGTCCCAGGTGACATGGTCTGTGTTGTTTAGATGCCTGTGATGACATGTGACAGGTAAGGTATTGGTCTCATGTGACATGGTCTGTGTTGTTTAGATGCCTGTGATGACATGTGACGGGTTAGGTATTGGTCTCATGTGACATGGTCTGTGTTGTTTAGATGCCTGTGATGACATGTGACAGGTAAGGTATTGGTCTCATGTGACATGGTCTGTGTTGTTTAGATGCCTGTGATGACATGTGACGGGTAAGGTATTGGTCTCAGGTGACATGGTCTGTGTTGTTTAGATGCCTGTGATGACATGTGACGGGTAAGGTATTGGTCTCATGTGACATGGTCTGTGTTGTTTAGATGCCTGTGATGACATGTGATGGGTAAGGTATTGGTCTCATGTGACATGGTCTGTGTTGTTTAGATGCCTGTGATGACATGTGACAGGTAAGATATTGGTCTCATGTGACATGGTCTGTGTTGTTTAGATGCCTGTGATGACATGTGACGGGTAAGGTATTGGTCTCATGTGACATGGTCTGTGTTGTTTAGATGCCTGTGATGACATGTGACGGGTAAGGTATTGGTCTCATGTGACATGGTCTGTGTTGTTTAGATGCCTATGATGACATGTGACGGGTAAGGTATTGGTCTCATGTGACATGGTCTGTGTTGTTTAGATGCCTGTGATGACATGTGACGGGTTAGGTATTGGTCTCATGTGACATGGTCTGTGTTGTTTAGATGCCTGTGATGACATGTGACGGGTAAGGTATTGGTCTCAGGTGACATGGTCTGTGTTGTTTAGATGCCTGTGATGACATGTGACGGGTAAGGTATTGGTCTCATGTGACATGGTCTGTGTTGTTTAGATGCCTGTGATGACATGTGACGGGTAAGGTATTGGTCTCAGGTGACATGGTCTGTGTTGTTTAGATGCCTGTGATGACATGTGACGGGTAAGGTATTGGTCCCACGTGACATGGTCTGTGTTGTTTAGATGCCTGTGATGACATGTGACGGGTAAGGTATTGGTCTCAGGTGACATGGTCTGTGTTGTTTAGATGCCTGTGATGACATGTGACGGGTAAGGTATTGGTCCCACGTGACATGGTCTGTGTTGTTTAGATGCCTGTGATGACATGTGACGGGTAAGGTATTGGTCCCACGTGACATGGTCTGTGTTGTTTAGATGCCTGTGATGACATGTGACGGGTAAGGTATTGGTCTCATGTGACATGGTCTGTGTTGTTTAGAAGCCTGTGATGACATGTGACGGGTAAGGTATTGGTCTCAGGTGACATGGTCTGTGTTGTTTAGATGCCTGTGATGACATGTGACGGGTAAGGTATTGGTCCCACGTGACATGGTCTGTGTTGTTTAGATGCCTGTGATGACATGTGATGGGTAAGGTATTGGTCCCACGTGACATGGTCTGTGTTGTTTAGAAGCCTGTGATGACATGTGACGGGTAAGGTATTGGTCCCACGTGACATGGTCTGTGTTCTTTAGATGCCTTTGATGACATGTGACGGGTAAGGTATTGGTCTCAGGTGACATGGTCTGTGTTGTTTAGATGCCTGTGATGACATGTGATGGGTAAGGTATTGGTCCCACGTGACATGGTCTGTGTTGTTTAGATGCCTGTGATGACATGTGACGGGTAAGGTATTGGTCTCATGTGACATGGTCTGTGTTGTTTAGATGCCTGTGATGACATGTGACGGGTAAGGTATTGGTCTCAGGTGACATGGTCTGTGTTGTTTAGATGCCTTTGATGACATGTGACGGGTAAGGTATTGGTCTCAGGTGACATGGTCTGTGTTGTTTAGATGCCTGTGATGACATGTGATGGGTAAGGTATTGGTCCCACGTGACATGGTCTGTGTTGTTTAGATGCCTGTGATGACGTGGTCCAACAAGGAGGTACTAAAGTGGCTCCGACACGTTGGCCTCAGCAAGTTTATTGGAACTTTTGCAGGTTAGTTGCAGGTAGATTTCTATCTATTTTATTTCTAACAACTATTTATAATCATTACAGTTTTCTCTCAAGTTTGTGTGAACTTTTATCGCTGTAAGTGTGATGTATTCTGGCCAGTTGTCATTGTTAAGGAAATTAATTTATACATTGTCCTTACATGAATATCTTATTTGTGTACTTATTCAGTGTCATCGTGTAATATTGTTGGGTCATTACTGGTTGTGATTAGTGCAAACTGTTTGTAACACCTTTGTTTCTTCATATCAATTGCTATGTTCTAATGTTTAATTGCAGAACATATCTAATTATAGTTATATATAGCTCTGATTGGACATTTATGTAGATATATGGTATTCTACAAGTTGACTTATTATCATAATAATTTTTGTATGTATCTGTCAATGGATGACTATGATTATTTTTGTTTGTTTGCACTTTCATTGTACACATGTAGATGGTTGGCATTTTGGATGCCAAAGTTTCAGGACATAGTATGTGAGTGCTTTGAAGACAAACAATGATACAATAACACTTTCTAAAAATTCCTATTGGTTGCATTTTTGCCGCCTTCAGAATTTGTACTGTACATTAAATTAATGATCATAAATCGATTGTTCAAAATGTTGCAATAATTCCTGTTCTCCCCTGATAATGTATGGTTGTGTCTGCAGAACACAAGATCACGGGCACTGACCTTGCGGGAATCAGCATGCATTTACTTGGTAGGTTATAACAACAAATTTGTTGTGTACATCATTACTGTGTGACATAGTCATTGTGCTAATGATCTAAGAAAGACTGCTTAATCTAAAATATTCATATAAAATAAACACTTTTGTGGGATAAAAACATAAACAAATATTAGATATAAAATGTAAACTGCCAAATAGTTTTGCAATTACACTATATATTTTATTAATTCTTTGGACTGCTTCCACAGGTTTTATCAAATTCACAATGGCCAAGATCCATTTGTAAACATATCCTGTGACACCCAACTCATATACCATGTGGATGGCGTCCAGCATTGTTTTAACTGAAGTGGTTTTATTCTATAGATAAAATGGACATCATGACAATCGACGACCGTGAATTGATCCTTTCCGAGTTGTACAAGCTCCAACATCCTGCCGGCCCTTCCCTGGAGCAGGTCATTCAGGAGCAGAGGTCATGGAGCTCGGAGTACTCCGACCACAGCTCCAGTACTCCAAGAGAAGACTTGACTGAGCTGGTTGGGTTTCCTATTGTGAGGAGTCAACCCGTCGACATGGACCCTGAACCGACTGACGCACCGCTGGAGGCGAGTGTGGACAGTGGAAGGTACGGTGTACAACAGAATTACTTAATCATTTATTTGGTATTTGGGACGAAAGTGTGGGTCGATGTGAATAGAGTCAGTCTAATTGATTTAATTTGTATTATTTATAGCGCTTAATAACTAATAGTTTTAATGTAACTAACTTAACATGTTCGACATTTTATGAGAACTTTTTCACCGTTTTTAAACCACTGAATCATCCTCATTCACCACAGGAGAATGTGGTTGATTACGTCTTCTCTACCCCTGGCACACCCCTTTTAAAACTCTTTTAATGTCAGCCAATGAAATCGCCCAAGAGGAATGTGGTCAGCCTCATGCAATATAATATTTGGGTGATTTCAGCCACACACGCTGTTCATGGTACATGCACCGACTAAGGCATGAATGAGTCATTGGGAATGTTTCTATATCCATCAGCTTGCGGCAGTTAGCAACTACCGAAGTCAATTGCTAAATCTGCACAGTTTGACCCAGCTCAATCCTCAGCTTTACTGAGGATTGAGCTGGGATATAGCAGCATAGCCCAATGACCCTGGCTTGCAAGGATTGAATGACTTGCATTGAATGACTTCACTCAGTTTTGATTCTACATACAGCACTTTGAGCATGTTATGGATACTACAAATATTATTAAATCTATCGGTATATGTGGTGACTGTAGGGAATATATTTATTCTGGTGATAGTATTGCGATGACTGTGTTTGTATTGTATTGGGGTCACAATCGCTGAAATCGTGATACTGTAGTACTAGTGCATAACAAATACTCGAGAAAGTAATCCTTGGGTACCCAGCCCGATCCAGTGACCATAGATGCAGGCAAATAATACATAAACAAGTAATGGTAAAGCCATGGATGACGTGGGAATTGCCAAATTGATGTTGGTAAATGTAGTTTCAAAATTTGAGAAAACATATTTATGAATACACCGTGTACTGGTTTTACATGTATGTGGAAAAGTAGCGGACGGACGGACGGACGGACGGACGGACGGACGGACGGACGGACGGACGGACGGACGGACGGACGGACGGACGGACGGACGGACGGACGGACGGACGGACGGACGGACGGACGGACGGACGGACGGACGGACGGACGGACGGACGGACGGACGGACGGACGGACGGACGGACGGACGGACGGACGGACGGACGGACGGACGGACGGAATATTTTTGGAAACATTTCACAAATTAGCAATCCTGTAGAGAAGAAATTAACTATCGTATAATATATTAATGCAGTGGTTACTGATGTTGTCAGTTACAGCGAAGACAGAGCCAAGAGTGGGAGCAAAACATCGTCAGTGGATTCGCCCCAAGGTGAGTCCTTCCCTCTCTAGCCCTGCCTCTATTGGGTCACATCATGGACGCGTCTTTCATTTTATTACATTCAAAACCTAATGAGGTTTTGAGTGCAGCATTTCTAAGTGTTGGTACTTTGTCATCCTCTCCCTGTCTTTGTGTCATCAGTACGGGTAGTGTCCTTACAGTGCCTGTCACCATGACAGTCCGGCACAGCTTGTTTTGTTTTTGTCTTGAACAAATTCCAGCAAGATGTCGTTTCATGGATTTGTGATATTTTGTTGCATATGATGTATGTTCACAATAAGAAAATATTGGCACTTGATGAAGCTGTTCCTTACATTTGATGTGTGACAGCGCAGTAATAACTGAATGTATGTAAAACTAGAGTGGTTGCTATGAGACACTGTTGTTCCTTGTTCTTTATATCAGCCTCAGTTTCAAAAAGCTTTCATATCTAAGTAAAAAGATAAGTTATTATATACTGCAGTATCCAGTCCTCAGGACTGTTCAAAGCACTTTACACTTTACTTCTCTGACAGACCTGTTCAATCAAACACCATCTCAACTTCTCTGGGAAGCATCCAGCCATGCTGTAATTTATGCCCAACACGTATCTACCACTGCCTATCGGCAGGTACTCATACAACTGAGTTAACTGGAGCAATGTAGAGTAAAAATCTTGCCCAATGTGTTAACACGACAGCACAGGATTCGAACCCGGGTTCTCTTAGTCAAGAGTCCGACGCCCTACCCCTGAGCCATTGCGTCCTAGTAAGTACCATGAAGGAATATGAGGTGTACAGACTATATTGCATGTGTTTTCAGATTTTTCCAAGTTATGTAATCAACCTATAATGTCCCCAAAATATATTCAATTAATGTGATATGAACCAATCGCAAGATGATCCTCAGAGTTGTACATTAAGCAGCCAACCTCATTTCTATGAACATGCTGTAAATTAACCATAACTAATTATGTTTATAACAATAATTAAATATTAGGTAATCAATGCCAATTCCTTTACTTTGTGACTATTAAAATATCATTACAATAAGTGAAGATACAGTGTCAAAAACACCCAGCAACATCAATGTGTATCTGTCCTGTCAAGGCATGCTTTCTCAGCATATGTGTGTGCGTATTAAGATATCAGCCTTTGGTTAGCTCTTGAATATCCTGTCTGAGGAAGAATTTGAAGGAGGTTGAGCAGATATTGAGTTTCTGTGACGTAGTATTCTAGACCTTATTGACAAACACAAGAAGACAGAGAACTGCTGATCAAAGTTTCCAGGTAAGGGTTGCGATGCCTCATTCATGATATACAAAATAAATTATACTATACATGTTATTTTATACTGTATTGCATGTACTTTATATATTGACAGAGACACTCCAAATGAATTCCTCCACGATGGATATATTAAAGTATTATTGTATTTTATATATCATATACATACTGACACTAGTCAGTATCAGTGATACTGATGCAGTACACCATGTAACGGGATGGTTTATTGTGTGACATCAGGTTGTAATGCTAGCCCTTCTAGTTGAGGAACTTACCGTTGTTTTCATTTACCCATGGATTCAGTGTTTTTGAAGTACATAATGCTACAGTAACATTAATTGTGCGAACTACAAGTCAACAGTTTAAACACAGTCGGATTTGTTTCACTCATTTTGAGAAGACTTGTTTGGCTCGCAATCGAAACTGGTTGGCTCAACTGGAATATCTTGGTGCTTGTGCTAAGGAGTGATGCAGTGCCAGCTATATTCGCGGTAGTAAAAACTCAGTCAAAAGTGAAGAAACCCGCAATCCTGAGTGAAGACAGATGTCACTATGGCCTGAGTTGATTATCACTTCTCCGAATTTGTATTCACAACACCGCTGTAACAAGCGATCTACTGCTACAGGTATGAACACATTCACACCAAACAAGATTAAATCTTGTATTTTTGTAACTGGTATGTATGTCGCTAGAAAATGGAATTTTAGGATATTACAATTGAATAAATAAATATTTTTATGAGCTTAATAAAACTGCAAACCAAGCAGCTCGAAAACGTCCAGATAAGGGCAGTGTGGATTATATTTTGCAATGGATTACAATAAAGTCATCACTATACCTCAGACTACAGCTACAATAACAATGCTGGCAAATTGGTGGGAAACCATAATATTATATGCAGAAGACAGTTCACAATGTTGCAATGATCAACCTAGATTCTAGTTCATTTATAAATTTTTACACAAATAGACAAGTTTATTTATTTATATATATATATATATATATATATATATATATATATATATATATATATATATATATATATATATATATATATATGAACAATATAGCTTTAGCTGCCAGAATAAAAGTATCATATGGCCATTAGGCCAGGAGGCTTCAGTTTATTGAAAGTGTGGTGTTTTCGTATTCCATAAAAGTCCCTTCAGACATATTTATCAATTGTTTTATGTTTTACTTTAAGCTTCTCACACTTGCGCAGTCAACAAATTGTTTGTTCTATTGATTTTGTTATAGTAAGTTACTAACATTGTAGTGATAACAGACTTCTGTGAAAAGCAACACAAACTATATGGTGTACCATATGTACTAATTCACTATTGGTTCCTTGTTTCCTCAAGTCATATGTTTATCATTTGATAAATAAATGTTTTTTCTGTCATTACAGTTCAATATTTCAAAACTTTTATGTGTCTATGACTATGTGAGTCAGTGCCTGTGAAACTACCATTAAATAGCAGTAGCCTACAGGTGTACACACTTTATAATAATAATTAGATAACTTCTGTTGGGCCTAAATCCTAAAAAACCAAACTCAGAGGTACATCAATACAAAAATGTTAATCGAACACAGAGTCAATAATCAATTCCAGTTGTCAACATATTGATTGTATCACGTCATGTAGCTATGCCATGGTCGATATAGGCAAGGTTGTAAAGGTTGGCAGAATTTAGCGAGCTTAGCTAGGCCCGAACGTAAAAAAACATCAAAATAATCAAGTGTATGCCTATAGTACAAGTGTAGTAGATAAACCATGTAAATTTTGGTCACTGTAGGTAATCTTTCTTTCTTTTCGAGACACAGGCCTAAAGTGCAAACAAAGGTACCCTTTATAAATTATGGCTTTAACCTTTGTTGGCAGGGCTTAGCTTTAGCCTAGGCTTAGCCAGAACTAATTCATCCGAGCTGGGGCTTTTCGACACACAGCACCCTCGCACGGTTCCATATAGGGGGGATGCCCCAGCTCCTGTCTGTTCTGGCTTAGGCTAGGCCCTACGCCTAGCCGCTCAACTTGAGGCAGAGTCGGCCAGGGCAAAAAGGTGAATCAGAACTAGATGAATTTAATCTGGGCAGGTTATCTTTCAGAAAATTCAAGTGAATAGATTTATTGCTAGAATATTTTCCTATTATGTGCATATCTGTAGCATAATAAGTATTGCAAAATAGTATAGTAAGTATGTTTCGGCAGTCTACAGAGTTTAGAAACGTAGTTTTGCATTCAGCACGTTGCCATACAGCGTTCTGAACATGTATGGCGCCATCTGGCGAAAGGAATATTTTTTAAACCTCGTTTTAATTCTGACACGTGTTTTGCTAAAGCGCTGCTTCGATTTTTTTTGTTACTCAATTACTACCCTCGAAAGAGTCAACATGCGCCGCAGAAAGGTTTGTACACATATAGTATTACGTTTATTATGTGTTCTTAATTAGCTCTTACAAAACTAAGTTCGATTGTCATGTTAGAAGTTGTTTAGAAATAGGAAGCGACACGTTTTCGTTACCCAACCAAGCGCGAAACTTCACCAAGGTCCAAATTCAGTATTTTGTATTAACTGGGTGTTGGCAGTTTGTATAATGGTAGTAACATGTGTATGTATAATGTGTGCGCAGCCGTATATAGTATACATTTTTTACTAAAATCATGATCGTAACTGCTCATTTGAGTATTTTCGTGGCGCTCGGAAAGAAATTGTGCAAAAACACGCCATCATGAAAATGATGAATGATCTAAGTAAGGGCACTATTTTTAACGACCGACGTTCTGAGACTTAATTGTATAAACGTTGTTACGTATAGACTACACTACAGGCGTAGCTTTTTTCAGTTCCGTTATTCGTGGCGTACCCTTTTGAAAATGGTACGTGATGCCTGACGCTGTTCGGTTATGTACCACGATTACCTGTCCTTTACGAGTAACGCAGGCTAATATTGCGTGAAGTTGTTTAGAATTTGGGCTCACTTTTATTTCAATGCTTTACTACATTAGTGCCTATATAGAATTGTACACAACATTCCGGGCACGTTTGTGATTAGCAATTAACGAAAGTACAAAGTTTGGGAAAACTACAGAATATGCCAATAATTAGGATATGTGATTGTGAGGTAAAACAGTTATTTTGCACTGGCCTGCATGGACTGGAGCTAATGTGCATCCTTACATGCCAGGGGTCAGAGACACTGCTAATTACATCTACTGATGTAGCAGTACCACTTGCTGACCCCATTCCAAAACTCTGAATTTAAGCTCATGATTCAGTGAAATCGCCAACGACAAATCCCATACAAGTTATACAGAGAAATCTGGCATGTTTAGTATTAATACACTATTTTTATTGGAGATGAGTGAAATTGTGAGTAACAACGATGTTGTTTTCTGCTTCAGAAAGTCACACTACCTAAGAAAAAGTCCATGGTGCATTCAGACTGCGGACAGTCGTACACAGCTGCAAAAATGAAGAAGGCATACGAATTGTGGAAGAGCGGGAAAGCATCTGTGTATAAAGCAGCGAAAACATGTGGCGTTCCGGAGCAGACACTACGACACAGAACTGTCCGTCGCAGTGCTCGATCACCAGTTCATCCCAGTGGCACTGCCAAGATTCTAGCAGCTACTGATGAAGCGGCTCTTGTGTCTTTCGTTGAAGACATCTCCGCATGCGGGTATCAGTATACAAAAAATACCCTTGCTGAACTTGTGTCGGAAACGGCTTACTTTTTGAAACGGAGGGATGATAACACTGTAGTATCCGACAAGTGGATAGAACGTTTCTTCAGCAGGTGGCCATCACTGAAGATAGCCAAAGCCGATGAATCGCCTGTGATTGGGGGTCACGGCATCACCGAAGAGGCCATGGGAAACTACTACAGGGAACTACTGCGAATACTGCAGAAGTATAAACTATTGGACAAGCCACACCGTATCTACGGCATTCACGACACAGCAGTGACATCAAAGTGCAACCTGTGCAGGACGTCTGCATCTACCGCAATGTCTCCAACACAGGGGTATGACGACACCCCCATCTCGACCGTCGTCAGCTCTATCAACGCAGCAGGCCAAGTGCTGCCTCCGTACCTCGTGTTCAAGGGGAAGAGGATGTCAAAGGAACTGCTGATGGAAGGACTCCCGGGCACTGACGGGAAGACGTCATATGACGGCTACTTAAACGGTCGCATGTGGCAGAAGTATCTGAACGATCACTTCCTGAAGTATGTCCCGTGTTCCACAGATGACCCGGCACTCCTGCTGTATGATGGATACCGCCCTCAGGTGAATGTGCCTCTCATTGACTGGGCAGAGGAACAGAACATCATTCTGTACCTGCTACCCCCTCACGCCAGCCAATCGCGGCAGTCCGACGACATCGACGCCTTCCGCCCGCTCAAATCGGCACTTGAGGCACAGTGTAACAAGTTCCTCGTGGACAACCCAGGCAGAATCGTCACAAAGTATGACATATGCAATCTCGTCGCGAAAACCTACAACCAGTTGATGACGCAAGATATTGTGGTCAACACTTTCAGGACCATGGGTGTGGTTCCCTACAACCCTAACATCATCACTGGGTGTTCTACTACATCTTACCTACAGCCTCACATAGGACAAGAGGAAATCCACTGGAGGGGTGGCGAGGCCAAGAGAGTTCTTGTGGTGACTCCAACATCAGATAAACAGCAGGACAGTGAACAACCGAAAGCAAGTCAACAGCAAGCTAACAGACAGCCACAGGGAAATCAGCAGCCGATGCAGCAAAGACCAAGGAGTCTGCGGATTAGCAATCGACAGGCAGGACTAAAATTACAAAATCGGCAGCCAACCATTCAACCACAACAAACAAGTCAACAAAAAGTTAATCAACAGCCACAATTGGATCAGCTGCGTAAAAAACGACAGCGACGATTGGATCAAAAGCAGATTAATCAACAGTCACAACAGGCTCAGCTGCATATCAAACGACAGCCACAATTAAATCAACAGCAGATCAGTCAACAGCCACAAGCAGATCAACAGCAAATCAGTCGATCTCCACAAGTGGATATAAAGCATCTGGTCAAACAACAATCACAATTGGACCAACAGCCAGTCAGTCAACAGCCTCAATCAAGTCAACGAGAGGTCAGTCGACAGTCGCAAGTGGTTCAACAGAAGGTCATTCCACAGCCACTGTTGAATCAAGTGCAGGCCAAAGAAGACTGCCAGACTGGGCAGCAACCAATCAAACACCGACCTCTGGGAACTGAGCAGTTGATTACACATGAACAGTCAGAAGTAGATCTGGAGCTAAACCATTCAGAACCTCAAGCATGTGATCAATCAGTCAGTCCACAGTGCCCCATGGGCAAGTGGTTGGTCAGTGCACCGTCAGGTCAGCCACCGGTCAGTCCGCAGCTGCAGACGATTCAGCAAATGTCACATCAGCATGTCAATGCACAAGCACAGACAAGTCAGCAATTATTCAAACCACCGCCATTATTCAGTGGCCAGACCCATGCCAGTGGCCAGCCCCGGGCCTGCAGTGAGACTCGGGCCAGTGGCCACCCTAGAGCCAGTGTTGTGGCCAGTAACCAGCCCATGGCCAGTGGCCAGCCCCGAACCATTGGCCAGCCTCGGATGCAAATAGTGAGGCTACAGCTGCAGCCAGGACAACAGCTAATCATTCCACAGGCGCTGCAACATCTTGTCAGACTGCAGCTGCAAACAACTCCACAGCTCGGCCGTCTAGAGCGTCAAGGAGCTCAGCAGCTGAGCAGTTCTCATCCACAAGCACTTCAGCAGCTGAGTAGTAGTCCACAGCGACAAGCTTGTCAGCAGCTAAGCAGTCCACAGCCAAAAGCTTGTCAGCAGCCACAAGCACGTCAGCAGCTCAGCAGTCCACAGCCAAAAGCGCTTCAGCAGCTCAGCAGTCCACAGCCGCAAGCATGTCAGCAGCTCAGCAGTCCACAGCCACAAGCACGTCAGCAGCTCAGCAGTCCACAGCCAAAAGTGCTTCAGCAGCTCAGCAGAGCACAGCCGCAAGCATGTCAGCAGCTCAGCAGTCCACAGCCGCAAGCACGTCAGCAGCTCAGCAGTCCACAGCCAAAAGCGCTTCAGCAGCTCAGCAGTCCACAGCCGCAAGCATGTCAGCAGCTCAGCAGTCCACAGCCACAAGCACGTCAGCAGCTCAGCAGTCCACAGCCAAAAGTGCTTCAGCAGCTCAGCAGAGCACAGCCGCAAGCATGTCAGCAACTCAGCAGTCCACAGCCGCAAGCACGTCAGCAGCTCAGCAGTCCACAGCCGCAAGCACGTCAGCAGCTAAGCAGTCCACAGCCACAAGCACATCAGCAGCTTAGCAGTCCACAGTCACAAGTACGTCAGCAGCTAAGCAGTCCACAGCCACAAGCACATCAGCAGCTAAGCAGTCCACAGCCACAAGCACGTCAGCAGCTAAGCAGTCCACAAGCACGCCTGCAGCTCAGTAGTCCACAGCCACAAGCACGTCAGCACCTAAGCAGTCCACAAGCACGCCTGCAGCTCAGCAGTCCACAGCCACAAGCATGCCGGCTACTAAGCAGTCCACAGCCACAAGCACATCAGCAGTTAAGTAGCCCACAGCCACCAGCATGTCAGCAAATAAGCACTCCACAGCCACGAGCATATCCGCAAATAAGCTGTCCACGATTGAGTCAGCCACTTATTAGTCCACTGCCACGAGTGTGTCATCAGCTAAGTAGGCCACAAGCACGTCAGCAGCTAAGCAGTCCACAGCCACAGACATATCAGCAACTATGTAAGCCACAGCCACGAGCACGTCAGCATGTTTTCATTCCACAGTCACAAGTGTGTCAGCAGCTACGCAGTCCACGGTCACAGATGTGTCAGCAGCTACGCAGTCCACAGCCAGATGCAGCTCAGCAGTTGGTCAACCCACAGCCACAAGCCGGTGAGCATCCGGTGTGTCAACAACAGATGTGGATTGACCAGTTGCTTACCTTTCGACCATGGGCTGGTCAGTAGCTAATCAATCCACAACCCGGGCTAGTAAGCAGGTCATTGATCGACATCCTGGTCAGATCAGCAACAAAATAATCCACACATCGGGCAGATCAGCAGTAAGATGGTATACACTGAATGCAGTCAACTGTTGACATCAATTGAGCTTCGATCCAGGAGACTTGTCCAGCCTGTCTGAACTGTGATGTCACAAGCATTAATTGTTCTCTGTATTGTACCATGTGACAATTGATGTTTTTCCAACATTATTTTACTTTTATAGGGATATTGTTGTAGACACATTGCATAATTTTTACGTGCAGTTGCAATTATTAATAATTTACAAATTCCAATTGTGGCACAAAATACTGTAGATGTTTGACTTGATCAAATGAGACATTTTGACTCGATATCCTTGGATTACCGCAGTCACAGATGGCGTAAAATTGTAGTTAACCTGTAAACCCTGTATGGTTAGAATTACAGTAAGGATTTCTTTTGTTGGTGTGTTACTGTTCTGCTGTTGGTTTATAATTGCTGGAAGGAATGATATCCCTGTGTAATCAGGCGTCTGATTTTGGTTAAATTCAACCAATTATTAGAAATCCTGAATGATTAAAATGCATGTTTTGATACAATGTGTGAAATATTTTTATTTAGAAAGTATTTCTTCATCATCCATACTGGTTCTATTCAGTTGGTGTGTGCGTGCGTGCATGTGTGTCACTGGGAGCATGTGCAAGCCCCGCCATAGGTTGGAATATTCCGGTTTGTGCCAAGGAGTGGGGGGATGGGATTGATCATGCGTTGAATTTGCTAAAGCCTTGTTTATTATAACATGGTTTTGTGAGCGTTAGAGGATGCAGATTGAGGTGTTTCACAATGCTAGGGAAGGGCAGTCGGAGATCATAGGACAAGGGACAAATGTATGGAGAGTGTCATCTAGGTGACAAATTAATGAATGATTGGGAAAAGGCAGTGTTTCAAACCAGCAGAATTACAAAATAAGATTATTGGCCCCTTGACTGGTGTGTAGGGAAGTAGTAGTATTCATAATAAAAATTATTTATGTAGGAAATAATTATGTATATTTCTGTTCTTGCATAAACTGAGCTGAGGTATTTCCTGAGGGCAGGGGTTCATACCTCGGTGATTCAAGGAATTGGATTTATCACTTATGATTATTATTGCTTTCTGTAGGGTTTGTCCCTTCTGCAACTAATCAAAGGAGGCAGGGGATATAATTATGTAAGTCAATAATCATGCCTGCCACATATACAAACCCCTTCAGGTTTTTTCTGTATCTTAACTGAGAATCTGACATACCAATTTAGGAATCCAAAGACCAGAACACTGTCCACTGTAATACACATCTATGACATGGATGGAAATGATGTAGCACGACGTTTCTGGGTGTAAGCCTGTTCAAATGTGCCAATACAACATTGTTAAACATAATTAATTAATAAACACTATATTACAGTCATTTAATTACTTTACATAAAATGCATACATAATAATAAAGTTCATTTATAAATAAATAAAAAATGCTGCCCTACAGAACAACATGAGAATGTGAGCAAAGTGATCTGCAATAATGTGTTTTAGATATGTATATTTGAACAGTAAAACATGAACTGCACAGTCTACCAGGAAGATAAAAGGTTACCTGAGAAGTGGCGCCGTCTGGTGAATAGAGTAAAGTATTGCCAAAGCTGTAACCTCGTTATAACTCGCGATATTTTGCGATATCTCAATAAATGTATACCGGCAGATTTTGCGATTTTGGCCCGCTCACATTTTGTTAGGATTAATTTAATAATTCATTTTGCGTCAGTCAACATGAGGCGTAAGAAGGTGTGTTGAATTAAACTGATTGCCCGAAAAGTAGCATACTTTTTGCATATTGCCAAATTTACCGTAGATCCCGCAAATAACTCGTTAACCGCTACCTGGCTAATTATCGCCGGTACGCCACCGACATTACTGATTACAATTAATTTTACACTTCAGTCCAGATTACTTGCTCGATACTTGTTATATTCACCAAATAAGCCTACATGTAGGCTATGATATCAACAGTTCCTAGAGTGATGAATAGGCGGTTACCGAATAGGATAGGAACAAGTCCCAACTTGATTTTTGAGTGTGGTTTTAACTGTAGCTTTTGCGGGTGTATGCCGCGTTTCGCGTGAGCGGTCGGCACGGAGGCGTCTAGTGGCGGACTCGGGCACACCTTCACTCACTCAGTCTAACACAAACAATATATATATATTCCACAGTTTATTATCTCAAAATCCTAATATTACAAATCTAAGAAACTAACTAAAATACTTCAGCAACTAAACCAATAAAAATACAAAAGTGACGGCACTGACAGCGTGTATTATACGCGGTCATCAATTCACACAGTATTTCAAGTGACTCACCCACGGGTGTTCTGTTTCTCGTGGTGAGCGGTGTGTCGCGGATGACTGCTGACAATATGCGCCAGTAGTCGGCGCAATGCAAGGTACTGTGACGTACCGTATGTCACAGGGCGATCTGGAGCGGCGTGTTCCTGGATGAACAGTACCTGTTCTCCCGACAATATGCCCCAGTAGTCTCCCCAATAGGACACACACACAGTATATGCTGTGACAGTAAGCCTAGCTGTCACAGCTCTGGAGCAGCTCTCCCCGAATAATTAGAAATCCCCCTATTTATACTCCCTAATATCTAGCCTGAGGACAGACACTAGCCCCGATTATGTCATTTTGTCCAGTGTTGTATACCCCTAGAAATCTTGGCAGGGTGCCAATGAACTATGCACCCCTGTGGATTACCCAAATAGCAGGGTAGGGTTTACCCTTCTTCACCCAGATGGCCCTAGAAATTAGCATATACGCTAGCTGGCAGTCCATGACATATTGGCAAGGTGCCAGTGACCTTTTACACCCGGGTATATACTATAGTACGAAAATACCAGGGATGGTTCTCTGCCTATGCCAGATGGCCCTAAAATTAATATATAAATTGCATAGGAAACCTTCCGTTGTCTCTTCTAGGAGTAAACAACACCCTCCTTGTATGGCTTTAGTAGCCCTAAATAGTGGTAGATATATATATATATTTCTCTATGAAAAATCCCTACATAACTACAACAAATGATATAACATACAGATGTAGAAAGTACCTGACGAAAGTGAAAATTAAGGTCTGAAGATGAACAGATCGAAGACAAAAGGTGACGGTGGAAAACAATATCAACACCACTCGAATAGAGAAAG
Source organism: Ridgeia piscesae (assembly GCA_025642075.2). NCBI lineage: Eukaryota > Metazoa > Annelida > Polychaeta > Sabellida > Siboglinidae > Ridgeia > Ridgeia piscesae. The sequence goes on along the minus strand of JAODUO010000895.1, from coordinate 53,253 downwards.
TCTAAAATTAACTCTTCCTGGGAAAACAGCACCAGTGATAAAACCAAGACAAGGACAAGGTTAATCCTGGCTGGACAGCATTCACCAAACATCCCACTATCTTCAGGAGTAACTTTGGAACTTGCTTGAAGAGGCAAGTCTACAACTCAGTTGAACGCATATACTTCCAAGTTCAGCCAGTGGTACATGGCATGGAAACATGGACATTCATCAACCGGGAAAGAACAAGAACAAGATGTTTATTTATGACCCCAAAATAAATACATGAATTCAATAATCATAAAGTGAAACATAAACAAAACGTCATACATCAATAATTTAAAACAGTGAAATGGGGGTCAGTGACTCCTGTTAAGACTGAAAATTCGCTATCACAGGAGCCACTAGTTGTAATTATACATTTAGTTAACCTCGCAATATATAAATTTTTACTTCAATAGTAATTTGTTCATCAATAATTTTTTTTTTAAAGTAACAATAGAACAAAATAAGCTAGCTAACAGGCACACAAAGACGGAAAGAAGTACCGGTAGGCTAAACGTCACATACCAGGACATAAAAACAAAACCTGGATAAGAGAGAAGTAGACAAGTTCTGACACTGGAAGGACACCACCTGGCAGAAAGAATATAGCACAAGACAGGCAGATCTGGAAGTAACATGCTGAGGTTTTTTGCCAATACAAAGAAAGCTTGGCAGCATGTGTTGAACATATTTGTTTTATTTAATACTCTTATAATACTATTTTCATATACAGCCAAACTTTTATTAAGATGTTATTGATTATGGTTTTAATTTATGAATGCTGATATTAAATTAATTTTGAATCATTAGATCATTGCTGATCAGTTTAGCTCTGCCTATGTAATGTTAAAACTTAAGCCATCTTAACTTAAACTTGTCATAGTAAAGCAAATTACTCAAAAGTAGATACTAATCAAATTATAATGTCATGATGATTTGAACAAATAACACAAGTAGGCTATCTTAAAATTATCTACACAATATTTTGTGTTGCCCAACAAGGAGTTCTAGTTCTAGATGTTTCCAGCATACGGCAGTGTTCTAATAATTGATTAGTCTTGAATATATTGTGGTTACAACTTACTTATATCCTTATGAGGTCTAATTGAACTAGTCAGTCTTTTTTTGAAAATTAACGCCAAGCCGACCTCCCTTTACTGGCACTGAGGGTAGTCACTGACAGGGTGCATGTCATCACCAGTAATTCTTTTACGTCCCAAGTTGCCTGGCCTTAAACATTATTTCCTGTTGAGCCAGTTTCTCAATGAATTAGAGCATATGACTGGGGAAGTTTGTTATTGTCTCAAATCCCAATATGTTGTATATATAGTCACTATTAGTAATAATCATGATATTAACTATACTGTGTTTTACAACAGGTACTGGGCCAACAGCACAAAAAGAAACTGACTGAAAACACAAAGAATGTACCAATACACCGTAGCCAACTAGAACTATATACACAAACTTTGCAGGAGCAAAGGCATATAGCACGGAAGCGTAGTCGTGCCAAGACAACAGCTGCAACAACGCGGCTACTCAGTCCAAGTCAAGAAGCTGCTCTTGTGTCATATGTTGGTGATGTATCGGCCAGCGGGTACGAATACTCAAGAGAGCAGGTCGGTGCGCTGGTCTCGGAAACGGCGTACTTCCTGAAGGTGACCTGTGAGAATGATGCAGTGTCTGACAATTGGATGGACCATTTCCTCGCCAGGTGGCCGGAGTTGGACGTCGAGATGGACAGTGTCCCCCTGGCGAGCCTACGCTGCATCACACGGGCAGCTGTCAACAACTATTACCGCGAACTGATGCGTGTGATGCAAAAATATGACTTGGTCAACAAACCCGACCGGATATTCCGCATCCATGACACGGTTTTCGACACAGAGCAGAGAGTGGGTAAGGCAGCCGAGTTCACCCCAGAGTCCCAGGTGACAATATTGAGCTGCATGAATGCGGCTGGTCACGTCCTGCCCCCGTACATTGTCTTCAGCGGCCGACGCATGACGCGTGACCTACTGGTGGGGGGTCTGCCCGGAACTGCGGGGATCGTCTCGAACAATGGCATGACCAACGGTCGCAGCTTCCAGAAGTTCCTCAAGGATCACTTCCTGTCCATCGTGCCGTGCAGTCGAGACAACCCGGTACTGGTCCTGTACGACGGACACCGGCCGTACGTCAACATGCCGCTCATAGATTGGGCGGAGCAGCAGTTCATTGTGCTGTACCTCATGCCTCCGCAGGCCGTCTCCGCTCAGCACACCGAAGACAGTGCATTCCAGCCCCTGAAGGCGGCCTATCAACAACAGTGCGACCAGTTTCTCATTGACAACATCGGTCGCATTGTGACACGCTATGACGTGTGTGACCTCGTGGGCAAGGCGTACCAGCAGGTGATGACACAGGAAGTGATAGTCCCGACTTTCAGAAACATGGGCGTTGTCCCGTATGACCCAACTGTCGTCTCTTATGCTTACGAGGATGACGACGGTGAAGTGGTAGACAGAGCCGATGAACAAGAGTCAGACGAGGTCAAATACGTGTTTGTGGATGTACACGTGAAGTCAGAACAGACAGAAGGAGAAGAAGTCGCTCTGAAGACAGAACCTCTGTGAGTGGATTGTCCTAGTCGCTGTCAGTGTCAGGCAAGTGGCGAATCCACAGATACTTTGGAGATAGTTGCGTGAACTTGCAGCAACGTAGAAAACCCATGTCTATGTGGATAACAGTTTTGAGTATCTGTTCTCAAATCAAACACTGATAACAGCGTAATATTTCCAAGTGATTAAAACTGCGCTGCTATGTCAGCACCACTGGAACAGCGTTAAAAGCCACACAACTTTGTGGGCGTAAATAAATTTAGAATGGTTACATTTAAATGTGATGTTTTATATTAAATTGATTTAATTGGAAATGAACCCTTTGTGTATTTGTTTACTTACTTACTTACTTACTTACTATAGAGCGCAGTGGCTCAAGGGTTGAGGTTCAGACTCTCAGCTAAGAGGACCTGGGTTTGAATCCTGTGTTGTGTTTAAACCTTGGGCAAGTTTTTTTTACTCTACATTGCTCCAGTTCATGTGTTCTGTCATCAACATGCAGCAGTGGCATAATTATTAGCAGGAAGTGAAATAAATCAGTTTCTTATAACCACAATCAGTCAGGATACAGTTATTAGTTCAGTGGCTCAGGGGTAGAGCTTTGGACTCTCAACTAAGAGGACCTGGGTTCGAATCCTGTGCTGCGGTGTTAAAATCTTGGGCAAGTTTTTTCATTCTACATTGCTCCAGTCCACTCAGCAGTATAAATGTGTACCTGGCTATAGACAGTGGTCAATATGTGTATGAGCCAGGGCTTTATGCAGGATAAAATTATTGCCAGTCACACATGTTTTGGTGGACACGTGGATGTGAACTGTTAAGCCAGTTTACAAACTTTTAAATGTGTCTGATGACCTGAAATGGACTACAAACACACATGACACCATTTTCACTCACTTTCAAGGCATAACTAACAATATATATGGTTTTGGAAGACATTTCTTTCTTTGCTCCTTCATTTTTTTACCCGTGCACCATATTTCTACCCGTCTATGTTCTTTTTACTCATCAAAATGGCCGGTGGACGGGTCTCTACATAGAGCTATGGTACGAGCAGCCATCATGCATTAAGTGTAGCATATGGCTGGATGCTTCTCAGAGAAGTTGAGATGGTGTTTGGTTGAACAAGTCTGTCAGGGAACTTAGGGAAGTAACTTAGGGAAGTTAAGTGTAAAGCACTTTGAGCAAACCTAGGGTTTGGATACTGCGCTATATAAGAACTGTTTTAATATATTAAAACTGGTTTGAACAATCCTGAGGACTGGATACATTATATAAGAAATAATTTTTTTTGCTGGTACAGGCTGTATTACAAAAAATAAACTGCTCAGCTCTTAACTAACTGGCATAGTAAATCTAATATCATTACTTAAGAGAATCCTAAACTTGTGTAGTAAAGAACACATTTCTGGCCTATCTAACAGATGATTCTTGTTTGTTCTCAAGTCACACATTGACCTTAGTTTATGTCCAAATTACATACTATCTTTTCGTTAACTGCATGTCACCATCTCTTGACCATGAAGAAGATTATATCTGCTTTAATTGCAGTTATTGCATACATATCTCCTTCAGAATACAAACATTTTGAATCAGAAATATGCATTTGAATTTAAGCCTGATTGTCATACACCAGCACACTTACTGTGTTCTTAATTTATGATCCCAGGCTAAGTATGGTATGTGCTGACTAGTGCAGTCTCCAGATGTGTTCCTTGATACACTGTACCCTACCCTGTCCTTTTTGTACAAACGGGGTGTTTGTACTTTGAGTCAAAAGGGGAGGTCAAAGGACACCATTAAGGTTCAATATGCAGAGTTCACACCCCAATTTGAAGTCAACAAGACAACAAACACATCTCGGCCCAAATGGATCCGGACCTCCAAGTGTAGCTACAGCGCGTTTCTCTTTTATTGAGCCTTGTCTGTATACGGGCAATAATATGCACCAGCTGTTTATAATACTGCGCTTGTTTGGAAGCTCTATAAATACACAAACGTAAATACATCTCACTAGAATTTGACTTTGCACCAAACACTATTACAACAGGATATTAGTGTTGTTTATTTCACATTGGTCCGTGGGAAAGGCTGACAAATTAAATGTTTTAAGTCGACACATTATCCGGATCTAAAAATATAATCTAGGGCAAGCAACGGTAATGAATGAGTAGCATTTCACGTGATAAGTGAAATCTATTGTGTGAATGTGGCGCAGTGTGTAGGTGACACTGAAGCGTGACGGTCAACAAACATTTAAGTCTGCCTGGTGACAGGGCATGCTTAGTCAGCTATACATATTGTGATCCAGATGTGTATTAATTAAGGGGTTGGCTCACAATGAGCTACCAGAATGAGTTGACGTTGTAGTACAAATACATTCATCAATCACATGACATATGTCAACTGTGTTCCTCTACATGTATACAGCATTTTTTTAGTCAGACTACTAAGTCTTAACATGATACATACAGCCAGCAAGAGTCACATTCAGTGAAATATTTTGGAAACTTACAGCTGAGTTAGCTATATACAAGTGTACCTATTACTTTCACTTTCAATAACATAATAATAAAAGTTATTTTGTTTCTTAATATAGCACTTTATAAGTTATTAAAAATTAAGGGGTTCACATTAACACAAGGGTAGAAAGTGGTTACACATGTTTGTGGATGTTGAGTCTAAACAAAGATGGTGATTAAATAGCCAAGGAATGCCCCAGTTTCAGTTTGTGTTACTGGTCATGTGATCTCGTGTCATGTCTGCTGACACAGCTGTGGTCCTGTAGCGGGCTATGTGTTAGTGAAAAAGCATGAAAACAGATGTTTAGTGCTTAGAAAGTTGTTCTTGGTAGAACAGGTGTGACTACATGTACATGGAATAAAAAGCAGGTGAAAAGAAAATAAATAATCATGTGCATTGCATGTACACTGTGCATCATTTATACTGTTTATATGCTGAAACAATAGTGTCAACTAGGGGCTTGTGTTACGTGTACATGACAAATTCCTGATCGAGTATAATCGTGTGGTTGTACCCAGGGTAGTCCAGACTTTGTCAGAAGAAAGATGGATGAAACTGCTGTTTTCATAGTTTGTATTGTTATATATATTTGGATCATCTCAGAAGCTGCATTAGTTAGTATTTTTCCATGAACAAAAAACACTTAGTTATACAATGCTTGTATTACCTTCAGGCATATATCTAAAATTACAGTATTGTTGATTCACCCTCTTAATTTGTATAGACCTTACTGGAGATGGGGAAGCATTCAGCCACATCCAAACAATTGAACTGTTATTCAGCAAATTGTCCTTAAATAGTCAACAACAGTCAGCCCATTGGAGTTCACATTAAGTCACTAGTCGAGTCATTAGAGGTCATCTGTTAATTCACAACTGAAGTCATTAGAGTTCACATGTTAAGTCATTAGAGGTCACACGTTAAGTCATTAGAGGTCACACGTTAAGTCATTAAAGGTCACACGTTAAGTCATTAGAGGTCACACGTTAAGTCATTAGAGTGAGAGGGGTTAAGTTACAAAGTTAGAATTCAAACAGGTGATGGTTGCAGTTAATATTTAGAGAAGTACCGGTATTAATTATATTTGTCAGTTTTAGTAATGACATGTTTTACGATATGAGTAATTTATATTTGTGTGTGACGTACCTGGTTATTGTAGTAGTTTCAGTGGCTGTATAATCACACTGAGACAGCTGATGGAGGCCATTTCTCATTACATGTCATAAATGTGTTCTGTCATCAACAGGCAGCAGTGGCACAATTATTAGCAGGAAGTGAAATAAATCAGTTGACATTTGTTTCTAGTGGGTGTAGTGCTCAGGTTGATATTCTCTTATAACCACAATCACTCAGGTTGCAATTATTAGTGCAGTGAGTCAGGGATAGAACTTCGGACTCGACTACGAGGACCTGGGTTCGAATCCTGTGCTGCGGTGTTAAAATCTTGGGCATGTTTTTTTCATTCTACATTGCTCCTGGAAAGTTCACTCAGATGTATAAATGAGTACCAGGCTATAGACAGTGGAGGATATGTGTACAAGCAGCCTTCATGCATTAATTATAGCATGTGGCTGGATGCTTCCCAGAGAAGTTGAGATGGTGTTTGATTGAACAGGTCTGCCAGGGAAGTAAAGTGTAAAGCGCTTTGAACAATTCTGAGGATTGGATGCTGCGCTATAATATGGGGAACTTACCTTTACCTTTTATTAGCAGTAAGTTCACTAAATCAGTTGTTTTGAGAGCAAACATGATGGATGTCACCGGGCCTTATGATTAGTCCTTGTATGGTTGATAGCAGAACACATTTAGAAGTGACAGTTTTTTACAGTTCAAACATTTAAGGAATATTCAAATTGTGAACAATGTTTTGCGCTTAGTAAATGTAATTTTACAGTAAGAATACCTGATAACATAGTTATTGCAGTATTTAAAAATATGAACAGGCAACTAAATCAAACTTCAGCTTTAAGACGACATCAAAGAAATGAGCTTAGATCATCTGTTTCTAAACAACTTTTCGATCCTATGACTATGCACAACACTGGCCAACATGTTTTCTCAATAGCTGCACCTACAATTAGCTCACATCAGTATGAAATTATCTGAAACTATTGCCATATTTCACAAACAACTCGATCCAGACTTATTTAGTAAATACTTTATCTCTGAAGAAACCTTTTTGTTTTCACCATATATTTCGGCTGCAAGACGCAGACAAACAAATTCTTCAGCAGACTGATTTTCATGGTTTCTTTGGAGGTAAACCATTTACCAAATAACACGAACAAAGAAACTATATCACTACATTCAGAGAAAACTCCAGACTTGTATTTCCACACAAACCCTTTGCCACTCCCTTGCTCAGAGGGTAAATCTTGCGTATCCCTGTTCATGACTAACTGAATCAGAATGGGGTATGTCGTAATGAGCCAATATTGGGGGGGTGTGCGCATGTTATTCCGTGTTTGAGCCGCAGTTGTGGTTTCAGCCTGGACCAGCGAGTCATTAAGTTGGTACCACTCATTTTGTTTTTTTTACAAAAAAATTGTTCTTAAATTGTTCCATGTGGGCTGTAGGTATTATGAAACATCTGGTGTTGGAAGAATGTTTAATGTTTTCAGACTATGCCTAATGATTATTGTAATTGCATTTCTATGCTCAGCTTCGTAAGGAAATATACACTATAGAAGTATATTTTGACTGTATCAACAACCTTTAACAAGTCTTGTGTCATTGACCACTGAGTATAATGACTGAGTATGATGGAGCCTTGAATCTGGACACAGGAACATGACCAGTTAGGAAGGACAAGACAAGGACAAATGGTTCTGATTGGTCAGTTTTTGTTGCAGCATCCACACCACCTGTTGGCAAAAAATAACATTTTACTTTGATCACACAACTTAGAGTATCATATTGCTGTTTCCAGGCAACCTTCGGACCAAACATGGCTCTCATGGACACTCGCTGGTCAGTCCTCTTTGTGGCCCCCCTCACCCTGACAGCTTCAACAGTGGACGGTCAAGCAGTGACCACAGTCACACGGGGAATTCTGGCGACAATCTGGATGTAGGTTGATTTCATTAATGGAAGTTGAACGTTTGTTTTTAGTCATAGAATCATGTTATAATTAATACATATACCACAGTAGTCTGCTATAATATACTAAACACCTGTGTTCATCAAATTTGTGGTCATCAAATCATGGTCACGTATCTTCTAAAACATATGTTATGTCTAGGCAATGGTTTGGCGAACCGTTTTAGGTCTACTTTAACTGATAGTAACATCAAAGTCACAATTGTATTTGATGACAGTTGTTTACAGCGGCAAATGATTACATATGACATCAGGCAGCCTTATCATAACAACTTGATAGGGTCTCATTAGTTTAATGGTGATTATTCATGTCTTTGCAAGGCCATGGCCCCATTGACCAATGACCAATCTGTCACATAACTTTAAATTTTTTGCCTTAACAAAACCTCCATCACGCCATAAACATTTGGTGGGTTTGGACATTTTTAATGTATATTTTTGTTGACTTATGGCCACAGGGAGTTTTTATTTTCAGAAATATTCTAGCCAGTATAAAATTATTTGTTCTAACTAGCTATCTGTCATATGACCCGTGCTATCTGATTTAAGTTACTATATTTAAACGCATGTTCCCAGTTGCTGCAGGAACTGGCCCTACTGCGGGAAAGTGTGAGGGAGAGGGACGACGTCATCAGTCAACTACGCAAGGACCACACAGGAAGTGTCACTGACCACACTGACAAAGTAAGTGGTCCTCAAATTTTTCAGGTGGAAAAGTTCTGTATTATTTTTAGTGGACACAGTAAAACATAGATGGTGGCATAAACAACATACACACTCACACAAACGCATCCCACACACACACACACACACACACACACACACACACACACACACACACACAACATAACACACAACACACACACACACACAACACACACACACACACACACACACACACACACACACACACACACACACACACACACACACACACACACACACACACACACAACACACACACATACATACATACACACACAAACAAACACAAACAATGTATATACTCACACATATAAACACACAAACTTATACATAAACAAACACACAAACATTCACACACATAAGCACATACACTCACATACATACACATGCACACATACATACATACACCATACATACATACACACACATAGCTTACTATAATATCAGTAATGTGTCGAGGTGTCTTTTGTTAGCAGCAGTGTTGGTTTAAGGTAACAGGTTTCTGGTAAAATTGGATTAGTTGAAGTTAGCTTAGGCTTAGTTAGGGTTACAGTAATATCTATAAAACTGAAATTTGTGATGGTAATTTATTTAGTGACAACTACGATAAATCACCGATGTTACTGTAAGCATTGAGCTCCGCCTAGTATAGAGTTTTATGCGAGTTTTGCACCAGTTTTTTTAGTTTTACTCTTTACAGGAAGGTAAATGATTTTATTTTGTAACCTAATGTGCGTATATGTATATAAGATATGTGAGGAGAAGTTTGGCGGCTGTAAGAAGTCATTTTCATAGTTAGGTCGGAAAGTAAACAAAAAGATTGATGCATATGGCCACGATGCTGATGACTTCGGCACGGACTTGCCTACAGGATGATGCCACATCTACATATCGACACCATTCAGTATTTTAATCAAATTTAAAGCTACTGAATATTAGTGTTCGATTCGATATTCGATTCACAAACACACCATATATCAAATGTATCAAAACTGCCAAAAACTAGAGCCTAGTAAAATACTTGTTTATTAAAACAATGTTTGACAAGCTGGTATTTTGTTGTGTCACGTGACACATGGTTTGTTTTCCTTCAGGAAAAGGCCATTTTGAGTGACATTTTGTCTGGACGCGGATCCCAGTTTGTCGAATGTTACACGATACAGGCGACGCCCTCTGGTGACTTCGGCTTTATGGTTGGTCAAGACTCTGATGACCAGGTGATCGTGAAACATGTGGCTGAAGGAAAACCACTTCGTCAGGGGGACAGGTAAGTGCAGTGCAGTGTTCAAAAGTGAAACTGAAACCACTTGATATTAGATCACTTTAATGGCACCACGCCATGTATTCTGGTATTTTCCTGTATCTTAGGCAAGGTGGTGTGCTCTGTTATTGGGAAGGACCCTCATGAGGCTGGAATGGCGCAACCTCCCACACTTTTTCACATACAGTTCACAGTTTGACTTATATGGGCATCTAGGTCAGGTGAGGTCACACAATCAGTGCAACAGGAAAGAAGTCATGTAAATTAAAATAGTAAACTACCGCTGGATTGCTATGGCACATGAATCCTTGGTGCCCTTGATTGATGTGGCACATGACTCCTTGGTGCCTTGGATTGCAATGGCACATGACTCCTTGGTGCCCTTGATTGCTATGGCACATGACTCCTTGATGCCCTGGATTGCTGTGGCACATAGCTCCTTGGTGCCCTTGATTGCTATGGCACATGACTCCTTGGTGCCCTTGATTGCTATGGCACATGACTCCTTGATGCCCTGGATTGCTGTGGCACATGACTCCTTGGTGCCCTGGATTGCTGTGGCACATGACTCCTTTGTGCACTGGATTGCTGGGACACATGACTCCTTGGTGTCGTGGATTGCTGTGGCACATGACTCCTTTGTGCACTGGATTGCTGGGACACATGACTCCTTGGTGTCGTGGATTGCTGTGGCACATGACTCCTTTGTGCACTGGATTGCTGGGACACATGACTCCTTGGTGTTGTTTTCTTGGCAATGATGTTTTGTGCTCGGGTTATTGGGAATGACCCTTGGGCGGGGAAATTGGGGGAAACCTGCCTCCTTTTTCGATTGCTGTGGCACAGTTTGCTCTATTGTGGGAAATCTCCGGTGGGGGAGGTGCACATGACCCCTTTGTGCAACGGGGAAAGAAGCCCTTTGGTAATTAAAAATTGCGTGGCACTACCGCCTGGATTGCTATGGCACATAAACTCCTTGGTGCCCTTGATTGCTGTGGCACATGACTCCTTTGTGCACTGGATTGCTGGGACACATGACTCCTTGGTGCCCTGGATTGCTGTGGCACATGACTCCTTGGTGCCCTGGATTGCTGTGGCACATGACTCCTTTGTGCCCTGGATTGCTATGGCACATGACTCCTTGGTGCTCTGGATTGCTGTGGCACATGACTCCTTGGTGCCCTGGATTGCTGTGGCACATGACTCCTTGGTGCCCTTGATTGCTATGGCACATGACTCCTTTGTGTCCTGGATTGCTGTGACACATGACTCCTTGGTGCCTGGATTGCTGTGGCACATGACTCCTTTTGTGCCTGGATTGCTGTGACACATGACTCCTTGGTGTCCTGGATTGCTGTGACACATGACTCCTTTGTGCACTGGATTGCTGGGACACATGACTCCTTTGTGCACTTGATTGCTGTGGCACATGACTCCTTTGTGCACTTGATTGCTGGGACACATGACTCCTTTGTGCACTTGATTGCTGTGGCACATGACTCCTTGGTGCCCTGGATTGTTGTGGCACATGACTCCTTTGTGCCCTGGATTGCTGGGCACATGACTCCTTTGTGTCCTGGATTGCTGGGCACATGACTCCTTGGTGCCCTGGATTGCTGGGACACATGACTCCTTTGTGCACTGGATTGCTGGGACACATGACTCCTTTGTGCACTGGATTGCTGTGGCACATGACTCCTCGGTGCCTTATAAAGATGTCATTAAACATCCAGTATGTGTGTATAAATATAAAAACATGATGGGCCTCTCAACACTGCCAGTAGCAGCTGTTTACTCTCTGTGTTGGTTAATGGGATTCCTTTAAAATGTTAAACTCTGTAATGTGTGTAATTTTTAATTAATCCATTAGCAAAATTAATTCATATAACTTTATGCCTACATTTCATATGTATTTTAGTAATCACTTATAACCCAGATAACATATAAAAAATAACTCTGCATACAAGAGTTTCTTCTCTGGGTTCTGTCTTTGCTTTTCATTTGAGGCATGGTCATGTGTAGATGGTTCAGTTCGCCAGACTGGTTTTATCTGACAAGTTCACTGTGTTTAAAGTCAACAGTCATTGCATGGTTCACTGTGTATGCATGCATATTCATTATAACCAGGCTGCATAATTAATCACCCACGTGGCACCAAGCTCAAAGTGATTCACACAAGCACAGTTACGTATCGGCTTATTATGCAGATAAGACCAAAGTTATGCAGAGATTTGTCAGACAAAAGAAGCAGAGAAAGTATTATATGAAATTATCATACACATCAAATGCATATAAGCTTAAAAAGAATTTTTATATTCAACATTCCAACTGAGAACACTGTTTCAGGCTATTTATTTGACTTTCAGTTAACCTTCAAAATGGTTAGTCCATTGTTAAGAACACGTTAAAAAGTGAAGAATTGGAAACGTCCTAACACCTTATTAATTTCAGATTGCTGGAAGTGAATGGAAAAAACGTTTATCGGCTGCAAGAACGTGAGGTCATTCAGCTTCTGAAGAAGGTCAAGGACACATTGGTTGTGGTTGTCCTTAGAGATATGGACGATCAACCAATCAAAGGAGATTTAACAAATGCAGAAGAGCTGGAGTCATTGAAAGACAGCCTCTCATTGGCTGTACTAGAGGGGGAGGCCATGCAACAGGAAAATAAGGATCTGAAAGAGGAAATGGAGCGGTAAGTTAGGATTAAATATACAGTTGTCTTGCTTGCTATTTGTTTGTCATAGTTCTCAACCAAGTACCTTTTTAAAACTAGGAATAACATTGTGTGAATATTTGCAACAGGACTGATACATGTATATATTTTGCATTGAAAACATAAAAAACAAAGTTGTTCCATTTTGAAATTAGCAGACTGATGAGCCAACAGTATACAGGGTGGTGGCCAGTAGGATATGTATTAAAGTGATGGCAGAGGTGTATCATATTTCCAGCAGCCCTAGCAGTACACGTCAGTATGTGTATTATTTCTTATATAAACAAACGATTGATTTTAGTTTCCTTTATAAAAATTGTACAATG
>JAODUO010000895.1:2500-35000 GCA_025642075.2 Ridgeia piscesae | reverse complement strand
ACTAAAACTAACCTCAATATTCGCAAACGTGCTTTCTCTGTTTCTGTGCCAGCAATTTGGAATCGACTCCCTATTACGATTAAATCTTCTGAAACTAGAAACACCTTTTGTAAACAAACTGAAAACACTGTATTTGTTTGAAATTGCTTTTCCACCATAACTTTTCAGTGGTTCCATGTTCCAATGACAACTTTTGCTTATCCCAGTGTATGACTGGACAAATGATTTCGTTTGTTGTGCCTCTGAATTGTTTTTAAGGATATAGGCGCTATAGAAGTTTTACAATTATTATTATTCATTACACACACTAACTGGAAAGATTCCTGCTGTATGCCTGTTAACTAACACCCCAGGGACCATCTAAAAATATTGCTGTCTGATATCAGGTGAAGTCACTTTAATTTGTGGATCAGAAGTTGTTTGGAGGCACTACACTTTGAACCAATACTGTTAATATCACAACATCAATGTTTACATCAGACATAAACGTTCTGATACAATCAGAGATTTTAAATGTGCGCATGTAAACCCAGTCCTTAAGAAGACAACTCTGCCAAAAGAAAGACTAAATAGCTATAGGCCTATTTCCAACCTTAGCTTCATTTCAAAAATACATGAAAAGGTTGTAGCAAATCGTCTCAGTTCTCACATCTACATAAATGGTTTAATCAATGCGTCACAGTCTGCGTATAAACAAAATTTCACTCAACAGAAACTGCTCTTTTAAAGGTACACAATGACATAAACCTTAACATTGATAATGGCAAAGTTACTGCACTGACCCTGCTTGACCTATCCGCTGTATACAGACTCAACTTGATACAGTTGCATAAACTTAAAGGATGGAATTGTACATGTTGACAAGATACAATAAACTGTATGCTGTGATTTTATATATTTGTAAACACAATCTCTGTTGTTCCAGAGCCAAATACTTCAAGCACTTAAAGACCACATGCTGGAGACAACGCAACAGAAGGAATATCTCGACCAGCTCCTGATGATGGTTATCACAACAGCACCCCATCTACTGGACAGCGTCGACACTAACGTTGGACTCTGCCAATGCAGAACGTTTACGTGTAAAATTATGTCAGAAGAATTCTGCTGAGAAACAATTTTATAACAATATATTACTTAATATTTATTGTAGAAGTGTTTACGTCAGACTTGTGGGGATTCTGTAGAATCTGTGACAAATGTTTAGACAGACATAAAAAACATTGGGCATAATAAATTCATGTGTAATGAATTTTTGCTTACACCACATAAACTATTTGGTCCTGATATTAATTTACAGGCAAAATAATTTTAGATATGACCAGTCCCCAGTGATTCTTTATATCCTTGGTTTGCTGCAGCATATTTATGTTAACAAGATGGTTGTACTTTATATCTATTGATCACAGAAGCCTCTAGAAGAATGTTTCTAATGTAACAGTATTTAATTATTGATAATTAAGTTCTGTGTTGCTTAAGTGTTTGTGATGATGACAGTTTGTGATAGGACATCCTAGTGTGTGCTGCTTATACACAAATAATCATGATTTGTAAATTGCTCTGTTTTATTTGCGAGTTTTTCAACAGGAATATTACCGTAAAAGCTAGCGCAAATTTATGTAATTTTGAAATTTTAAATGAAATTTGTTTTGCAGCTTGGAGTTGTGTTTAACATCAGTATTCACAAATTATAAAGTTCCAATTGTTCCACTATATGAATGGCTTCATTAGCCGTCTCTGCCAGAGTTCACGCAAAAATACTCGACTGGTCTTCAAATCCATAAAAATACTAGCTCCTAATTGTACTTTATTTCAGCCTGTCTTGACCCACAAACAAACATCACCTGGATGCCAGAGCATTAATTAAGCATGTGTCAGGATTGTTTTAAGATCACTTGGATATTATTTTAACTGTGTACTTTTTTATATGAAATAATTGTTTTAAGCCAATTTTTAAACCTTGCCACATGCTAACAAGAACAGAGGTATCTCTTCCCAGCTTTGATTTTAAATAGTAGGCCCTCTCCCTAAAAAGTTATTAATAAATTTACGTGAAAAATTATTCAGAAAACTTCTGCGGAAACTTTTAAAAATGTATTACTTTTTTTGAGGTTTTTATTTGTGGGATTCAAATCGTTGTTTAGAAAAAAAAAAATTTGGGGTTTTTTTAAATAATTTTTGCGATACCGGACTAAACTTTTTCCTGTTTAATTAACAAAATTATACTTAGAAAACCCATCCAATTGTTTATACCTTTGGTTTTGAATTTTATGAAAAGAAAAAGAAAAACATCTTGTTCAATTGGAACTGGTATTTAATTATTGATAATTAAGTTTGATAACAAAAGATCACCATACCGATATATCACCATTGCGTTAATGATTACAGATATGTTTAATAAATAAAGCATAAGTAACATTACAAAAAATTCAACATGTTATTCTCAACTTTCAATATATTAAACTAAAATATTATACAAAACATTTCCCTGACAAATGCTACTTTATATTGAATAAAACCAGACATACCTGGTACCGTGTACAAACTGAAAGTTGCCAGGCAAATACAAAGTTGAAAGAAATAGCCATTGTATATTTTGCAAAACTCGGCGTGAAAGTTATCATTTGTATAATTTTAAAAAGCTGCATCTAGCAAACTTTGTGAATACTTTGAGAATAATGGTTGTCATCAAATGAAGATAATCATTGCTACAAAAATGATCTCCAGACACTTTCAGAACAACGTTTGCATTTCCAGTTGCCCATCCACACCTGTTCAATATAGCTCACTGTAGAAGTTCTGAGAACATCTGAGAAAAATATACTTTAGCTAAGATCTTGAACAAAACATGCACCAGAAACATAGAAACTGGGTAATATTATTGAAGCAACGATAAATAATTTAATGTATAATTATGTGTACCTGGATTAATCTATCCCATATACAGGAGAATAATACAGATAATTATCCCTACTTGACATTTGGAAACTCATTTCCAAAAGTATACGACGCAGTCACAAAAGTTTGCAAAGTCAAAAAATCTTACCTAGTTCTTATGTGGGAGTGGAAATTTGATCACCAATACGTGTTACAAAGTAAATAAATTACTGCAGTGCTGCCACCTTTGAGTAGAATATGTATTAACTGCACACTGCTGCTATCATGGCTACTAGAACCAAGCCGTGTGAATGGGGTAATATACGACGAATGAATCTGACAAATATTGATTAATGCTTTAGAAGCCATTTAGGTCGTTAAAAATTAGATTTTTGACTTAGCGAACCAGTGACACTACGGCAAGTTTCATATGAGTAGTGATGACAGATTCTCTGGCTGGTGGGGGACGGTCGCGGAGGGTCATCGGTTATTCATGATGCTGAGTTCCTCCTGGTCGCGCTTGTCATTCATGGTTGTGATGAGTGTGCCCAGGAAGTGTTTGAACTCATGATGGATGCCCTCGCTGTCTTGTTCCAGGTTTGTTGGAACACACGGCAGCTTCGACATCGACGGTGCTGGGTAGTAATAATAATACAATTTATTTAAAATCAATATCATTGCACTCAGGCACCTTACATACGTATATAAATAGCACTTGCAATTGGATGAAAATTATTATTAAAATAATTGTTTAAAGCATTCTAAATGTAGGCCTATATGTGAAATAGTAAAATATTTTTTACATTACTTATTCCTCACTGTGCAAAAAATGACAGTGCATAAACATTTTAAAAAACTGCTAAAATGTAATAAAAAAAATTATTAAAAAATTATAATAATTGCATAATGTACGGGCATATGCATGTGATTAAAGTCCACATGATCACATCCCAGAAATGCTTATATAAAATAACATAATACGTTATTTAAACAACAACAAAATCCAGTGTTCATGTGTGGGTGTCTACTTAATAAGAGTAAAGATAATTGATAAAGCAAGGAGCAGTTGTAAATTGACACAAACTGGCACAGAGGAGTTAATATAATACACATGAACAGTTAATGTGATGAATACCGGGAGGGTACATGCTAGATAGTAAATTTCGGAGAAAGGCATCTACAAAAAGCATAAAGAAATCCTGAGGTGTAACTCTAGTTTTGCTGCTGTAAGAAGCTAGATCTCACGCACTGGAGACAGTTTAAGTTCCGTTATGACAGTTGAACTAACCGAGACTCGACCACCAGAATTATAGTCGGAATGCCCCAATGATTTTACTATTGTCAAACCTATGTTTTTGTGATGTCATTCACTGACAAAATGTAGCTTCAAATTGTAGACAATATAAACATTGTTGAGAGCTAGAAATAAGCAGAAGTGAATGCAGAAATACATGACCCTTCGAAAAGAAGCTGTTATACTAACTGATAAAATTAATAGTTATTTATTATCTAAAAACCGTTTTCACCAAAGTGGGGCATTCTGACCAAACCTGGAGCATTCCGACCACCCTGTTCTACCCGGCTTGTACATTGTGAC
Organism: Ridgeia piscesae; assembly: GCA_025642075.2. Lineage (NCBI taxonomy): Eukaryota > Metazoa > Annelida > Polychaeta > Sabellida > Siboglinidae > Ridgeia > Ridgeia piscesae. Next base: position 30,526 of record JAODUO010000895.1, on the reverse strand, counting down.
AAAGCGGTTGGTGCATTGCGACTAGTGCATTAAGGCAGAAGGACTTTTTGTCCATATCCGATCCAGCATGTTGGAAACAGGGCAGTAGCCACCACCATTAGAGAGGCAATAATACGACTTAGTTCATCCCTCTTATGGGATAGTGATTCACGATAACATCTACAAATGCTTCTACTTAAGCTGGTCTAAATAACTACCTTCACTTTTTTAAATACATCACATACATATATGCAGAACGTCGCTTTTCGCCAACATCAAAATAAGAATATTTTTTATTATGGTCATAAGATTTGTAAAATGTATAGCTATTGTGGCATGTCACCCCCAGGGCAAATACAACGTCACACTGTTGTCATTATAAAACTTATGTTTTTCACATAAAGAACAACGTGCTCAGCATCCCACTGATGTGACTACACAATGTGCTGGATAGGTGAAGCGACAGACTCGAGTGCTAGGGAGGAGATACACTTACAATGTTCCTCAGTTAACTTACAAAGGCAACAGATAGACCACTTACGTAACTGAATGTCATCGCTCAGTGGTCCTGAACCTTTGTGGTTGGCAAAGACGATGCACTGACTGTCTCTCAGACCCTGCTGCTCCACGAAGTAGGTGTGTCTGGAGGGTGCAAATACATATATAATATCAAATAATATCTTATATAGATTATATATATAATTATATATATATATATATATATATATATATATATATATATATATATATTCATATATAATTATATATATATATATATATATATATTATATATCATTTATATATATATATATATAATATATTTTATATATTATATATATTGATATATTATATATATATATATAAATGCAAGCCACATATAAGAGTTATTAATAATTACCAACTTTATGTATTTTACCCCTTCAGTAGTGCTTACTTGAATTTGTTCTCGTGTAACTGAAACTTACGTACAAAATGTTTCTTCTTCTTCACAATCTCATGCAGAAGAACACTCCATGGGTTGTTCATATTTATAATGATAATGTTTTTGTATTTATCAATAATCTGTTTTGTCTACATGTGTACATGTTTTGTTGTGTCTTACTATTTCTAAATATATGTGACGCGCCTCTGGCCTCCCATGAAAATAAAAGGTAATACCTACTTTGATGTGGCAGCATTAATTAAGTCTCAACACTGTAAAACAGAGTTTCTGAATTTCATAAATGATACTTAACTCATTGAAATGTCTTCAATATATTTTCATCTAGTGAACTGAATCAAACTTAACAAAGCACCATCTTGGGAAGCAATATCATTTTGGCTAATATCTTGTACTGTTTTCTTCTTCAAGGTTTGTAAATGCATGTATGTTATATGTATCAGAGCATTTTTTTGAAGAAATATACTGGAAATTGACATTTATAAATTAATAATTCTTTTTCATGTGTGTTATTGTTGGTGAACAAACTAAAGTGTCATTCTATTATTCGTTCATGATTGAGATAATTTATACTACTGACTGAAATTAATTCAATAACAAATATTCCAAACTTACAGCGCTTCCAAGTTCTTGTCTTGGTTGGCATCGTCGGGGTCAAACACCAGGACCACTCCAACCACATCTTTGGCCAAGGTTGCCCAGCACCCTTCAAACCTGACATAGAAAATACTGTTAACCCAGCATCAGCACTAGGCACATTCATTAAGTTATGTGTTAACTTTGGGGGAATCTGGCAGCCCCAATGTCCTCTTTCTATGTTCGTTTTACCCCCTGGGGCCACCTGTCCCCGATTGACCCTACCACAGTCACGACAATGCATTTAAAAACAAACAAGTTCACATATTTCTGGTTCTTCTATATTCACTATATTGTAGAAGTCTTAAAAGTTGTATCTTGAATAAAAGATAATACGCTTAATATGAATTTGCACAGGGGTTTGTTTCACACATCACTGGAATTATAATTAAATAAAAAATATGGTATACACAAATCATACCTAGTTTACTAAATATTGTCTCTGTCTAATGATCCTAAGACTTAATGGCTGCTATGACCAACGACACAAAGGAACACTTAATTCAGCCCATCCTTGTTTTGTAAGCACGCAGTCATCTTCCTGTTGGTAGGAATTTAAAACATTCGGACAATGGGTGATCTTTGTCAGTCATAACTGATTTTGTCAGTTCAGTTTCTGCACAGATGTTGTCTACTGGCATGATATAATGAGCACATAATATTAAACTGAATACCTATAATAGTAATTTAATTTAATATTAAGTGCTTTTTTGGTTAGGCACCATGATCTTGGTGCCTAGCAAAATTATTAAAAACCCAGCAAGGAAATTGTGTCTGTAGAGTAGTTCATTATTGTGTGCTAATTGTACATTTTTAAGGGAAAAGCATACTTTTACATAAATATGCTGATATGTTAGGTAGATGTATAGACATATTAAATGTTCTCTTGTAGTTGAATTAACACAGCTATTACAGCATACAACTACTACAAAATCATGTAACTTCTGTTTATTATACTCTTCCACAGCTAGGGCAATTTGGCAGAATCGCTGTGTCTACGTGTGACCATGAATTTGTGGCTAAAAATAATTACACATTATGCAAAGTAATGGAATACCTTCAGCTACATATCTTGACTAAATATTCTGTTTATGAGAATGCAGTTTTACACGACCAGTATTACTAATTATAATTATTATAACACTGTCATAACTCCACACCATATGATATATTTTACATCTGAAAATAACTACTACCCAACATTCAAAACAACCATTATCTTCAAAGGCTGTACGATTGTGAACACAGAGATGTAACATACTTGTTGTCTCCACTGCAATCCCACAATTCCACCTCAGCATTGACGTTGGTTCCCTTTGGCACTGGAATGTTGTTTATTTCAAACTCCAGGATCCTGCATCCTTGTGTGGGGTGATAGTCGTCACTTGACGTCTCTGTCGCGTCTGACAGGAAGTTTGCTATCACTGTCTTTCCACTCTGTAATAACATGGTATGTCTCTTTATGTAGTGATCTATTAGTGAAATGGTGGGAGAGAGAAAGTAGGAACTACTGAAGACATTCGAGAAAGTGACATCACTAGAAAGTATGCACAAGACATATAAATATTAATTAAAGCCTAAGAAGACTGAGTAACATGGGTAAGATGTACAGGAAGTGGACCTCACTGGCAATGGAAAGGTTGTTAAGTAAATGAGCAGGTTTATAAATAACTGTCCCCGGTAGATCTCATGTGCATTGTATGGAACGTGAAGCTGCTGTCATCAAACTAGTAAGTGATGTTGCCAGTTACCCATGAGAACAGCACAGACCAGCCTGAGTCTTTCTCTTGTTGTCCCTGTCGTCATGGGTGAGGTTGCCATGGTTACAGTCGTATTTTCTTCATATTTTCTTTCCTCTCCTCACTTTTCTCTCACTATGTTCTCTACCAACAGTCTCAAACTCCTTTCTATATTTTGCTGTTGTTCTCCATTCTCCTCCCACTCTCCCTATCTCTCTTAACCCAGTCCTCCCATCACATTCTCAGTCTTCCTCACCTCCTTTTCCCCTACACTTTCTGCTCTCTTTGCCAATTTTTCAATCTCAAAATCTGACCACATGTCCCGCTCGTTTCAGCCTAGTCCTCACCAGGTTCTTCTTAAAACTTTCCTTCACTCCAACCTCCACTCTCAGTCCATTCATTCTTCTCTTGTTTGCTCTTTTCACTCCCACAACTTTTCTTATCCAGCCTGACCCATGGTCCAATCCCAAGACAAAGCCTTTAACTTTGTAGGATCTCAATATAGTTTCCCATCTAACAATTCTTACATAGCTGTGGCTGAAATATTCATGCCACTGAAACATGCCAGCTTGATGTTATTGGCAGAGCATATACATTAAATACTTTAGATTATTTCAAGGCAATCTGTACTAAAATAGATTTAATCAGTGACGTCCCTGCTGTGCGAGGATGGCATTGTTTATAAGAACAGTTTGTCAGGATGGAGGTAGTATGATGACAGTGGCACAGTGGGTAGGGCATTAGATTCTCAAGTGAGAGAACTCGGGTTTGACACCTTGGCTGCTATGTCATACCTTGGGCTTCGCAGTTGAAGCATTGTGACTTTGCGATTGGTGCATTGCGACTAGGTTTGGGGCATATTCCGGTCGTGGGGCATTCAGGCAGAGCCAGATGGCCATGCATTCCGACCTAAATTCCCTTACCCTATCTGAATGGGATACGTCGTAAAGAAGCCAATAGTGGCTATTATATACGACGGGGGGTGTGTGCGCATGTTATTGAGTGTTTGAGCCGCAGGTCAGGCGACTGAAATCAGTTATGGTTTCAGCCTGGACCTGCGACTCGTTTAGTTGGTTCCAGTCGGCTATTGTTTTTACAAAAAATGAATTCTTAAATTGTTCAGTGTGGGCTGTGGGTACTATAAAACATCTGGTGTGGTTGGTTGTTAGTTGTTGGACAAAATTTGAGGATACATGGTCGGGGGAAGTGTTTAGGCTTAATGTGTCTTTTGTTTGTTTTTTGGGGCCGGAAGAATGTTTCAGTGGGGAGAGCTGGGATGGATCCTCTAACAGTTCTGAACATGAATTTTAGTCTTTGGTCGCGTTGTCTATTGTCTAATGTGTCGAGGTTAAGGTTGGTGAGCATGGTTGTGACAGATCCTGGGTGTCTAGAGCGGTAGTCTCCAGTGATGAAGCGAGCTGCACGGTGTTGAATTTGTTCTAATTTGTCTATGTCCCCCGATGGTATGGGTCCCACACTATGGCTCCGTATTCTAAGACAGCGCGCACAAGGGCAATGTATGCCGTCCGTTTGCTGTTAATGGGGCATCTGCGTATATTTCGTCTTAGGAAGCCAAGTGTGCTATTTGCTTTTTTGGTTATTGTAGAAATGTGTGAGTGCCACTTTAAGTCATTAGATATGGTGATGCCAAGGTACGGGTTGGTAGTTACATATTCCAGAGTTTCATTGTTTAGGCTATAGAAGAATTGTGTTTTATTTGTTATGCTTAGGATGTGACATTTGTTTGTATTAAAATTCATCCCCCAGGTATTTGCCCACTTCCCAAGTTGCGTTAAGTCCTTCTGTAGCAAAATATGGTCGTTGAATGTCTGTATTTTCCTGTATAATAGGCAATCGTCTGCAAAGAGGCGGACTTGAGATTTGACAGAGTTGGTAAGTCATTTATGTGACACAAGAAGAGCAAAGGGCCTAAGACTGTGCCTTGTGGGACGCCAGAATCAACGGGTATTTCTCTCGACATTTTACCGTCGAGTACGACTTTCATTGTTCTTCCAGTCAGGAATTTGTTTAGCCATTCAAGTATTGTGCCTCCGATTCCATAATGGGATAATTTTGTAAGGAGTTTTGAGTGGGGAACGGTGTCAAATGCCTTGCTAAAATCTAACACTGCCATGTCTGTCTGGGTTCCGGTGTCGAAGGAGGAGAATAGGTCATGCATAGTGGTTAGAAGTTGTGTTTCACATGAGAAGCCTGCTCTGAAGCCATGGTTAAGGTCTGTTAGGATGTTGTGTTCTTCAAGGTAAGTCATAAAGTGGCGGTAGATGATGTGTTCAAGAATTTTACATGGAACAGATGTAAGGGAGATGGGACGATAGTTTTCTGGTAGATGTTTATCTCCTTTTTTGAATACGGCCGACACGTTTGCAGTGTGCCAGTCTGAGGGTAGGACGGCTGTGTCCAATGACCGTTGGAAGATGTCCCTGAGTGCTGGGGATAGGGTGTCAGCACAGTTCTTCAAAATGACATTCGGGATTTGGTCAGGCCCACATGCTTTGTGGGGATTGATGGCTTTGAGTAACTTGCATACTCCGGCTGTGTTAATGTTAATATCACTTATAATTGGGTGTTGTGGAGGGTCAAGGTGTGGGGGAGCAGATCCACCATCTCTGGTGAAGACACTCTGGAACTGGTCCAGGAGAATTTCAGCCTTCTCCTTGCTGTCACACACCAGTGAACCATTCTTTTTCAGGGGGGCTACTCCAATGTTGTCTTGTTTTCTGCTTTTAATGTATTTCCAGAAGGGTTTTGAGTTGTTTTCTGGAGTCCTTGGGTTATGGAATTATTGATGTATTCCCATTGGTTTACGCATACTTATCCTACATGTTTTTTGGATGAATTTGTAGTTTGTCCAGTTGTTTGTTTCCTTAGCTTTCTTATAGTCTTCTCTTTCGCTTTAGTAGTCGATGCAGCTTCCCATTTAACCATGGGAGGTTGCATCGGCTGGAGCTCAGTTTTGATGGGATATGTTTGTCAATAGATTCTGTTAGCGTATTCTTGAAGGTTGACCACAGTGATTCGGTGCATGCACCTGTGTTGTATTGGGTGTTGATTTTGTTTGACAAGGTGTTAAAGTCATCATTAAGGCTTTCCCAGTCAGGCGAGCAAACTGGTAGATCTGTCTGCGTTGTTTATTTTGGTATTGGATTTTTACGTCAAATCTGTGACAATAATATCGTGTCGGATATGCCTGGTGATACAGAGTGTGTTACTATTGTTGGATTTGTAGTGAAGACTAGGTCTAACAACTTGCTTTCTCTAGTGGAACTATTATGGACTTGCGTCAGTTGGGCACTTTCGGTTACGTCAATGAGGGATTGCTGAGTGGATCGGTCTGGACTACAGGATTTACGTTTCCTATTTCCCATGATATGTCGGGGAGTTGAAGTCTCCGCAGAGGATTATTTGTTTTTGTTTTGAACTTCTTGTTATCGTTGTTAGGGATTTATTAAGTTCTTGTATGGTATTGTTGCATCGGTGTGGCATGTAGAAGGAACCTATTAGCATGTTTTTTTTATTTTGAAGTTGTATTTTTGCCCACAGAATTTCACAGTCACTATCTAGGTCTGGTTGGTTGGAAGATACGATGTCCTTCCGCACAAGCAAGAAAACACCTCCTCCTGCTTGTTGCGGTCTTTCCGGTATGCGGGTAGTTTCTGGGATAAATTCACTGGATTTTATGTTATTGTTGAGCCAGGATTCAGAACCACAGATGACGTCTGGTTTTATATAGTTTATAGATGCTTCAAGGTCGGCTTTTTTGTTTATCACACTACGACAATTCACGGTCATAACAGGCAGTTTTTTCTTTTGTGGGAGGTCAAATGCAGATGAGCTTGTTCTGGAGCTGGTGAATTTTGCTTTGTTGGAGGAGCGTGATAAATTATTGGACCTTCTTGTTGGATTCTCTGACATGTGTTGGTCTGTTGATTTGGGACTGCTAGTGAAGGAGTGGGTTGAAGGTTGGAGAGAGTGATTCCAGAGTGATGTTTTCATTAGCAATTGGTTCGTAAAAACTTGAGAGATTTCAAAGCTTCGGAAGGTGAAGCTTGATATATTAAGTGTTTGGCACCTACAGCACAGCCACTGTACGTTTGAGCGTTGTAACAAGCTATAATCTTTGGTGCACATTTCAAGACATGACCGATGGTACCATATGCTGCATTCATCACAGCATACAGCTTCTTCATTGGGTGACCACGAGACAGCGAGCTCGCAAAATCCACACGGGTATACAGGTTGATGCCTTGGACCGGGGTTGGTTTGTATGTCTCCCGAGAGGAAGAGGGCAAGTATGGTCAGTGTCTTATTACTTTTTGGACTAGGCCATGTAAGATGAGCTGAATTGAAGGAGCGGCGTGAGAAAGCAAATATTCCATTGATCGAGTTAGTTTCAGTAGCATCAAAGGACTGTGAAAAGAATCTATTGGAGGCTAGTATGAGCAAAAGCACAAACAGGAATCCTTGGAACATTGTTGTGCACTGCTGGATGGAAAGACAATCAGTAATCGATGAAAAGACAATCAGTAATCGATAATTTGTGAGTCCAAATGATATAGGCTGCAGTACTGCTGAACTATTATCTGTTGTTTAATATATTACGTGTATGAGTGTCAAGACGCTAGTGCAGTGCAAAAGGAAAATGTAGGTCTTCACCCAAATTGGGCCCCAGGGCGTCACTGGGAGTAAGGCGTCTGGCGAAGGGCCTGTTAGTAGGAAAGGTTATTGTTTTTAAGTGTTGATGAATTGATTTTGTTTCATTGGTACTGGCAGCCTATCAAAGGAATGGATCTAAGTTGTTGAATAACGTGACAACGTTACTTTCCGTCTAATTTGCGTAACTGCATATGTTTATAACTAATTTAATGTAGTTTGTGTTTGTTGTGTTTGTCACATTAAAATGTGAGGAAATACGGTTTTATTTGAGTTGTGTTGGGGGTTTGGGCATCGCGCGCTTTAGTGGTTGTTTACATCGGCGCCATTTTGATGAGCCAGTTGCAGAGCAGACTAATCTTGCCACATTTTGCAAGTTACTTTAATCTTGCGTATGTTTTTATTTGGGGATTATATGTACTATATTTGTAACTAACTCAATTCAGTTCGCGTTTATTCTGGTCGTATAAAATATTTGAAATACGCTTTTGTTTGAGTTGTGTTGGGGGGGATTTGGGTTTCGCGCGCTTTTAGTGGTTGTTTACATAGGCGCCATTTTAAGGAAATGGTTGCTGTGCAATTTAATTTTGCAAAATATAGTTTAGGGTAAGTTGTTCGGAAAAGTTATTGGCGGGTTATGTTCTAAACGTGATACTACTGAACATCTGTGAATCTTAGTTTGCAAGAGCTACTAGATGTTATCCTGTTAGTGATAATAGTAGAGCCGGTAAAACAAAACGACTACACCTGATGCATGCGCACACTATGTTAGAAACTGTCCTTACAACGCTACTCTACCGTAGTTGTTTCCAGCATATGTCAACGTTCCAGCTACAGACGTTATGTCCCAGGTCGCATGTCATAAGTCACTTAGCTATGGCATGTCCCTACTCAGACACTCACAAATTTGCTGGCGTTATATATGTCCCCCAAAACAGAATAAGTAGCATTTATTTTATTGCGCAAACGACTTGAAATGTTTCATAAAATGTGCTAACATTTGTGCTAATATCCACTGATCTATGTTAAGACATAAACGCGAAAAATAGCATATACAAATAATTTTTCTGTGCTGTGTTAATGTGTACAGCGTTACTGTTAGTAAGCAGGTTCCCTACTGCCAACGAGCGATATTACATGTAACAGTGTAAATGTCATAAACGTTCGCCGTACTGCGCATATTTTATCAACATTATTCAATTATTAGGGATATATTGTACTGAACTTTCACCAAGAATTAAATGTCTTAAGTATGCATACCCTGCATGGTCCTATTATAAGAACCTTCGCCTTGAACATCGTTTTCTCTTCAGGAATCTCGACCGCGTCTATTTACGTGGAAACCAAGGTGCATCACTGTTGCCACCTAGCGACTAAGGCACACATTAAAACCACAACGCAATGAGTTTTACCAGCGTCATATGTGTGATTTGTATACCTGAAAAAAATCAATAGACTGCTTATTATTAAACGGGCGCTATTTTTACTTATTTCACAATGAATATCATTTTCCAGAGGTTTCGGCTAGCTTTAGCAGTCTTTCTCAGATGGCTACCACTAGATGGCTATACGTATACGCGGTAGTTGTTCTAATCATCTGGATCGAAACTTATTCAAACAGACCAATACCATAAATTTCTTCTCGCATCAAGAAGATAAACCGAAATAAAGAGAACACATCAGTGGATCCCTAACGAGATGTAGGTGTTCCAAATGCAGGTACAATATCAACGGTGCAGAGAACAATGAAACAAAATAATGAAAGTAACACCAAGATGAAGACGATCATAAAAACATTGTGATACTTCGTGTGTCTAAACATTTGCAATAGTGTTAAATCTTCTTCTCGATACTGTTATTACCGTTATCATTACTGTTTCATTACTGCTATTATTATTATACATTATCGTGACCGCACGATCTCTACGTACCTTGTTGAGTACTACAAGAAGTTGTTCGAGCTATCAGCTGTAATGAGATTATCATGCATGGTGTTAAATACAGCACTTTACGGTAATACAAGACTGAGGTAATAAAGGCACGGTGGACTAGGGCAACAGTTGATACACGTGTTGTTTTATGATGCATGGTACCAGGAATTGGCGTTTAAAATAAAAGAACCGAAAAGATGGACAAACTGAAGCCACCACATGAACTGAAAATAGCCGGTGGTAACCTGGCTGATCGGTGGGAAAGGTTCCTGGAGCGTTTTCGATGGTATTTGGCAGCTGTCGGAGAGTCGTGAGAAACACAGTCGTGAGAAAGTTCATCGAGTTCTGCGTGCCGTGAAGAAAACGTCATTTACGAGCGATACGTGTTTCACACCCGAGTACAAGGTGAAGGTGAGACGATAGATAGTTTTACCACGGACTTAAGGCTGAAGTCACAGTCATGTGAATTTGGGTCGCTGCAAGATAGCCTGATACGTGATAGAGTGGTAGTGGGCATCAGAGACTCCAAAATAAAGGAAAGGTTACTCAGAGACTCAGAGCTAACGTTAGAGCGGGCAATAGACATTTGCAAAGCAAACGGAGCCGCGCAATCGCAAATGAAAGTGTTAACTGGCGCAGAAAACAGTGCAAGTGTGAACATGATTCGAAAACTGAAAAAAATGAACCTAAGAAAAAAACAAGTCCCTGTAGTGGAAGCAACAAGAAACGCCCTGACACCTAAAAAGAAACAATGTAAACGTTGCGGGACAGCCCACAAGTTCCGAGCGTGTCCGGCATGGGGCGCCACTTGTGACAAATGTGGCGGCAGAAATCACTGCCTCAAAGTGTTTGACGCGAAGAGTGCAAGTTGTCGGTGTAGACAATGACAGCACTGGCGACGAAGGAGGTTTCTTTGTGTCAACAGTGTGAATGGATCGCCTTGTTGACAGTATGTGACAGTCTTGTGCCGTTGAAAGTAGACAGCGGTGCCCAGGTGAATATACTGAGTCTGAGCGATTATGAGGGGCTTGCCAGTAAGCCAAAACTACTGACAGAGCGACGTCCCAAGCTGAAAACGTACAATGAAGAAAACATCGAAACTCTTGGAATATGCATTGCTACAATCAACCACATGGGAAAGAAACATAGACTACAATTTGTACTTGTTTCCAAAGGAAGACAGCCACTCATCGGTGCCAACGATAGTGAGCGTCTGGGCTTGGTGACAAGAGAGTGTGGCGTACGGAAAGTTTGCACAGTTAAAGAAAATGAGGTCCTGATAAGTGCAGAAATAAAGAAAGAGTACCCGGATATCTTCAAGGGACTAGGCTGTTTGGAAGGGACATGCAAGATACATCTGCGACAAAACTATGTACCCTCTGTGTATCCGGCGAGGAAAGTCCCGCAGTCTCAGAAGCAGAAGTTGAAGAAAGAGCTTGACAGACTGGTTCAGACAGAGGTGCTGGTCAAAGCCGAAAGACCAACGGATTGGGTGCTGCCACTGGTGATAGTGGAGAAGCCCAACGGTGACCTGAGACTGTGTCTAGATCCAATGAACCTCAATGAGTACATCAGAAGAGAACACTACCACCTGCCACACAGGTCTGAAATCCTCAGTGAGATGGCAGATGCAAGGTACTTCACCAAAATGGACGCATCACAAGGGTTCTACCAAATTCAGCTAGACGAAGAGAGTACACAGCTATGTACAGTCGCTACGCCTTTCGGCCGATACTCCTTCAAAAGACTTCCATATGGGATCAACTGTGCACCAGAAATATTCCATGCCAATATTCAGCAACTGTTCGAGAGCGAGACAGGAGTCAAAGTCTTCATGGATGACATAGTCGTCTGGGGACGAACAAGAGAAGAGCACGACGCTCGACTGAAGAGGGCATTGGCCACCATCAGACGCTCTGGACTCAAACTGAACGAAAAAAGTGCGTATTTGGTGTCACAGAATTGACGTACTTAGGAGAAAAGCTAACACACCAGGGAATCAAGCCAGATCCGGACAAAGTTACTGGAATTTGCAACATGGCAGTACCCACGACCAAAGAGGAAGTACAGAGAGCACTTGGCACGGTAAACTACATGGCCAAGTTTGTGCCGAACTTGACGGTAAAGACAACAGCCCTGAGACAACTGCTACTCGAGAAGAACGACTGGCAGTGGGAAGCCGAACAGTCAAAGGAATGGCAAGACATAAAAGACTTCTTCACGACGGAACCACTCCTGAAGTTCTATGATCCAGCTAGAAGAAGCAAAATATCGAGTGATGCTTCAAAGGATGGCTTGGGAGCCGTACTTCTACAGGAGCACGATGGAAATTGGCTTCCAGTTGCGTTCATCTCGCGTGCCATGACCTCTGCAGAAAAGAACTATGCTCAAATTGAGAAGGAGGTTTTAGGGCTAGTCTTTGCATATGAGAAGTTCTATGTGTATGGTGCTACGGTAATATGAGAAACCGACCTCAAGCCCTTGGTTTCACTCCACAAGAAGGATCTGTGCGATCTGACGCCTCGTCTACAACGAATGATGCTGCGATTGAGAAGGTATGACTTGAAACTCGAGTTCAAACCGGGAAAATACCTGATAGTAGCCGACACTCTGTCACGTGCATTTGACAGAAGTGTAAAGAAAAGTAACACAGAAGAGGAGATCAAAGCACACGTGGATATGATCAGACAGAATGCACAAGTGAGTGATCCAATGTGGGAGAAGATTGCCATCCACACAAAGGACGATGAGGAACTGAAAGACGTCCTGAATGCAGTGCACTTCGGATGGGAAACTGATCATGCGCAATCACTGAAACCATACTACCACTTCAGAGGTGATGTCACTGAAATCGATGGGGTGTTGGTGAAAGGACCGAAAGTTATCATACCTAAAACACTACAAGGTGATATGCTGAAGAAGATTCACGAAGGACATCTAGGCATAGAAAAATGCCAGGCCAGAGCAAGACAAGTGACGTACTGGCCCAACATCAACATCAACAACGACATTGAAAACCACATAGGACGATGCGGTACATGTCAGAAACACAGGTACAAGCAGGCAAAAGAGCCAATGGAACAACATGAAATACCCGAGAAACCTTTGCGGAAGATAGGAGCAGACTTATTCACGCTGTTTGGCAAGAACTTCTTGGTGGTTGTCGACTATACATCATACTACCCAGAAGTGGCCAAACTAGAAGATCTGTCGTCCACAAACACCATAAGTCACATGAAATCCATCATGGCAAGACACGGTCTTCCTTCTGTGGTTGTGTCAGATAATGGACCACAGTTCAGCAGCCGTGAGTTCCGACAGTTTGCAATGCAATACGGCTTCAAACATGTGACATCTAGTCCCGAGTACCCACAGAGTAATGGAAAGGCGGAAAAAGCGGTACAAATCGTGATGCGTTTGTTGAAGAAAGCCAAGGAGAATGACGAGGATCCGTACCTGGCATTGCTAAACTACAGAACTTCACCACTGTCGGGAAGTGACCAGTCTCCAGGAGAGATCTCAATTGACGCGTGTTAACGAGGTTGGTGTACGCATGCTTGATGAATGGATGACAATGGTTTGTGACTTGTTGTGATTCATCACGAGTCCGTTATCACAGAGCCATGCTTTCGCGTCTTGTACGCAGGCTTCCATACGCGCGAGGGCTTGTGTGTGGTCGGTTGGTGGGAAAGTGATGTACAGTTGGGTGTCGTCTGCGTATAGGTGGTGGCGAATATTGTGCTTTTGTAAAAGTGTCGTCAGTGGTGCGATGTACGCGTTGAACAGTAGCGGTCCAAGGACTGTCCCTTGTGGCACTCCTGTAGTTATGATGTCTGATTCCGACACGCCACTCTTTACTCGAACGACATATGTCCGATCACACAAGTAAGATGTCAGCCAGGCGAGGACGTCCCCAGATAACCCGTATCCAGACAACCGTCGCAGCAGTATTGTATGGTCGATGGTGTCGAAGGCCGCACTTAGATCGAGTAGCACGAGGAGCACACTCTGGCGATTGTCAATCGAATGGGCGATGTCGTGTATCCGCACGAGTGCGGTTTCCGCACTATGGTGCGCACGGTACGCACTTTGATATATCCCATAAATACCGTTCTCCTCCATGAAATGTTGTACCTGTTGGTAGATTGCAACATATCGCTGCATCATTTGGGTCACATCGTACACATTTACGACCGGACACCAAAATGAGGACAGCGACGAATGATTAATGCATTTGCGTCAACCAGAGTCTGTATGACTTTATCGTCGACCAATGAGAGTAGCTCAGACCTAATCACGGGATTTCCCCAGACCAATTGATAAAGGCAAACACAAGTCTTTTTTACAGTCGAAAAACTTCCTCTTACGTTCCCCAGGGAAAGTATCATAAGTTGCAACGTTAACCCAACATATACTATAGCCTTAACAACATTACATTAACAAACGGTAGAAAGACTGCATCATTTGAATTGTAAATAAATCTGCTGATGACTGATTGATGTCGCGTTACCAAAAACATAAAGGAGATGACGCACGATCGGTACATAACTGATATATCTCTCCTACACTTTGGCTTTTTGGTCCGTCCTTGCGTTGCATCATTATATATATATATTTTTTTGGAAACAGAATGTATGTGTGTGTGTGTGTGTGTATATATATATGTGCGTGTTGTATGTGTGTATGTGCGTGCGTGCGTGCGTGCGTGCGTGCGTGCGTGCGTGCGTGCGTGCGTGTGTGTTTAAATATTCAGTTACCTAACTTACTTCAGTTTCACGAAGAAACTGATACTTCAATCACGGTTCACAAGGAAAAAATTATTTTTAATCACGTTTCACGCTTTTGTACCTGATCACGAGTCACAAGGATAAAAAGAGCTTTTGCAAACAACGGATCACGATCACCCCCTGCACTCCCTCAGTGATTCCCATAACTCTAGACGGCACGCCAAAGGCACCACATAACCAAACTACTACACTGTACTGTGAACGACATCTACTGGCGCCACATCGCGGAAACTGGATAATCAAAAGTACTACTGTCCTACAGCACTGCCGCGTAGGCCTACTTCATACACACGCTTGATCTATTAGCTGCTTTTGATTCTAGTATTCACACTATTTTCGTGGATCATTGGTCATTGTGGTATGGTGTATCTGGTGTAGCTTTAAGTTGTTGTAAATAGTATCTTAGTGGTAGACACCAGAGAGTTAAAATTGGAGATTTTCATCATGCAGTTCTCAGGGTTCAGTTTCTCCATTGAGTTCAGTTATTAATACTCATCGTTTGAGTTATCATCTTTTTGTAGACGATACACGATTTAGACACCCTTGTCTACTCCAGTGAAGGACACAAAGCGTCCTTGCAGAAACTTGACAATTGTTTTCATGACGTTTTTAACTGCATGCATGAGAGTAGAAAAAGCAAAATGTAGATAAAACAGAGTTTCTTATTTTTGATACACAGAGGCAACGTGAAGTAATTCAGTATGTTTTCCCTACACCCTGAGTTATTCAGCATGTTATGCCTGCCGTTTCACCTCGGAATTTAAGAGTAATTTGTTATGATAACTTTAATTTTAGAGGGAGAACACATTTCTTAGATTTGTCGAACGTGTTATTATTATTATTATGTGACGTGTTCTAACGAAACGAGTCATATATTAGCAAACTTGATTTTGAGAAAATACTGTATAAACATTTCACAATGATTTTTTAAGATTTAACATATCTTCACAAAAGCACACTTTAATGTTTGACAATGCTTATTTCTCATTTATGTTACTATTTAGTACATTTTAGACCCTTTTTAGAAAGACAAAGCAACATTTCACGCATGATTTTGGGAAACAAAACCGATAAATCGCACCTGAGCCTTTTATAAATAACTTTAAAGAGCAAAGGTCAGTTACAGTTACAACAGTTGACATTTTACTTTAAATAAGTTCATAGATATCTACCTGTTTATTCATTAAAATGATATTCAAACATCTTAAAAGTCAAAAGTTATATTAATTCCAATATTGTTCAAAAATAAAACGCGCGCACACATCTGTATTATTATTATTATTATAAACGTACATTTATTTGATTTGTGAAAATTAATTTAGCAGTTATTTGCATTGTATTCCTTATTAATATCAGAACTTTTTTAGGTCATACATTTCGTCATCTTTTTTCTTATTTATGACTCACCGGCAATGAATGCCCACTGTGACAGTCTCCTATATTACAATGATATCGTAACGTTGTATAAATAGGTGCAATTAAAACAAAATTGTCTGACAGAACTATGAAAACAGCCGCCCAAAGCCGCCAGCTGTCTACTCTTTTAACGCGTCCGTTAACACAGCCATAAATGTACCGCCGTATAACGACATTATCCAGAATGTACAAGTCGAGGCATTGCAAAGAAAACTAAAACTGTAGAAAACTGTTGGCTTGTCATAAGCCACATACATGTTTGAACAGAAGCATATATTCATTTAGGAGATCAACATTGATATCAGTGTCATCGAATGTCAGGTAATACTGCATCTGTCATGATTGTTGAATAAGTTCAGCAGTTATTTCATGAACTCACAGGGAAGCAAGCACCATCTTACAAGTGGATTCCAAAACCATTTATTGCGACCATGGAGGAAGACAAGTGCCCCATCCCGCCTCGGTGTGGTGTTGATTTCAAAGTATTGCATGATACAGTAATGGAGATGTTGATACTATTCAGCGCCACCTAGGTGTGTGATACTGGCTTCCCAGCCAGGTTGGCGACGGAAGATGACATCGTGTGTGTTTGCCAATTAGCTTCCTGCGCTTGCAGATCCAGGAATTTGGTTTGGAATTCCGTTGAGAGTTGACGACCGGTCGGTGCGTGTGCTCAAGTTGCAGTGTGACATTGTTGTCATCATGAAGGGCGGCGTTGTTATCATCAGACATGTTGAAATTCCCATATTTTACGTTGCCCTCCCACTGCTCCAGCTTCATTATAAAAGGTAAAGTCACCGTCCAGTCTTACTGTAGTCTTCGCCTGATTGTTTTTCGACGAAGATTCAAGACATCCAATTCGCTATGTAAATAGTCACACATTTCGGCGATCTCACCACATGGTCATTCCTCGTTTGTTTTCACCTTTTCGATGAAGGCAAGTAGACCGCCATGTATAAAAACTGCATCTCTTGGTCCGCCTGAAACTCTCAACACATTTTGAGACGTCACGGAATCCTCATCTTTCTTAGTGAACATTAAAGGATATAGTTTCCTTGAAACATATGTCTTTAAATGGCGGTTCAAGGCGCAAACACGAGTAGATGTCAACATTATCACTTTCAGCTGACCGTTCACGTATACCCCCTGGAAAACTTCTCGCCTTCCATCGGGAGAACACATACCCCAGTTCTGGACGTCCTGTTTAAGAGAACCCCGGGGCAAACTACTTGTATTAGCAGAGCCATGGATGTGCCGACTTCAGGGATCGTTTTCGTACCTAGGTATATGTATATATTTTACATGTTCTCCCTAGAACGAACGCCAGCATAATGGCGAAGATAAAGGGTGTGATTTCGAGGAACTCTCCTAAAACAACGCTCCACAACGCTTTGTGTCATTCACAAACGTATTCCTAGATCAAGGGTACACTTTGTTTACATCAAGAGTGCGAGTACATCTTCGTCTGTATACCCCTACCCACATGAAGGGCAGTGCGTACCCGAGTAGACAACTCATCACATTTATAATATAACCACTGCCTGATGCTTTCCCATTATTCGTATATCTTACCGCTGTTGATTCCATCTCCCATGGACATGGTGTTATATCGCTTATCTCTTTCGAATTCGTTGTATGATTGTATCTTGATCATGGATTATTTCTGTACCCTGCTTGTCTACAAGTGCAGTCAGTTTGTCTTGATGCATGCCTTCTTTTGACTTTAATTAGGCTCTTTGATGACCTTGTCATTTCCAGTATGTTATTTTGGTTATACTTTCTGGTGTCTCCCTATGCTTTCTTTTGGATGGTCTTGCCTATTTCTGCGTTCCGTATTCTTGTTATGGCTCGATTTTACTTGCTTTTCTATTGCTTTGGCTACGGTTTTGCACTGTGCTTCCGCCATTTGGTGCTGATTAGAATGATCAACTGCATATCAGTACAGAGCTATACAGCGCTACAGGACCTGTACGTCCATGTGCATACGTCATTGTCCTAGAGATTACCCACAGTTCACCGCGCCCGTGTCATAGCATTGTGGCGTGAACACATTTCACAACCGTGTTATGTTACCAATTCTAGAAAGATAATGACATGCAGTTTAATACAATTTTGAGTGCGCATAATTGTGAACCGCCAGCAGCTCTTGCAAGCATTTGCGCATATGGTGAATAATAATAAATAAATAAATAAACTTATATAGCGCCAAATCTAGTTAGAAACTATTCAGGATGCTTTACATGTACACGTCCTTAAACTAATTACTTAAACGTATAACTAAAATGAACTCTACATTATAAAAGTGCATACAGACAGACTAATAAAAACATTATAAATAAACAAATAAATAAATATAGAAGACTAAAAAACATAAATACAAAAGGTCATTTAAGAACGTGGAAGACGCACGTGGTGAAAAAGGAGTATGAATCGTGTCCGCGCCAAAGTTTTAGCGCACGTTTTCTCTGCCTAATATCTCTATTGCTAACCTATCGAAATTTAGTTAATTTATACATTACTCTTCATCACATGAACCTTACGTTGTTGACATAGTCTATAAAACGCATACAATATTATGGGCATAGATAATATTAAACGTTTTCGTTATGGTCGTGGCCGCTGTGCTTCAAGACATGCGCAACACCCAGCACGGAGTCTAGAAAATAGATAATTATGCGCAGTCGCTCTTTTATGAAAGATCATGAAATTTTCTGACTAAATTATGTGATATTTCAGTGTTGTCGTTGGTCAGTGCATTCATGCGCATGCGGTACACTATAACAACATAGGTTACAATCGTTGACTTGTAACAATGGTTGTATATAGTGTTGTGCATTGAATTTCGTTTATCCCTGAAAATACATATCTACAGCGTAGGCGTATATGGCTATGCAAATTTAGGAAAGACATCAATAAAGTCTGAAGAATCTAGTATGACCAACCTATGAAAAGGCGTTATGTTGAGACGAAGTGTATGTTGCCGTTTGCTTTGATATAGGGCCTGTAAGTGGGTCACGATACATGGCGAGACTCCGCGCGACTGGAGCTGATTGGGGACTGGACACAAGAATAATATTCTAACGATGGATGACAGTTGTAGCTTCCGACTGATGAATACTAGGAAAATCAGGTCTTAAATATCTTGTGTTATACCTTTCTTATCTTAAATGTCCGATTTGCTATTGAGTGTACCCCAGTATCATAGGCATATAGCGATTTACGTAGTGCAGATAATAAACACGATTTTAGGCCGTATGTGTCTTCTACGGGATTTGCATTTTACATTGCTGTACGTTGTGTTTTCGATAAGCACTTATATCTGACAAGTTATCTAAATGCACATAATCATAACACATGTATACGTTTGCCCCAAACAGGTTGTACTGCGCGAAAAATGGCACTCTTCATTATTAGTCAAGATCGCCAAACACAAGTACTTGCCGCTATTGCCATGGCAACCACCATAATAATCGATTAAAATTCATAATTTCCATGATCACTGTCACCGGCAAAGTGTTCCGTTACTTCTGATTGTAATAATCCTTCGGACAATATAACTGAAATACGCTGTTTGGGAACAGTTCGATTATTACAACCAAAAACAAAACAAAGTCCTATATGTTAACATGGAGAATATGGATTTCCTGCCCCCAACTGCCCCCAGCCTCGTTTTTGCGCGCGAGACTTAGACGCCTTATTCCGCATCCACCCCGACTCGCCGCTAATTCCTCCCTCGGCGGTGTCTTGCTTGATGTCGTAACTGTCCGCCAGGGGGTAGCACCTGATACGATAACACGCAGAAAAAGTGATGCCGTGGCTTAGTGACACGGGTTTAGGATGTTCGACTAAAAGAAACTGGGTTCGAACCCTGTGCTGTCGTGTCACACCTTTAACGAGTTGATTCACTCTACATTGCTCGGGTCCACCCAGCTTTGTGACTGAATAACTGGCTATAGATTCGCACATTAATTGAAGCATAGATGGATCAGAAACTTCGAGATGGTGTTCGATTGAAGAGTAAGAGTAAGAGTAACTTTATTCGCAACGCAGCATGTACAAGAACAAACATAAGCATAATAATAAATTGTCAGCATGTTGCACTGCATGGCTGTCACTTGGCTAAAAGCCGTCTTCCAGTGACACCATCGTTATTAAAAAATAACCATCATTACTATAGATATACAATACACATTTGTAGTATTACAACACAATAAAACAGGAGAATTATCAACGTAAAATTACACATATTGTTCGACATCACCAAGACTGTACTAATAAAATGAATAATGAAAAGTATGCAGTTTGTCACTTTTCTGGTGATATCTGAGATGCTTGAACCAATCACAATATAAATTAGTATAAGTATTTTTTTTAAAGCATGGATATGCATGGATAAATCCAAACAAGATTTAGCATGACTTGGGCATGTTATAACTATGAAATAAAACACTATGGTGTGTAGCAACTTAATTACATTCTTGACATTTAGGGTTTAAACATATTACTAGACCTTTGTAAGTGTCTAAGTAGAAAACACGTAACATTTGTCTAAACTTCAACTGGTGATTAACATTTCTTGTTTGTTTATCAATTTTGTTTCATATTCTTGTAAAATTATGTCTAGGTAGCTTCAAAGAAAAGTTAGTTCTGGGTTTCTCATGAACAAGAAGCTTGAATTGTCTGGTTATTCTTTTACCTGTATCAGGTCTGCCAGGAAGTAAAGTGTAAAGTGCCTTGGTCAGTTCAGAGGACTGGATATGTGTGCCATGTGAGAACTTATCATTTTATGTAAGCGAACATCTTTTGGTGGCTAATTGTCCTGTCATAAGTATTGATATCGCCGAGGACATTATATTTCCGTGACAACGTGACGAGAGGGTCTCTATGTCGCAACCAGGTAACGACAATTTTCCGAAGACAATGTAATTGTTAAGGAATGAAATCAATTGTAAAGTGTTTGTGAACTCATAAGAATGTTAACCAAATCATACTCTGATGTCGGGAAACTATATACGTCTAATGGGTTTTGTAAATGTAAAATGTCAATAATAAATAATTGAATATAGGTGGGCGAAGGGTCGATTTGCAATAAATGATATAAATGAGTTTAACATTCCACAGCGAACAAAAATGTGGACAAATTACGCTCTGTTTATACACTTTTAGCTACGCCTGTAAACGCGCGGTTATTTGTTTATAATAGTAAACTAGTTACATTTTACTGATGCATAATAAAGCTAACATATTCTAACTACTCTTTTCAATAAAAAGAACTGGGACCCTGTCTATACATACCCCCTTATATCTTATTATTTTGTCAACTCCGCCACATGTAAACAGATACACTTGTCAACGTATAACAGCAATTGATTGGCCTTCCTAAAAAACAATCGATGCGTGACGAGTGAGTCGCGTCGATCCTATCCTTTATGAATTATTAAATTGTGTTATATTTACAACGCCCCCTAAGGCCAATCATTTAGGTAAAAAACGCTCATTGACTTAACTTATTCAAAGCGGCCACTTTTAACTCAAAGCGTTCGACATTTAGCCGAACGCTTTGTAGCAAATACGGCTCATTAGCTAACATTCAATACATTAAACAAGGCACACAAAACAAACATTTATTCTGAGGTCTTTTTGTGTCATAATTCAGACATTCTATATTGTTCAAAGTGTTTGCAAAACGGAACTAATAACATAACAGCTCGCCTGGTCAACCTTTGACTTTACGATATTGCCAACGCCTCCTCTGGGAATAAACTGAACACAACTGAGTGTTTAACGCATCCCGTAAGGCCCGCAGGACCCGATGTTTATTGCAGACAAGTTGGAAGTACATTATCAACACATCAACATCAACGATTAATTGTTTGATACCGAATTGGCGCTTGCCACATACGAGCAGCGGCATAAACTCCGTGTAAATATTTAACCAGTAGAACATGCGCCCTTTAAGCTTGAGTGGTTCAATTATGATAGCGAAATTTTTACTTCATTTATCCGCTACGTAAGTGGAAAAGCGATGTTACTGGTATGTTTCCCGACTCGTGAATAAAATGTGATAACGTTATGATAATACATCATTGTAGTCGCGTTAGGATGCCAGAAAGCCGACCGGACGAACCATGTGGAAACAGCAAACAGAGGCTTGAGGGTATACAGATAATATCTCAATCATTTTATCTCGCTGATGGCATAATTATATGCGCTACCATATCGCATGGCCTGAAATGAATGCTGCAGGAGATAGCCGACGAAAGTGAACTATCTCGCTCTGAAGACGAACAAATCAAAGACACGGTTTATGTTAGAAAACGACCAATATACTTCAACACCAATGAGACACACAATGTTGAAAGCAACGTCTACCTGGGTTAAAACAAAATCGTGGCTGCTGCTTTATTGCTGGATTGTCCAGACGCCAAACTAGTTGCCCGCCCGTAACATGTTAATAATAATAATAAAATTAAAATTAAATAATAATAAAAATTGTATTTATAAAGCGCCGTATATGCGGAATATAATCCTGCTCAGAATTGGTAAAATATAATATAGTATAATGTACGTAAATTACACTTACACGTTAAACCTGTTAAATAAGATAGGTAAAATGTTATGTAAACTAATAATAATAATAACAATAATAACTATAACAATATAATATAATGATAATAATCACAATAATCTATATAATAGATAAATAAAGCGTCTAAAAAGAATCACAGAACATAACCAAAACTTATCCATAATAAATTACTGGATTAAATAAAATAATACATTAATAATGAAATACATAAATAAGCTAATACTTAATAATAAAATAAGATACTAAATTAATGTGTAAAACAATAATTTTAACTAAGATCAAGTAAATACATTACCTACTATAAGTTGTCAACAAAGCTTGTAAATCGTGTTAGTCCTTAACACATCAAGCTACACGTAGCACAATGCTTCGAGCTAGGTGATGCCGACGAAGCGAGAACAATGCAGATGGCTTGTATTTGGTGACATGGGTCAAACCAATACATATTATTAATTTGTCCACCTGCCATCTGTCATATGTACTCTGTATGGTACATGTTCATTTTCTGATATGTTTGCTTGAGGTGATCAAGTCAAGCATGTTGCTTTTTGCGTCAACATTGACTCAGGTGGAGGTACGTGATGGCATGCAGCTTCAGGTTCCCTTCCAGTTTGACGCTGTCACAACTGCTACGTGTAAATGTCACTGAGCCAAAAACGAGAGGCATGCTTCTTTTTCAGTCGTTGCAAATATTTATCGATTATGCGCTTGATTTGTTATGCCATGGATGTTAGTCTGCATGGTGCATTGTATGGGTTCATAATAGTTGTCAGACGTGAAACGTTGGATCGAAGGAAATACGAGAACCTCATCTATACACTCGTACATCCATAAGCCAGTCGAACTATCGTGGGTAGTCGTACACGCCACAACAGCGTATGTATGTAGTATATATATATATATATATATATATATATATATATATATATATATATATATTATATTATTTTATTTTATTTATATTATATTATATTATATTATATTATATTGTATTATTGTATTGTATTGTATTGTATTGTATTGTTATTGTATTATATTATATTATATTATATTATATTATTTTATTATATTATATTATATTTATATTTTATATTATATATTTATAAATATATATATATTTGTGTGTGTGTGTGTGTTCTATATATATATATATATATATATATATATATATATATATATTATATTATATTATATTATATTATATTATATTATATTATATTATATTTATTAATATTTATATTATATATATATATGTATATATATATATATATATATATATATATATATATAATATTGTGTGTGTGTTCTATGTATATATATATATATATATATATATATATATTATATATATATATATTTCTATGTATATATATATATATAATCATAAAAAGAAAACAAATAAATTTGCTAAATACATTCAATAATGCTTTATATTTATCATAATCAGTTCTTATTATTATAAACAGTTTATCCAGAAGTAAACACTCTATTTAAATGGAAAGTTGTAAACGTCAAGCGAGTAGTTAACAGCTTTACTGGTCAACACTTTACTGTAGTGGTCATTCAGGTGTGTTGCTATATATTACCCTTCTAATACTATGCTTCCCGCAATGTCTACTCTCTACTATTGCTGGCGAATGTTCTGTTTAAACCCAATACAAACAAAGGCATTCTTGCTTCAGATTGTTATATTACAAGCACAGTGTTCCTCATTGCTTCTCTTGGAATGTCTGATTTACGTTATAGATATATTGCACAGGGCTGTCCTTTCAACCATCATCTACATTGGAGTCACGTAGACCCAGTTGTAATCGCCTGGCGATTTCGTTGATCTTGATGTCTCCTGCATTGGCCGTAGGTCGATCTGGATCTTATCTGGCTGTAAAATCAGCGAATATAAATAGTACTTCGCTGCGATGAACGGACGTCCAATGATGCCGAACAGTATGTCGTAAAGGTGGTATTTATGTTATGGCCTTGACCATACGGTTTGAACACGTTGGCAAAGCCAATCGTCAGTAATTAAGGAGCTGATTGAGATGACTTCTCAGATACTGGTGACGGCGGTGACGCGGCCACCGGCTTGAGACTATGTACGTTATTGATGTCAAGTCTTACGCCGAGTAATCGATGTCGTGCTGGAAGATTGCAATTTGTTTTACATCGCGAGTGTGTTTCTGGCTCATTTTTTCTTGTCGTTTCGATGGGTATCGAAGGGAATACGATCAATGTATACAGCTATGTTGACGTTCTTAGATCGTTGTGTTGTTAGAGCCATTGTCATAACAGTGATGTGTCTAGGTCGTTGTTTTTCTTAGAGCCATTGTCATAACAGTGATTTGTCTAGGTTGTTGTTTTTCTTAGAGCCATTATCGTAACAGTGATGTGTCTAGGTCGTTGTTTTTCTTAGATCCATTGTCATAACAGTGATGTGTCTAGGTTGTTGTTTTTCTTAGAGCCATTGTCATAACAGTGATGTGTCTAGGTCGTTGTTTTTCTTAGAGCCATTGTCATAACAGTGATGTGTCTAGGTCGTTGTTTTTCTTAGAGCCATTGTCATAACAGTGATGTGTCTAGGTTGTTGTTTTTCTTAGAGCCATTGTCATAACAGTGATGTGTCTAGGTCGTTGTTTTTCTTAGAGCCATTGTCATAACAGTGATGTGTCTAGGTCGTTGTTTTTCTTAGAGCCATTGTCATAACAGTGATTTGTCTAGGTTGTTGTTTTTCTTAGAGCCATTATCGTAACAGTGATGTGTCTAGGTCGTTGTTTTTCTTAGATCCATTGTCATAACAGTGATGTGTCTAGGTTGTTGTTTTTCTTAGAGCCATTGTCATAACAGTGATGTGTCTAGGTCGTTGTTTTTCTTAGAGCCATTGTCATAACAGTGATGTGTCTAGGTCGTTGTTTTTCTTAGAGCCATTGTCATAACAGTGATGTGTCTAGGTTGTTGTTTTTCTTAGAGCCATTGTCATAACATTGATGTGTCTAGGTCGTTGTTTTTCTTAGAGCCATTGTCATAACAGTGATGTGTCTAGGTTGTTGTTTTTCTTAGAGCCATTGTCATAACAGTGATGTGTCTAGGTCGTTGTTTTTCTTAGAGCCATTGTCATAACAGTGTTGTGTCTAGGTCGTTGTTTTTCTTAGAGCCATTGTCATAACAGTGTTGTGTCTAGGTCGTTGTTTTTCTTAGAGCCATTGTCATAACAGTGATGTGTCTAGGTCGTTTTTTAAATCATTGTCATAACAGTGATGTGTCCAGGTCGTTGTTTTGTTAGAGCCATTGTCACAGCAGTGATGTGTATAGATCTTTTTTTTTAAAATCATTATCATAAGAGTGATGTGTCTATGGCGTTGTGTCATTAGAACCATTGGCATTAAAATGTATTTTCTATGATATTATTTTATTAGAATCATAGCATAAAACAATGACGTTTTTATGTCACTGTTTTGTTAGAACCATTGTCAAAATAGTAATAGTTTCTTGGTTGCTACTTTGTTGAAATCGTTGTCATAACAGTATTGTTTTAGGTTGTTGTTTTATTAAAAACTTTGTCATAACGGTGATATTTCAAGGACGATATGTTTTAAACCATTGTCGTAACAGTGGTGTTTCTAAGTCGCTGTTTTATAAGTAACATTGTCATAACAGTGGTGTTTCTAAGTCGCTGTTTTGTAAGTAACATTGTCATAACAGTGGTGTTTCTAAGTAGCTGTTTTGTAAGTAACAGTGTCATAACAGTGGTGTTTCTAAGTCGCTGTTTTGTAAGTAACATTGTCATAACAGTGGTGTTTCTAAGTAGCTGTTTTGTAAGTAACATTGTCATAACAGTGGTGTTTCTAAGTAGCTGTTTTGTAAGTAACATTGTCATAACAGTGGTGTTTCTAAGTCGCTGTTTTGTAAGTAACATTGTCATAACAGTGGTGTTTCTAAGTAGCTGTTTTGTAAGTAACATTGCCATAACAGTGGTGTTTCTACGTCGCTGTTTTGTAAGTAACATTGTCATAACAGTCCGTCTTCTTTGCTTGAGATGTGTTACAGTAATTCTTATGTCGCTGTTCAATCAGCTACTCCAGGGTGTACTCTTAGCTCTATTGGACCCTGATGAGGTGGTATTCTTAGGATGTTACGCAGCTTAGCATCTGACTACATAAGGGGCCTGCCTATCCTAATAATCTGTCCTAGCAATGACAGACATGGCGCACTGATAATCTGTGCGCCAATATTCTAGTAAGTGACTTAACTGACATCCATAATGTTATCGTACAATTGCTTCTTGATGACCGTGGTTGTGTCAGCGGTAACGAAGATATGTTATTACTTTCTCCAAGCTACTCAATTTGCGCCCATTTACGCAGATAGTTTGATTAGACCCCAGAACATATATACCACCGCAAGCAGTACATTATGTCCTCAATGATGCTGGTTTGCCTGTTAGACTGCGTCGTTTTGCGTTTCCGGTCATTTGTTGACCGCCGTGTTTAACGTTGTGTGAGTCGTTACTCTGATGACAACGTCTTGG
Source organism: Ridgeia piscesae (assembly GCA_025642075.2). Lineage (NCBI taxonomy): Eukaryota > Metazoa > Annelida > Polychaeta > Sabellida > Siboglinidae > Ridgeia > Ridgeia piscesae. Next base: position 3,316 of record JAODUO010000895.1, on the reverse strand, counting down.
AATGGGTGACCAGGCGACTGTGATTATACTCTTGTCCGTCCAACATGCAAGTTTAGTGTCTTTCTGACAGCTCCAAAGGAAAAACAAAATTATACTTTGCGAAAGACATTTCGTAGTTATACATGAATATCGATAATTGTTATGTTGTTGTTGCTGCTGTTGTTGCTGTTGTTTTTGTTCTTCTTCTTCTTGTTATTCGTGTTGTTTTAAGCAGACGCGTCTTTTATTAAGTTTGTGGTACAGTACGAAGCATCTTTAATAAGGTTACGTCTGCAATAAGTGGTTGCTACATAATCTATGACTCGGCTTCACTGAGATATGTGTCTGGAAACTTGTCTGCAAATGCGACCATTGTCTTACAGTCTGGGTGTGTACATAGTTTCTATAATTATAGTATTATTATTATTATTATTATTATTATTATTATTATTATTATTATTATTATTATTATTATTATTATTATTATTATTATTATTATTATTATTATTATTATTATTATTATACGGGCATTTACACGTTGCAAACCGGATGTAGGTCACGTCTGTTTCGCTTGTGCCATTTCGCAGGTGCCGCTTCAAGGTGCACATTCATAAAGGTAGGTTTATCATGTAAATAAATACACTAAATAAATAAATATAATATAATAGTATAACTAAACTGTCCCTATGATGTAATAAAACATAAACAATACTTTGTAAATGTCAGTAGAAATTATACTAACATTTAATAAATATTTACAAGTGTATTTCTGAAACAATTGTTATGAGCGTCAGAATGAACTATTAAGGGCATTTATCATTTAACTAACAACGAACT
>JAODUO010000894.1:115000-187764 GCA_025642075.2 Ridgeia piscesae | reverse complement strand
TATGAGGTCAGTGTGAACAAGTCATCTATGAACTGTTGCTGTGTGTATGAGGTCAGTGTGAACAAGTCATCTATGAACTGTTGCAGTGTGCCCTGAGATCAGTGTGAACAAGTCATCTATGAACTGCTGCATGTGTCTGAGATCATGTGAACAAGCATCTTGTGAGGTGACATTGTGACAAAAAGCAGACAAAGAGGATGCTTGTGGGTTGACAGGGTGACAAAGAGCAGGCAAGAAGGATGCTTGTGAGGTGACAGAGATCAGGCAAAAAGGATGCTTGTGAGGTAACAGGATGACAGAGAGCAGACAAGGAGGATGCTTGTGAGGTAACAGGATGACAGAGAGTAGACAAGGAGGATGCTTGTGAGGTAACAGGATGACAGAGAGCAGACAAGGAGGATGCTTGTGAGGTAACAGGATGACAGAGAGCAGACAAGGAGGATGCTTGTGAGGTAACAGGATGACAGAGAGCAGACAAGGAGGATGCTTGTGAGGTAACAGGATGACAGAGAGCAGACAAGGAGGATGCTTGTGAGGTGACAGGGTGACTAGAGAAGAGACAAGGAGGATGCTTGTGAGGTGACAGGGTGACAGCGTGCAGGCAGTGACTAAGCAGCAGTCAGTAAGGCTACCAACAGTGTTCCACTCAAGGAGATTGGAGCAATGCAAGAAGCTGATTGGCTGTGTGCCTTGTCAAATGAGTCACAGCCTCACTCAAGTAATAAAACAGTTTAACCAAATCAAACAGGTGTGACATGTAAAACCACACATTATAAGTATTATATGGCTCACAATGGAGGCTTTGACATATCTTGCAGTACTAACGAGATCAACTAGAAGAAGCAGCAAAAACCCTCACCTTAGTGGCCAGTAACCGAGTCAGAAATATTTCTGAAATCACTTTTGGTCCATGTGATGCATTTGAATTATCATCATGTTTCATCTGAAACCCAGGGATACACCTGCAGAAACCTTCTCATAGCCTTAGTCACAGGGACGTAGCTGCACATGTCTTCTGTGGTTTAATCACAGTGTTTATGTACCCCTATAAGTTTATTCGTAGTTAAATCATAGGAATGGGATATACCTATATAACTTTAGGAATGGGATATACCTATATAACTTAAGTCAGTTTAACATCAGAAATATACTTGGACAACGTTTTTCACTATGTAATCACTGGTACAGACAAAACAGCTTATCTACAACATAATTGCTTGTGTTTTTTAAAGATAGCATGAACAGGCCCTGTTGGGATTGATTTTGTTGATGGCCTATACCCTTTCTGAGCATGCAGGCTATATTGTAAATTACACCGTTAATAGGTTCATTAATAAATTAAACCATTTAAATATCTAACTTTCTTATAATATAATATAAATTAAGGTGGATAACAAAATGTAAATTAAATTAAAACATAACAAATTGTATGCAATGGTTAAGTAGTTAAAAACATACAGTATTAATATATATATATATATATATATATATATATATATATATATATATATATATATATATATATATATATATTAAACAGTATCTTGACAATAATTCAATAATTTATTAGAAGCATTTCAAGTGATGAAACATGTAGCAAAATGGAGCCTTCGTGTGTGAAACAAGTTAGCCAAATACTTGATGGTATATCAGTTGGGCCAAGACGTCTTCCAGTCTCAGCCTGCCTGATACACACCAGGTGATGTGTGAAGGGAGACACAAGACAGGGTGGGACTGGGCCAGGGAACACAAAGCCTGCCAGTTTCTCTTCTCAAACATAAGCTTACAAAGCTGAACCTTATGTTGCAAGGGTAATAAGCTGGCTGCAGTTAGCATGGAGTCCTACCAGATGCCACACTTTTACGCCATCCTCCACTTCCACGACTGCATTCAATGTCGACCCAGATGTGATCTCAAGGCGCCCTGTACCAACAACAATGTAGGAATATAGCATTCTGGGTCCAACTCTGATATTACAACATGACATGTGAAACCATGATCCAAGTTCAAAGTCAAATAACAACTATTAATGAAGAATTCTGAATATATACTATTATTTACTATTATATATGTATGTATGTGTGTGTGTGTGTGTGTATATATATATATATATATATATATATATATACACACACACATATGTTTATTTATACATACATATATATATATATATATATATATATATATATATATATATATATATATATATCATGCAAGTGTAAGGCATATTTTTGACACATATTTTTATATCACGTCTACAAAATACATTTACCACCACATTGAATAGACAGCACATTATGTTCTAGGCACAAGATTACACACTAAAGTCAACTTTCTAGTATCATGATGCTCTCACCATGAACCTTTATGTCACCCGTGTTGTTGTTATGTCATGTTTGTACTAATGCTCTCGCCATGAACCTTTATGTCACCCGTGTTGTTGTTATGTCATGTTTGTACTAATGCTCTCACCATGAACCTTTATGTCACCCGTGTTGTTGTTATGTCATGTTTGTACTAATGCTCTCGCCATGAACCTTTCTGTCACCCTCATTGTTGTTATGTCATGTTTGTACTAATGCTCTCGCCATGAACCTTTCTGTCACCCTCATTGTTGTTATGTCATGTTTGTACTAATGCTCTCGCCATGAACCTTTCTGTCACCCTCATTGTTGTTATGTCATGTTTGTACTAATGCTCTCGCCATGAACCTTTCTGTCACCCTCATTGTTGTTATGTCATGTTTGTACTAATGCTCTCGCCATGAACCTTTCTGTCACCCTCATTGTTGTTATGTCATGTTTGTACTAATGCTCTCCCCATGAACCTTTCTGTCACCCTCGTTGTTTGTCATGTTTGTACTAATGCTGTCCCCATGACCCTTTCTGTCACCCTTGTTGTTGTCATGTCATGTTTGTACTAATGCGCTCACCATGAACCTTTCTGACACCCTCATTGTCCTGTTTGTCCTAATGCACTCACCGTGAACCTTTCTGACACCTTCGTTGTTGTCCTGTTTGCGGACAAGTGTCATCTCGGAGTGGTCTGGGATATGGTAGTGTGCCAGTGTGTTGACACGTTTCATCTTGTGTTTGATCTCTGTGGTGACGTCCTCATCTTGCAGGGGCAGATGTCCACTCCGGCCTGACCGCCACTCTGTCACACATGATCACATGGTAAGTAAAACATTTATTTCCAACAATATTCAACATTGCATGTCACAATAGGGGGTGAACAGAAATACTGGGGGTACTGTACTGTTCAACAGCTCACCCAACCATCTCAGGTGCGGATGGTGTAAGTATGATGTGCATTATTATGTACACATTTACAATCAACATTTATTGAACACAGTCCTTTTAAAATAAAGTGTTTATATTTTGGTTTTTTAACTGTTTTGATATTCTTATGATTCTTCATTATTCCACACACAACCATGATTACAATATCCAGTTACAGATTATATCAAATATATTATATCACAGATTTCTAGGCACATCATGGGAGATGGTTCCTTTATTACCCCTGACAGAAGCCATCAGTGGAATATATAGTTTACACATACCTTGAAAGAGCTGATAAGGCATTTTATTGTGGTATTAATTTAAATGTTTTTAAGCATAACTATATAGGACACTATTAAAAAGAATGTATTTAGCATGAGCTCGTGTATAGAGTAAGCTGTAACATCTCGAGAGAGTAGAGAGAGGCTGTAGTTGTGACTGACCGAGCTCCACATCGTATATGGATGGTCGCACGGAGAATGGCGTGTTCCTGTAGATAGCGTCCAGAGACTTCTGCTTCGCTTGTGTGATTGTGTCACAGTCCAGCACCTTGCACATGACAGGCTCCCGACATGACTCTGTTGTCAACTCCACGGTCTGGGACAACAAAAACAATCATCATACGTCACACCAGTGCTCATAACTCCCCTCAATCTGATACGTTGAACTAAGTTAGTTCTGCACAGCTTTGCCCATCTGACAACTTGCACATTCAATGCACAATCTGTCTTATGTACACCAACTCAGATATACTTTAGACAATACACCTATCAGTAGATGTATTAAATACAAAACACAAGTTGTTATATGTTCTGAGGAATAGCCTACAAGTGTTTGTACTAAGATTGATAGAATTATACACATATGTGTGTTGAGGGGAAAGCTGAGAGAGCTACATACAAGTGTGTTAGGGTAAATTAAAGTTACTAGATTTACATACCAGTGTGTTGAAGTCAATCTTTTCCCGAAGGAGCCTGTCCTCTGACAGTGAGTACTTCGCCTCAGATGTAATGGCGTCCACGGGCCCTTTCTCCGTCTGGTGCTTAATGCTCTTGTACAGCATGAACATCGTCTTCCCAGCATGCTTCTGTCCATATACAAACAAATCACAAATATGATTTAATTGCTTTAAATAATAACTTAGTTTTTATGGATTTTATTTAAATATTATTTTTATTATTTATCTATTGTAGCCAGTTTTTACATATTCGGGTTGCTTGTATTTATCATTTATTCTACGTGTTATTTATATTTTATTGAGGTCCACTATGGAAATAAGATTATTGTACATGTACAATTTCTTTCTTGTGCTCCTGTTTTTATGACATAGTGTTGTGAATCACTATCACTACTACTACGATGATACTATGTGTTGCATCCTGTCATCATGTAAATGGCATGAAATTGCAGACTGTCACCTTCAAGTAGTCATACATGCAGAGAGACATCCAGTTGGTCAGTAGCTTCTCCACAACTGACTCTGTCCTGAAACACACAACACATCACCTTGAGTCACAGCTCTTAGACACAAAACACATCACCTTGAGTCACAGCTCTTAGACACACAACACATCACCTTGAGTCACAGCTCTTAGACACACAACACATCACCTTGAGTCACAGCTCTTAGACACAAAACACATCACCTTGAGTCACAGCTCTTAGACACAAAACACATCACCTTGAGTCACAGCTCGTAGACACAAAACACATCACCTTGAGTCACAGCTCTTAGACACAAAACACATCACCTTGAGTCACAGCTCTTAGACACAAACAACCCCATCACCTTTGAGGTCACAGCTCTTAGACACACAACACATCACCTTGAGTCACAGCTCTTAGACACAAAACACATCACCTTGAGTCACAGCTCTTAGACACAAAACACATCACCTTGAGTCACAGCTCGTAGACACGAAACACATCACCTTGAGTCACAGCTTTTAGACACAAAACACATCACCTTGAGTCACAGCTTTTAGACACACTACTCAAATAATAGCCACTGGTCAATGCAAACAGCCACCACACATCTATGTATCCATGTTGTACTTGGTGGCAAGTCTATGTACACGCACCAATGTCTGTCATGCACTGTTACTGCAAATTCTGATACTGTGCTTTGCTGTTGACTATATTTAAACACATTTTTATAACACATAATGCATAGAGATGTCACATATGCACTTTAGTTACAAGAGAGGTAAATGTATCACCCTATTATTGACATTACATTCTACTTTGATTTTACTTTTGTGGTGATTGTGAAGGTACGTTGACAATGACAAAAGCAAAGGTATAGTTTGAATATTTCTATCTGCTTGAATTTTAGTCATTTTATATGAAACTGCCGATGTTCTATTGACACATGTTGATCATTGCCACCAATTATGCCAATTGTGTCAATGATCCATCAAATGGCTAATGCATATTACCAGGCATCACTGAAACAACTGACTATCTGTCATACACCACCAACTCACAGAGGAACCACAGGTGGTGAGTGTCTACTGCAACGGCCTAAACCAATTATGTCATTGTAACAACAACGAGGAACTGTCTGTCTACTGGGTCAACATCCAGCAACAATACAGGCCAAACAAGTGCACCAAACAATATCATATATATATAGTTTATTCAAGATATGTAGCAAAATCCATTAACACTAAATTTGCCTTGGTGAATACATGATGAGTAACCACTATTGAAGAGAGTTGTACCCTGGAGTTTGCAGACACTGGTTGTACTGCACAAGAACAATGCAAGGAACCACTATTGAAGAGAGTTGTACCCTGGAGTTTGCAGACACTGGTTGTACTGCACAAGAACAATGCAAGGAACCACTATTGAAGAGAGTTGTACCCTGGAGTTTGCAGACACTGGTTGTACTGCACAAGAACAATGCAAGGAACCACTATTGAAGACAGTTGTACCCTGGAGTTTGCAGACACTGGTTGTACTGCACAAGAACAATGCAAGGAACCACTATTGAAGAGAGTTGTACCCTGGAGTTTGCAGACACTGGTTGTACTGCACAAGAACAATGCAAGGAACCACTATTGAAGAGAGTTGTACCCTGGAGTTTGCAGACACTGGTTGTACTGCACAAGAACAATGCAAGGAACCACTATTGAAGAGAGTTGTACCCTGGAGTTTGCAGACACTGGTTGTACTGCACAAGAACAATGCAAGGAACCACTATTGAAGAGAGTTGTACCCTGGAGTTTGCAGACACTGGTTGTACTGCACAAGAACAATGCAAGGAACCACTATTGAAGAGAGTTGTACCCTGGAGTTTGCAGACACTGGTTGTACTGCACAAGAACAATGCAAGGAACCACTATTGAAGAGAGTTGTACCCTGGAGTTTGCAGACACTGGTTGTACTGCACAAGAACAATGCAAGGAACCACTATTGAAGAGAGTTGTACCCTGGAGTTTGCAGACACTGGTTGTACTGCACAAGAACAATGCAAGGAACCACTATTGAAGAGAGTTTTACCCTGGAGTTTGCAGACACTGGTTGTACTGCACAAGAACAATGCAAGGAACCACTATTGAAGAGAGTTGTACCCTGGAGTTTGCAGACACTGGTTGTACTGCACAAGAACAATGCAAGGAACCACTATTGAAGAGAGTTGTACCCTGGAGTTTGCAGACACTGGTTGTACTGCACAAGTACAATGCAAGGAACCACTATTGAAGAGAGTTTTACCCTGGAGTTTGCAGACACTGGTTGTACTGCACAAGAACAATGCAAGGAACCACTATTGAAGAGAGTTTTACCCTGGAGTTTGCAGACACTGGTTGTACTGCACAAGAACAATGCAAGGAACCACTATTGAAGAGAGTTGTACCCTGGAGTTTGCAGACACTGGTTGTACTGCATAAGAACAATGCAAGGAACCACTATTGAAGAGATTTAACAAGATTTAACAAGATTTAACAAGATTGCCACCTAGAGATTCAACTCTAGATGGCAGGTGGACTAGGAAGCCATTTGGCTTATCGAGAGTCCAACCTATCTATCTAAGTATACCCCGCCCTTCTTAGGTATATGTCGATTTTATTTTTAAATATATTAACACTACTAGCACCTACACAATCAGCTGATAATCTGTTCCATTCGTTTACTGTTCTTTGTGAAAATGAAAATTTTCTAATATCTAGTCTACACTGCTTCTTTGCTAATGTAACTCCATGTCCTCTAGTCCTTCTCTCTTCCTTGACTGTGAAAAAAATATTTCTGTCAATATTTTCATATCCATTCAATATTTTAAACACCTCAATCTGATCTCCTCTCAATCTTCTGGTTTCTAGTGTTGTTAAACCACATTCTTTTAGACGCATTTCATAACTAATATTCCTGAGTTTTGGTATCATTTTGGTTGCTCTCCTTTGTACTCTTTCTAGCATATCAATATCCTTCTTGCGATATGGCCTCCATGCTTGTATACAATATTCTAAGTGAGGCCTAACTATTGTTTTATACAGCGGTATTATTAGTTCTTTTTCTTTGTACACTATATTTCGTCTAATTAATCCAAGAATTTGGTTTCCCTTCGCTGCTGCAATTCCACACTGCTCTGATACCTTCATGTCAGCACTAATAGTTAACCCTAAGTCCTTTTCCTTTAAGGTAGTATTTAGTACAGTATCACCCATTGTATATTGTGCATCTTCATTCCCATATCCTGTGTGAAGGCACTTACACTTTCCAAAATTAAACAGCATTTGCCACTTCTCAGACCATTCTATCAACTTATTAAGATCATCTTGTAAATGCTGTCTATCTGCATCACTTTTAATTTTCCTAAACACTTTTGTGTCGTCCGCAAACTTCAACACCTATGTCATCATCCAAATCATTGATATATATTAAGAATAAAATAGGTCCCAGTACTGATCCCTGCGGTACTCCACTCAAAACCGCTTTCCAGTTTGAAACCTCCCCATCAACTACTACTCTTTGTCTTCTATCAATAAGCCATTTTTCTATCCAGTTGATCATTCCATTTCCTATGCCATGGGCCTTTAGTTTAAGTAGTAGTCTTTGGTGTGGCACTTTGTCAAAGGCTTTTTTTAAATCTAAGTAGATTATATCTACTGGTGATCCCTCATCTAGCCACTTTGTGACATCTTCCAAAAACATAACATATTTGTTAAGCATGACCTCGCTTTTAAAAACCCATGTTGAGATGGGTTTATCAATTTATTTTTAACAAGAAAATCAACCAGGTGATCTTTAATTAGTCTTTCTAATAGTTTGCAAATCACCGATGTTAAACTCACTGGTCTATAGTTCTCTGACTTGTTTCTCGAACCTTTTTTAAATAATGGTATAATGTTTGCTTCTTTCCATTCTAACGGAACTATTCCCTCTTCTAATGACAAATTGAACACTGTTGCAAGCGGTATGCTGATTTGTTCTACAATTTCCAATAGTAATTTGGGAGGAATCCCATCCACTCCAGGTGATTTATTATCCTTCATATCTCTTATTTTCGTAGCTACCATTGTTGGGGTTACAATTAGTTGTCCTAAATAGTCAAACTCTCTCCTTTCGAACTTAGTCTCAAGTACTGGTAATATACTAATATCTTCCCTGGTAAACACCGAACTAAAGTACTCATTTAGGTTTTCTGCCATTAAGAATCCCTCTGTTATTATATTTCCATCACTACCTTCTAGAGGACCGACCTTATCCTGAACTTTCTGTTTACTTCGAACATACGCATAAAAACTCTTGCTGTCATGTTTTATATTAAAAGCTATTTTTTGTTCGTAGCTTCTCTTTGAATTTCTAATTTCAGCTGTAGCTTGATTAAGTGCTTCTTTATAAATGCTATAGTCTTCTTCACTTCCGGTATGTCTATATGTCTTCCACATCATTTGCTTGTACTTGATTTTTCTAATGGCTTCCTTCGATAAGTGTTTCTTCTTTGACCGTTTCCCCTGTTTTTTCAAGGGGACAAATTTGTCAACGACGCAGTCAATTTCACTCTTTAAAATATTCCAGCATTCTGTTGCTGTCTTATTCTTCAGTGTGTTATTCCAGTCTATCTTTGCTAAATATTCCCTCATGTCCTTATATCTTCCTTTGTGAACATTTTTCCTGTACCTTATTTTTCTATTCCGTTCTCCCTTTACTTTGATGATAAAATGTATCTGGTTGTGATCACTACACCCCAGTGGCTCACATATCTTGACATTATCAACAAATTCCTTCTGTGAGCTCAATACTATGTCTAACACGTTCTCGCCCCTGGTTGCTTCTAACACATGTTGAGAAAGGAAACTATCTTGTACTAAATTAAAAAATTCTTGATCCTCTCTCCCGGTACTCTGTAGAGATGTCCACTGTATATGCCCATGGTTAAAATCCCCCATAATAATACAGTCCCGTTTACTCACTTCTTTGATAGCGTTATGTATTTTTTCATTCTCTTCCATGCTTATGTTTGGACTCCGATACACTAACCCAAAAGAGTTGTACCCTGGAGTTTGCAGACACTGGTTGTACTGCACAAGAACAATGCAAGGTATCTAATGACATTAATGAGGCTACTGAAACATATCTCACACACTTGCCAGAGAGGTCTCATTCTAATCAAACATACAACCAGGACTTCACTTGGGCCCACACCCAACATCATTGCTCACCTTCTGAACATTAACTTTGGGTTCTTCTTCTCGACAGAGCGATCAATGAGTTCATTTAGCAGAGCTTTAAGGATGTCCGTGGCATACTCCATCTTGTCCTGTAGAACCACCATGAGGAGGGAAGCCACCAGGGCCTTGTCTCGGATCATGAAGCTCTTCTGTTCCTCCAGGGTACGGATGAAGATAAGCAGGAACTGTTTACTGTTGAGGAGCTGGTTGAACTGGCCCAGGGCCTGGTCTGTGCCCCCAAAGGTGGTCGTCACAGAGGGTGGGGTGCTGTGCAGGATGGGGTGGTCATTGTAGGACGGGAAGAGCACTTTAAATGTGTAGGTTCGGAAATCCCAGAATGGCACTCCCTTTGCATTCAGGTCACTGGTAAAATCAGACACTTCTGTCTGCAGCTCAGCAAACGCTGCAAAGGAGATAGAGAATGGATTGGGTCAAAGCGCTACCACTGCTACAAGACATGTAGTCACACATGCATAACAAACTGGCAAATCTACAAAACACCCATCTTTAGTTACTGCAAATGAATTTTATTTAACTCAAATGCATGTAGTTCCATATTATAATAATTACAATTGCATAAATAAGTATGTAAATTGAACAAATATATTCTTAGATTGTTATCACTCAGTGAGACTCATCCTGTTTGCACTCAGTGAGACTCTCCCTGTTTGCACTCAGACTCGCCCTGTTTGTACTCAGTTAGACTCACCCTGTTTGCACTCAGTGAGACTCACCCTGTTTGCACTCAGTGAGACTCATCACCCTGTTTGCACTCAGTGAGACTTGCCCTATTTGCACTCAGTGAGACTCACCCTGTGTGCAGTCAGTGAGACTCACCCTGCTTGCACTCAGTGAGACTCACCCTGCTTGCACTCAGTGAGACTTGCCCTGTTCGCACACAGTGAGACTCACCGTGTGTGCAGTCAATGAGACTCACCCTGTTTGCACTTAGTTAGAGTCGCCCTGTTTGCACTCAATTAGACTTGCCCTGTTTGCACTCAGTTAGACTCACCGTGTGTGCAGTCAATGAGACTCACCCTGTTTGCACTTAGTTAGAGTCGCCCTGTTTGCACTCAGTTAGACTCGCCCTGTTTGCACTCAGTGAGACTCACCCTATTTGCACTCAGTGAGACTTGCCCTGTTTGCACTCAGTTAGACTTGCCCTGTTTGCACTCAGTTAGACTCGCCCTGTTTGCACTCAGTGAGACTCACCGTGTGTGCAGTCAATGAGACTCACCCTGTTTGCACTTAGTTAGAGTCGCCCTGTTTGCACTCAGTTAGACTCGCCCTGTTTGCACTCAGTGAGACTCACCATGTGTGCAGTCAATGAGACTCACCCTGTTTGCACTTAGTTAGAGTCGCCCTGTTTGCACTCAGTTAGACTCGCCCTGTTTGCACTCAGTGAGACTCACCATGTGTGCAGTCAATGAGACTCACCCTGTTTGCACTTAGTTAGAGTCGCCCTGTTTGCACTCAGTTAGACTCGCCCTGTTTGCAGTCAGTGAGACTCGCCCTGTTTGCACTCAGTTAGACTTGCCCTGTTTGCACTCAGTTAGACTCGCCCTGTTTGCACTCAGTTAGACTCACCTGTTTGCACTCAGTGAGACTTGCCCTGTTTGCACTCAGTGAGACTCGCCCTGTTTGCACTCAGTGGGACTTGCCCTGTTTGCACTCAGTGAGACTCGCCCTGTTTGCACTCAGTGAGACTCACCCTGTTTGCACTCAGTCAGACTCACCCTGTTTGCACTCAGTGAGACTTGCCCTGTTTGCACTCAGTGAGACTCGCCCTGTTTGCACTCAGTGGGACTTGCCCTGTTTGCACTCAGTGAGACTCGCCCTGTTTGCACTCAGTGAGACTCACCCTGTTTGCACTCAGTTAGACTCACCCTGTTTGCACTCAGTGAGACTTGCCCTGCTTGTACTCAGTGAGATGCACCCTGCTTGTACTCAGTGAGACTCACCATGTTTTTACTCAGTGAGAGTCACCCTGTTTGCACTCAGTGAGACTCACCCTGTTTGCAGTCAGTTGACTCACCCTGTTTGCACAGATTGTGAGACTCACCCTGTTTGCACTCAGTCAGACTCACCCTGTTTGCACTCAGTCAGACTCACCCTGTTTGCACTCAGTCAGACTCACCCTGTTTGCACTCAGTCAGACTCACCCTGTTTGCACTCAGTCAGACTCACCCTGTTTGCACTCAGTCAGACTCACCCTGTTTGCACTCAGTCAGACTCACCCTGTTTGCACTCAGTCAGACTCACCCTGTTTGCACTCAGTCAGACTCACCCTGTTTGCACTCAGTCAGACTCACCCTGTTTGCACTCAGTCAGACTCACCCTGTTTGCACTCATTGCGTACGTTACTCTCAAGGGTGTCTAGTTGAATCTGCATCTTCTTGAACTGTCGCTCAGCATATGTGCTTTTGCGCTTGTAGATTATGAGTATAACGATGATGATGGTAATGAGGATGCCGCCACCGAGAGCCACTCCGATGATCCACAGCTCATTCCCCTGGTTCACTGGCTGCTGGTACTCCAGCTCTCCCAACTCATACTCCAGGTTACCTACTACCACCTGGGACACACGACACACAGTGTCACATACAAGCACGTAGAACAAGTTACACACCGATACATGGAGAAGACGAAAAACACAGTGTAACATGCAAGCACAGATACCAGGTTACACAGGAGGTGTAATATTCAGCATGAATACTACCGTGCATGTACTGCCATGTATACATGACTAGCGGTAAGCCACCAATAAATGTATCGAGGAGTTACACACTGCCATCCTGAGTACGAGTTACCACACTGCCATCCTGAGTACGAGTTACCACACTGCCATCCTGAGTATGAGTTACCACGCTGCCATACTGAGTACGAGTTACCACACTGCCATCCTGAGTACGAGTTACCACGCTGCCATCCTGAGTATGAGTTACCACGCTGCCATACTGAGTACGAGTTACCACACTGCCATCCTGAGTACGAGTTACCACACTGCCATCCTGAGTACGAGTTACCACACTGCCATCCTGAGTACGAGTTACCACGCTGCCATCCTGAGTATGAGTTACCATGCTGCCATCCTGAGTATGAGTTACCACACTGCCATCCTGAGTATGAGTTACCACACTGCCATCCTGAGTATGAGTTACCACACTGCCATCCTGAGTACGAGTTACCACACTGCCATCCTGAGTACGAGTTACCAAACTGCCATCCTGAGTATGAGTTACCAAACTGCCATCCTGAGTACGAGTTACCACACTGCCATCCTCAGTACGAGTTACCACACTGCCATCCTGAGTACGAGTTACCAAACTGCCATCCTGAGTACGAGTTACCAACTGCCATCCTGAGTACGAGTTACCACACTGCCATCCTGAGTACGAGTTACCACACTGCCATCCTGAGTACGAGTTACCACACTGCCATCCTGAGTACGAGTTACCACACTGCCATCCTGAGTACGAGTTACCACACTGCCATCCTGAGTACGAGTTACCACACTGCCATCCTGAGTACGAGTTACCACACTGCCATCCTGAGTACGAGTTACCACACTACCATCCTGAGTACGAGTTACCACACTACCATCCTGAGTATGAGTTACCAAACTACCATCCTGAGTATGAGTTACCAAACTGCCATCCTGAGTATGAGTTACCAAACTGCCATCCTGAGTACGAGTTACCACACTGCCATCCTGAGTACGAGTTACCACACTGCCATCCTGAGTACGAGTTACCACACTGCCATCCTGAGTACGAGTTACCACACTGCCATCCTGAGTACGAGTTACCACACTGCCATCCTGAGTACGAGTTGCATCATGTCACAGGGACACGTTGACCACACAAGGTAACAAGCAAACATAATAAACAAGAACAACCGTAGATTGTACTGTCTGCCATGTTTCTGTGGCTGTGGTCTGCCTTCCCCTGGCAGACTTTCTACTACAATGTGAGACTTACTACAACTTCAGGCAGCTTGTTGGTGTCTTCATGGCCTGCCGTCACACCCGGGGGTTGTTTGTCAGGTGGGGTGCACAAAAGGCTGTCCTGAGTAAGTGATTTCACCTTGCACTGGGACTTTCCAATGGTGACCTTCACATCAGAAGGCTCACTGGCTGCATTGAGGTTCTTACCCTGTAAGATGAAGTTCATTCAGTGGACAAGTGACAGCCATTGTACGTTCAACTGCAGTATAGTGAGTGTCTCGTAATATGATAACGTATATGTGTATAACGAACGTTTATTAGCAGAGAGAAAACACTAGCGGCTACATTGCTACTGGCTGCGCGGGAAGAGACTATATAACATGTGCTCTCTCAGAAGCGGTTATTAATTCAAGCATAGATAATGTCAGGGGATTCATTACATGACACATACTACATCTACCCTGTTTGAGTTATTAGCAAATAGTTGAAATATCTCTCATGATAATGTTCTGCCAAATAGTAACGTCCTTGGTGACGTTTCAGTGTCCATGCAATTATATTTTCAATTAATGTTTCTTAGATAGAACAAACTTGATTAGTTCCGATAGACTACTCTAAATAGACTACCCGGTACTCTAAACGAATACAGAGGTGGACTACTCTGTTATCATAGTAGTGACTTGAGGATTATTCTGCCTCAGTGAGTGAGTTCACTACTGTAGCTAGTTCTCGCTAAATCAAGCTGGTCTCACGACAATTCTTCCGCTCCTTGTTACGTAAGGGTCTGCTGCCGCTCCAACTGGTTGAACTGGTTGTATGACAGGTGTGTCTGTCGGAATCGTGGCTGCGACTGGCTCAAAATCGTCATCAATGGGTGTCGCTATGTCACATACCGGAAGTTGATTGGACGCCGCCTTTGGGATAAGTTGTAGGTGTCGTCTGTTCCTTCTTATCGTGATGTCTGCACGAGGTAAGATCATGGTTCGGTGCATTGTTTCACCAGGACTCCACGTCTTCTCCATTGTTTTTCATCATCACGTTTGATGAGGACCTGGTCTCCCGGTTGTAGTTCGGGTAGACGTCCTGTTCCATGACGCCGGTCGTAGTAGACACGATAATGTGCTTTTGCGCGCTTGTCATTTTGCTGTACTTCCTTTTTGGTGGGCCACCGGGGAAGAAGATTTTTCTCCAATGTTGGGATTCATGTTCGGATCTAGCGTCCCATCATCAGTTGACAAGGGCTTGTCTGCGTTGGTTGTACAGGTGTTGCACGATGGCCATCAGTGCCAAGAACGGGTCGTCTTGTTTCAGAATCTTCTTTGCCGTCTGCACTGCTCTTTCCACTTCGCCATTGCTTTGTGGAAAGTACGGACTAGATGTCGTGTGCCTGAATCCGTACGTCTGCAAAGACTCAGAAGTCGTCTGAGGAGAACTGAATTCCATTGTCTGTGACAACTTCGTCTGGAATACCCCAGTGAGCAAACATGTTCTTCATTTTCCCGATTGTTTGTCCACTTGTCATGTTAGTGAGGTGTGCTATCTCAACAGATCTTGAGTAGTAGTCAACCACAACAAGGTACTTCTTGCCCGCTTGTTCACATAGGTCTGCGCCTATGTGTTGCCAAGGTCTGGCGGGCAGTGGTGTTGTCAACAATGGCTCTTTGTGTTGAATGTGTTTGTTTTCCATGCAAAATAGACATTCTGTCACTTTGCGCTTGATGTCATGACCAATTCCTGGCCACCACACTATTATATAATAATAATAATAATAATAACTTCTTATGCGCCAATATCCTTGAAAATCAAGCTCAGTGGCGCGACAAAACCAAGGGGTTAAGCAATTGCGTAAACGTAGAACAGTGCGTGAGTCGCACTCCTTGCATTTGTTGATCCCCATATGTCCTTCGTCGATTCTGCGAAGGATATCTGGTCGCAGTGTGGTTGGTGTGACGATTCTGTTGCCATACACCAACATGTTGTCAACAACAGATAACTGTAGACGTGTACGGTATAGATCGTGTATCTGGACCGGTACATCGGATTGGTGCTTTGTCTAGATCTTGGGAGTTGATGATTGTGATCAATGGCTTATAATCTGTTTGTAGAGTGAATGACTTTAACCCTAAGAGATATCATGCAAATTTCTCACGCGGCCATGTGGAAGCGAGTAATTCCTTGTCGATCTGAGCATATCGTTTCTCAGTATCTGTCAGCATTCTTGAGGCATATGTGACTGATGGTAGCTTGTATCCGTGGAGTTGTAGGATGACTGCACCCAGTCCGTAGCTGCTTCGTCTGCAGATACCACTGTGGGAAGGTATGGATCATAGAACGCGAGTACTGGAGATGTTGTCACCATGATCTTCAATTGTTCGAATGCGTGCCTTTGGTTTGTACTCCAAACCCATGCCATATCCAACTTCAGTAAAACGGTCAGAGGTTTGAGTACTGTCAACAGATCTGGAGGAAGCGACACAGATAGTTGGCCATGCCCAATGACCTGCGTAGCTCGGTCACGTTCTCTGGTGTGGACATCTTGCAAACTGCATTGACTTTTTCTGGATCTGGCTCCAGGCCATCCTTACTGTTGAAAATGCCCATAAAGACTAACTTGGACTGTCTCAGCAGACACTTGTCTTTGTTACTTCCATAATGTTCATCGTGCTTGGCTCTCATTTCTCAATGTATGAGAATGTCATCCATAATGACTTCCAGTAACTGTTCCATCTTGTCTTGGAAGATTTCCGGCACGCTTGTAGTACCGAATGGGAGTCTCCGAAAACAGTATCGGCCGAAAGGTGTTATGAAGGTGGTCAATTTTGAGCTTCCTGGATCTAAAGGTATCTGCAAAAGCTGCTTGAGGCATCCAGTTTTGAGAAGACTGTCAAGCCTGTTAATTTGTGTAGCACATCGTCCAAGATAGGTAAAGTGCATTTCTCTCGCATCACGGACTCGTTCAGGCGTCTTAGGTCAACACAAATACACACCTTGCCTTTTTTCCATCCCATTACAGGAACCTCTCGTGCACACCACTCTGTCAGCTCTGTGACTCAATAATTCCATTGTCCTCCATGTGTCGCATTTCCACTTCAACTTGAGGTAGCAGTGGAATTGGCACCATGCACTATATGGAGTAGCGTTGTCCCATAATAAGATCTTTACCGGGTCACACTGTAAGATGCCTATGTCCCCGTAGTCTTGAATTTCATCAACATAGAATCGTTTCATGAAGCCCATCTTCACAGCGACATTATGACTGAGCAGGTTGTCCATGGTCTTGGCAACGATTACTCTGTAGTGCAGCAGTTGACCGTCGATGACTGCTCGAGCAACGAACTGCCCTAAGCACGACAGCTGGCCACCCGGACTCGTCAGTTTGGTGTAAACAGGTTTCAGCTTCGGCTTGGGTTTCATCTGGATCAGTGTCGCCTCTGCTATGATAGTTACATCGGCACCGGAATCTAGTGTGAAGTTGACCAGGCCCCCTTGCATTGCCACTGTCTCCCTCCATGCTGGTTCTGAATCGTCGCAGGAAACTGACCCCAAGAAGTACGTGGGATGGTCGCTCTTTTCAGTGACTTCGTGTACACTTTTTGTTCAGCAAACTTGCGTGAAGTGACCCTTTTTATGACATTCCACTCATCTGGCTAGGCAGTATTATCTGCCTTGCACGTGACTATGGCCACATTTACCGCATTCGTGCTGGGTATCAAAGTTGCAGTGTTCAGCTAATTCGTATAGATTTCGTATGAATGCTTCTACATAGATAATGTCAGGGGATACATTATACGACACATACGACAGTGAGTATACACAGAAAGCCTTCTGTGGATGTAACTGAATTAGTAATAATTAAAATATATTTACAGTAGTTGTAATATTTAATGTTTAGACCTGTTTGTTCAATAACATTATCTCAGAATTATTAATGGCTGGCTAAGCAAAGCCAAGACAAACCTGCAACACAAGTGCTTCTCCCTTGTACACCTTTCGACCATTCTTAAACTTGTTGTATACTGGATTGGCAACGACCTTAACGCTGGAGTGAACATCTGGGAAGTAGGCTGATAGGTCCCTCACTGACTTGACGCCGTCCATCACAAAGCCAACTGAGGGCTGACTGTTGGCAGTGCTGCGTCTCAGCCTGTGGTCAGTGGCCAGTGCTGGGAATGGACACGTCATCCTCTCAGCACTGAGGACATCACAGTTCTGAAGGCAACACAAACAAACTCTCTTATCACATGAACATTTCAATGTAAGCAAATTATATTTTTAGGTTCAACTTGTTTTGTTGAAAACAAAGCAATGGTGTACCAAAATGGGTTCTGTAACTATATTTAAAATTAGTGCAAAATATTTGGGCACACATTTTTTGGATTTGCAGAATCACTGACTTTGCATATTTCGGTTGATCCTAGTCATAAGTCTGTGGCCTTGTGAGACACTGTACTTTCAGCACTCAGTTTAAAATGGTTACTTGCCATGACAAAGCTGTGAGGCAGACTTACAGTTAAGTTAGACTTTGTGTCCTTCTGTTTCACAAACATCTGTGGCTGCTGGACGCTGGTAAAATAGAATCCTTCCACAGTCACTGTCCGGCCACCACTACAACAACATGAAACAACATTAGTGCAACAACATAGGGGTAACATTAGTGCAACAACATGGGACAAAATTAGTACAATAACATGGGGCAATATTAAAAGTACTCCATACACAAAGACAATAGTCCTTGTGATGAGGACACTCGCACAATGAGTGACAAGTGACCACCAACATATGTGTCTAATACATGGTGTCACTCTAAATCTGGAAATAACCTTTAGTCAATTAGGATATTAATTTATATATATATATATATATATATATATATATATATATATATATATATATATATATATATATATATATATATATATATATGGATTTAATCCAGCAGGGATTAAATACGTTTTGCTCACAGCACCAACTAACTTGTAAACATTGTCCAGTCACATCTGGACAATGTCACCTTAGATGAGGCGGGGGTTGTTAGGTGCTTTCTGGCCCCCACATTTATTTTGCTTAGATAGCTAGTTGCTTAGATAATTTCTCGTGCAATCCCGGCCCATTGACAAACATGACATCTATATGCTTTTAAGGGGATTTGCTATATTTATCTAGGCCAGCGGCAATGCTCATAGTCTTGTATACTATATGACTTCTCTTTACTTGTGTAATTAAATGGCATTGCCATTTTCCACCCACATTTGTTTCTGTTTTTCTTGCTATCTCTCGCTCCATAAACCGAGCAAAGCACAGCAGGTTCCCATATTATACTTTACTTAGTACAGTACCGGTGAAGGTGAGCAAAATATATATATATATATATATATATATATATATATATATATATATATATATATATATATATATACATGTAAATGCTTAACATTTCTACCAATTGGTTGTATTAATCCATGATAGACTGGTGACCAAGATGCAAACTGTCCAGGTGGAAACTCTTGGCAGCACTACACATCAACACACACCAGCTTGATTATAGTAACATTCCACTGCAACACTCTGTTATACTGCATTGTGGAACATTTGGAAGCTGTACTTGAAACTAACTCTGGATGACACACTTTGTGATGAGAAGAGTTTGTGATGAGATGTGACATTTGTGACATATCAATTACATCAGGTTAATACCATGGTTGTGGTCTGCACATTATTAAGCTTTATCAGACAATATCTCCAAGTTATGAAAACAAATTCATCTATCATTCAAGAATATTGAACAATTGCCCTGACATATTTGTGATCTACGAAGAACTATTTTATATATTTTCAGTTGTGTTATTCGTTTTCAAAACAAGTAAGTTATCCTAGTAGTAAGTTACCTCTTACCTAATTACTATCTACAAAAGTGTACCTGTAATATAATGAAACGTAAATGATACTCCTAAATTAGCAAGGTACTTATATGAGATTATTAATTGTTCTACAGTTTCAAGATAACCATTAAACAAACACATACGCATGAAAAGTTGTCAGCGGGTGAATTCTTGTGACATTCGGGTCCTCTGTGAATTTGAATAAGTCTCTACTGAGACTCCTGATAGTGTTATCAAACTTCACTCGCACAGACGTGTTGAGAGGGCTGTTGACTGCTGGCGTCACACAATGTATGAGAGTACTGGCCACTGGACCACTGAAAACACAATGCATGACAGTACTGGCCACTGGACCACTTCAAGCACAATGTATGAGAGTACTGGCCACTGGACCACTGAAAACACAACGCATGAGAGTACTGGCCACTGGACCACTGCAAGCACAATGTATGAGAGTACTGGCCACTGGACCACTGAAAACACAATGTATGAGAGTACTGGCCACTGGACCACTGAAAACACAATGCATGAGAGTACTGGCCACTGGACCACTTCAAGCACAATGTATGAGAGTACTGGCCACTGGACCACTGAAAACACAATGTATGAGAGTACTGGCCACTGGACCACTGAAAACACAATGTATGAGAGTACTGGCCACTGGACCACTGAAAACGCAATGTATGAGAGTACTGGCCACTGAACCACCTCAAGCACAATGTATGAGAGTACTGGCCACTGGACCACTGAAAACACAATGTATGAG
Source organism: Ridgeia piscesae (assembly GCA_025642075.2). Classification (NCBI taxonomy): domain Eukaryota; kingdom Metazoa; phylum Annelida; class Polychaeta; order Sabellida; family Siboglinidae; genus Ridgeia; species Ridgeia piscesae. The sequence goes on along the minus strand of JAODUO010000894.1, from coordinate 167,215 downwards.
AGTACTGGCCACTGGACCACTGAAAACACAATGTATGAGAGTACTGGCCACTGGACCACTGAAAACACAATGCATGACAGTACTGGCCACTGGACCACTTCAAGCACAATGTATGAGAGTACTGGCCACTGGACCACTGAAAACACAATGTATGAGAGTACTGGCCACTGGACCACTGCAAGCACAGTGTATGAGAGTACTGGCCACTGGACCACTGAAAACACAATGTATGAGAGTACTGGCCACTGGACCACTGCAAGCACAATGTATGAGAGTACTGGCCACTGGACCACTGCAAGCACAATGTATGAGAGTACTGGCCACTGGACCACTGAAAACACAATGTATGAGAGTACTGGCCACTGGACCACTGAAAACACAATGTATGAGAGTACTGGCCACTGGACCACTGAAAACACAATGCATGAGAGTACTGGCCACTGGACCACTTCAAGCACAATGTATGAGAGTACTGGCCACTGGACCACTGCAAGCACAATGTATGAGAGTACTGGCCACTGGACCACTGAAAACACAATGTATGAGAGTACTGGCCACTGGACCACTGAAAACACAATGCATGAGAGTACTGGCCACTGGACCACTTCAAGCACAATGTATGAGAGTACTGGCCACTGGACCACTGAAAACACAATGTATGAGAGTACTGGCCACTGGACCACTGAAAACACAATGTATGAGAGTACTGGCCACTGGACCACTGAAAACACAATGTATGAGAGTACTGGCCACTGGACCACTGAAAACACAATGTATGAGAGTACTGGCCACTGGACCACTGCAAGCACAGTGTATGAGAGTACTGGCCACTGGACCACTGAAAACACAATGCATGAGAGTACTGGCCACTGGACCACTTCAAGCACAATATATGAGAGTACTGGCCACTGGACCACTGAAAACACAATATATGAGAGTACTGGCCACTGGACCACTGAAAACACAATGTATGAGAGTACTGGCCACTGGACCACTGAAAACACAATGTATGAGAGTACTGGCCACTGGACCACTGCAAGCACAATGTATGAGAGTACTGGCCACTGGACCACTGAAAACACAATGTATGAGAGTACTGGCCACTGGACCACTGAAAACACAATGTATGAGAGTACTGGCCACTGGACCACTGCAAGCACAATGTATGAGAGTACTGGCCATTGGGCCACTGAAAACACAATGTATGAGAGTACTGGCCACTGGGCCACTGCAAGCACAGTGTATGAGAGTACTGGCCACTGGGCCACTGCAAGCACAGTGTATGAGAGTACTGGCCACTGGGCCACTGAAAGCACAGTGTATGAGAGTACTGGCCACTGGACCACTGAAAACACAATGTATAAGAGTACTGGCCACTGGGCCACTGCTAGCACAGTGTATGAGAGTACTGGCCACTGGACCACTGAAAACACAATGTATGAGAGTACTGGCCACTGGACCACTGCAAGCACAATGTACACCAGCATTTGACAAGACAGGTCTCTGGCCCATCTCAAACACCATCACCTCATCCAGAAGGATGGTACTCACTGAGTGAGTAAGACCATGGTGCAGCTGCAGTCTCCCTCTCCATCAGTCACATGGCCATGAGAGAGTAGCAGGAGTGTTGAAATTTACATTATCATAAATGACATGTCTGCATTCTATACAGTAATTACTTTTTACAACTTTGTCACACACAAAAAATTATTTTTATATCAAGTAAACATTATTATTGGTACACTGAAATAAATTCAAAAGGCTACCAAACTTACATGACTGTGCAGTTTGTGTCTCCGAGAATCACTCGAAGACTGGAGCCTGTGTTCAGCTTTTTCCCCTGTATGGTGAGTCTAGTGCCACCAGATTTTGGGCCAACTTTGGGGGACAATGACATCACTTCAGGATTCTGAAACAAGACATCATGATCATATATGCATCAATGGAACACATGTTATTCCAGCCAAACATCACCAAAATTTCTCTGTTGTAGATTCTGTGAGATGGGTATGTTTGGCTAAACAGACAAAACCACAAATTGGCAACAAGGCAATTAATTACAATTTAAAAGCAATACAATGTACAAGCCATATATGGTGCATTTAATATGAAAAGATTACCTGATAACTGAACTGTTGTGCATATGGAGTAGAAGACTGGTCGAGGGACACCACCACGGTGATGTTCATTGGTCGACTGACTGCCACTGTTTGACACACTATCCTACAAGAGAACCACAGCATTCTACCAATATTTGAAGAAACTCAAATCTCAAAATGCAGTTATCAAATGACAGCATAAATCATCAACCATAAGTCTACAGCATAACTGTATTTTGCTGTATTAATTTTAGCAAGCACCAAATCATAACTATGTGTACCATACATAGTTTTAATTATTTTAGTATGTAATAAAATAAAATAAAACTAATGGTTGACAAAATTATGGAAGTAAAGGTTCAGAAGGGTTAGTTTATGCACAAGGATTTATAATAATTACATTCTTTTAAATAAAACTGTTAGAAGGTAACCACGAGAAACACGTACTGAATTGAAACCTTGTACTTGTTCTCAATAACTTTGCAGGGATTCCCTCCTATTGTCACTGCATTTTTAACATGGTTGAAGTTGAAACCTAAGTTTGTCCCGGTAATTGTCACCAAAGACCCCCATCCCAGGGGGGCCCCAAACAAAGACCAAAATTTCGAGACCCCCACAAAATAAAAAAGACCACAAAAAGAGATCTTTAACCTTTGAAACCCCTAAAAAAAAATATAAAACCCCAACCCCAACCAAACAGGGGAAACCCACCAATTTATAAAAAAATACAAGAAAAAGGGAAAATTTTTGGGGAACACAAAAAAACAAAACCCACAATAAGGGGACCTGTTTTTTTACAAACCCCCCAATAAAAGAGACACGTAAACCCCGTCGAAAGGTGTACACAGAGCCACAAACAAGACAAACACTACAGAGCCCCCAAACAAATTAAAAGGACCAAATTTACAGGAAATTGCAAAAAAGGGGGAAAAAACATGAATGTCTGGAGTTTTCCCAAATTTTTTTCCAGTCAGAGGCCGGGCTTTTTTACACGGGAAACCCACAAAAATTTAAACGGGGTCTTGGGGGGAGACCGGGCAATAAGGGGGCCCGCAAATTTACAAGCCGGGGGCAAAAGAACCCTTCAAATACAGAAGGCAACCAAGAAGGTTCAAATCAAGAGACCTATTCGAGACCCACAATACAGAGACCCACAATACAGAGACCCAATACAGAGACCCACAATACAGAGACCCACAATACAGAGACCCCATTCAGAGACCCACAATACAGAGACCCACAATACAGAGACCCACAACAGAGACCCACAATACAGAGACCCACAATACGGAGACCCACAATACAGCCCAAAATCGAGCCCACAATACAGAGACCCACAATACAGAGACCCACAATACAGAGACCCACAATACAGAGACCCACAATACAGAGACCCACAATACAGAGACCCACAATACAGAGACCCGCAATACAGAGACCCACAATACAGAACCCCAAATACAGAGACCCACAATACAGAGACCCACAATACGAGACCCACAATACAGAGACCCACAAAAAGGAGCCCCCAATACGGCCCCACAATCGAGCCACAATACAGAGACCCAAATCAGAGCCCCACAAAAGGACCCAATTGAGACCCCAATACAGAGACCCGAAAAGAGGCCCCCAAAATAAGAACCCCAAACGAGAACAATCGAGACCAAAATGAGACCCCAATAAGAGAACAATACAGGAACAATCAGGACCCACAATCGGAAATAAGGCCCCAATTAAGAGCCCAAATAGGCCCCCAAAAAAGGACCCAAATACAGAGACCCGTAGAGCCCCAAAATAAGGACCAAATAAAAACCTGAAAAAAACAGAAAACCCAAAAACAAGAAAAACCAGAGCCCCCAAAAACAGGGGCCCCCTGGAAACTTTTGGACCCCAATACAGGCCCCACTCAAAAAACCAAAAGAGCCCCCCAAAAAAGGACCCACAATAAGAGCCCCAAAATAAAAGATAAGAACTAAAAAAAATACAGAGCCCCAAAACAGAGACCCACAAAAAGAGAAATCCCCAAAAAAGAGAAAAAACAGGACCCACAACAGAGACCCCACCCCACAAGAGCCCCACAAACAGAGACCGCAAAAAGAGACCCACATGAAAACCCAAAAAACCCAAAAAGACCAACACGGGAGACCCCAATACGAGACCCACAATACAGAGACCCAAATAAGAGACCGAAATACAGAGACCCACAATACAAAACCCAAAAGAGACCCAATAAAGCCCCACAATCAGAGACCCACAAACAGAACCCGAAAAGAGCCCCCAAAAGGAAAAAGACACGAAACGAGACCCACCCAAAATAAGAGACCCAAAAACAGAGACCCACACAGAGACCACAATACAGAGACCCACAAACAGAGCCCCACAATGGGCCCCCCCAAATACGGAGCCCCGCAAACGGAGCCCCCAAAAACAAAACCCACAATAGGAGACCCACAATACGGAGACCCCAAACGGAGGTTCAAGACCCCAAACAGAGACCCCAAAAGAGACCCACAATACAGAGACCCGCAATACAGAGACCCACAATACAGAGACCCACAATACAGAGACCCGCAATACAGAGACCCCCAATACAGAGACCCCCAATACAGAGACCCACACTACAGAGACCCACACTACAGAGACCCCAATACGAGACCCACAATACAGAGACCCACACTACAGAGACCCACAATAAAAACCCAAAACAGAGACCCACAATACAGAGACCACAATGGGGACCCCTTTGGGGCCCCCCAAATCAGAACCAATAAGAGACCCCTGGAACCCCAATACGGAGCCCCCCAATGGAGCCCCGAAATACAGAGCCCCCAAAAAAGAGACCCACAATAAGAGACCCAAAAAGAGACCCACAAACAAAAACCCAAACAGAGACCCCAATCAGAACCCCCAAAAGGACCCCCAAAAGCCCACACTACAGAGACCCACACTACAGAGACCCACAATACAGAGACCCACAATACAGAGACCCACATAAGAGCCCAAAATAAAACCCACAAAAGGGCCCCAAAACAGAAACCCCAATACAGAGACCCCAATAGAGCCCCACATAAGAGCCCCACAATAAAAGCCCCAAAACGGAGCCCCAAAACGAGCCAAACGGAGACCCGCAAACGGAGACCCGCAATACGGAGACCCCAAAAGAGCCCCAAATACAGAGACCCAAATACAGAGCCCCCAATTACAGAGCCCCGCACAGAGACCCACACTACAGAGACCCACATCAGAGCCCCACAATAAGAAACCCACAATACAGAGACCCACACTAAGGAACTCAGGACCCACAATACGGGCCCCCAAATACGGGCCCCAAAATGGGCCCCAAAACAGGCCCCAAAAACAGAGACTCACAACAGAGCCCCCTCGAGCCCCGCAATACAGAGACCCACAATCAGAGGAAATCAGGACCCCCCTACAGGCCCCACACTCAGGCCCACATCAGGACCCCAAAGGCCCCCAATCAGAGCCCCCTACGAAAATAAAGAACCCAAATGAGCCAATAAGAAAAAGGGCCCCAAATAAAGGCCCAATAAGGGGAAAAACGGGAAACAAGGCCCCAAAAAGGGAGCCCCACAAAAGGAACAATCAAGGAAAAAAGGGCCCCCAAATGGGAACCCAAAAACGGGCCCCCAAATGGGCCCCCAAAAACAGGCCCCTAAAGCAACAAGAACCCAAATAAAACCCAAAAACGGGAAACCCCAATGGGAAAAGCCTCAGAAATAAAGACCCAAAACAGAGAAAAAGAAAACAAGAAACCATACAGGGGGTTTTAAAGGCCCCAAAAGGACCAAATAAGAAAACCCCCTTTACAGGGAACAAAAGGGGGAAACCCAAAAAGAGGACCTTACGGGAAAAGAATAAGGGGAACAATCAAAGGCCCCCAAAAGGAACAATAAAAAGGACCCCAATAACACACAATCAAAAATGAGACCCAATAAAAAACCCCAAATGGGAACATGGGCCCCAAATGGGAAAAATCGGGATAAAGAGGCCCCAAATCAGGAAAAGGAATAAAAACCCCCAAATAAGAGACCAATACAGGCAGATACGGGATAAAACCCAACAGAGACCCCTTTAAAAACCCCAAATAGAAAATGAAAAAATGGCCCCAAATGAGCCCCAAAATGAAACATAAAAACCCCACTCAGAAAAAAAAAGGGACCCAAAAACGAGCCCCCCCCCCAATGAAAAACCCCCAAATTCAGAACCCACAATGGGAGCCCTTTACAGAGCCCCAAATAGGGGCCCCACAATCAGGCCCCTAAAAAACCCACATACAGAAAAAACGGACTACAAGCCCCCAAATACAGAACCCACAATACGAGACCCACAATACAGAGCCCCCAATAAAAGAGCCCCACAATCAGAGACCCATACGGCCCCCACCCCCACAAAGACCGACCGGAACATTCAATAAACCCAACGAGACCCAAAACCCAATACAAGACAGATTAACAGAGCCCCCAAAATACAGAGACCCACAAAAGAGACCCCATGAGACCAATGGCCCCAAAAACAAGCCACAATGAGACCCCAATACAGGCCACAATAGAGCCCCGCAATACAGAGACCCCAATACAGGACACAATCAGAGACCCATACAAAACCCCAAAAAAACAGAACCCACAATAAAAAAAGAGACCCAAAATCGGAGCCACAATACAGAGCCCCACAATAAAAAAAAGGAGACCCACAATAGGGAGCCCAAAAGGGGAGACCCGCAATGCGGAGACCCGCAATACAGAGACCCACAATACAGAGACCCACAATACGAGACCCGCAATACAGAGCCCCCAATACAGAGACCCAATACAGAGACCCACAATACAGAGACCCCAATACAGAGACCCGCAATACAGAGACCCCAATACAGAGACCCAAAATACCCAAAATACACCGAGACCCACAATACAGAGACCCACACTACAGAGACCCACAATACAGAGACCCACAATACAGAGACCCACAATACAGAGACCCACAATACAGACCCCAATACGGAGACCCACAATATACAGACCCGCAATACGGAACCCGAATAAACCCAAAGAGACCCCGCCCACAATCAGAGACCCCAATACAGAGACCCACAATAAAAAGAGCCCCCCGAAAATAAGGACCCACAATCAAACCCCAATACAGGGGCCCACCTAAACAAGGACCCACACCCCCAAAGGAACCCCACAATCGGACCCGAACAAAGAGACCCCCAAAAAGGAACAATCAAAAACTTTCAGGAAAAAAGAGCCCCCAAAAAACCCACAAGAGACCCACACACAGAAAAAAGGCCCCCAAAAAAGTTTACAGAGAACACACGAGACCCAAATGGGAGAATGGCCCACTGAGACCCACAAACAGAGACCCAAAAACAAGAAAACAATCAGAGACCCCTCGAGACCAAAAACAAAACCCAAAGGCAAAAAACAGGACCCACACAGGACCCACAATCAGAGACACCCCACCAGAGACCCAAACGAGACCCACAATACAGAAACCCAAAATGGAGCCCCACAATCGGAGACCCCAAAGGAGCCCCAATCGGACCCAATCGGCCCCACAATACGAGACCCCAATGAGACCCCAATACAGGCCCCAAAATCAGAGCCCCGCAATCAGAACCCCAATCAGAGCCCCCAAAATACAGAGACCCACAATACAGGCCCAATTCAGAGACCCGCAATACAGAGCCCAAATAAGGCCCCCAAAATACAGAGACCCGAAATCGAGACCCCAATACAGAGACCCAAATACAAGCCCCACTCAGAGCCCCCAAAAAAGAGACCCACTACAGAGACCCACAATCAGAGACCCTACAAGCCCCACAATACAGAAACCCCAAAAAGAGAACAATACAGAACCCACAATACGAGCCCCCAAATAGAGACCCTACAGCCCGAATACAGAGACCCCAATACGAGACCCACAATACGAGACCCAAATACAAACCCAAATCGAGCCCAAATACGAGACCCACAATGAGCCCCAAAATACAGAGCCCCAAAATACAGGCCCCAAAATAAGGCCCACAATCAGAGACCCGCAATACAGAGACCCACAATACAGAGACCCACAATACAGAGACCCGCAATACAGAGACCCACAATACAGAGACACGCACTACAGAGACCCACAATACAGACACCCACAATACAGAGACACGCACTACAGAGACATGATGGTCTGGAGTATACAAATCTCCAGTACAGAGACCTGCTCTACACAGACCTACAGTACAATGACATGTACTTGAGACACAGAGCCCCCAATACAGAGACCCACAATACAGAGACCCACACTACAGAGACCCACACTACAGAGGACCCACAATACAGAGACCCACAATACAGAGACCCGCAATACAGAGACCCACAATACAGAGACCCGCAATACAGAGCCCCCAAATAAAAACCCCTACAGAGACCCCACTACAGAGACCCACAATACAGACACCCACAATACAGAGACCCACAATACAGAGACCCACAATACGGAGACCCACAATACAGAGACCCACAATACGGAGACCCACAATACGGAGACCCACAATATGGAGACCCACAATTCAGAGACCTGCAATACAGAGACCCACAATACAGAGACCCACAATACAGGGCCCCAAAACAGAGACCCGCAATACAGAGACCCCAAAAAGAGCCCCCAAATCAGGAACCCTACAAGAACAATACAGAAAAAATCAAAACCCACAATACAAGACCCCAATACAAGCCCCAAAAACCAGAGCCCCAAATGAACCCACAATACAGAGACCCACAATACAGAGACCCACAATACGGAGACCCGCAATACAGAGACCCACAATACGGAGACCCACAATACAGACCCACAATACAGAGACCCACAATACAGAGACCCACAATACAGAGACCCACACTACAGAGACCCACAATACAGAGACCCACAATACAGAGACCCTACAGAGACATGATGGTCTGGAGTATACAAATCTCCAGTACAGAGACCTGCTCTACACAGACCTACAGTACAATGACATGTACTTGAGACACCCTACTACTGAGGTCTGTAGTACAGAGACCTGTAGTAAGACAGATGAAGTTCACAGACCAGTGAGTCACAGGTCTGCAGTTTGAGGAATCACCTGGGACCTCTGTTATAGGGTAATGTTTAACTGGACGTATTTATCACTGAAACAAGTATAAATGAATAAATGAAAGGAAGGAGTCCCACTGAAAGATACTGTCAAAGTCAACTCACCTGTCGTCTTGTAAATGTCATCAATGAGATAGTTCCCATTCCAGATGACTTGAAGCTGCACTGTTCTCAGGTCATCACTTGACGTGTATGAGTACTACAAGAACAAGACCGCCACAGAATCTCTTGAAGTATACATATGAAACAACCAGAGTAGCATAATGGAACAATAGCACACACACATCCATAGAACTATGTGAACAAACTACAACCTGAACAGTGTAAAATGATGGCATATGTAGATCCATAACCTACTCTAGATATGCAAATACACAATAAGCAGTCATTACTAAACAATATTAAACTGACACATGGTACAACAATCCACAAGCAGCAGTTATTGCCAATACTCATGGTGCAATGCAACAAACCATGGGCAGCAATTATTACCAATACCCATGGGGCAATGCAACAAACCATGGGCAGCAATTATTGCCAATACCCATGGTGCAATGCAACAAACCATGGGCAGCGGTTATTGCCAATACCCATGGTGCAATGCAACAAACCATGGGCAGCGGTTATTGCCAATACCCATGGTGCAATGCAACAAACCATGGGCAGCAGTTATTACCATTACTCATGGTATAATGCAACAAACCATGGGCAGCAGTTATTACCATTACCCATGGTGCAATGCAACAAACCATGGGCAGCAGTTATTGCCATTACTCATGGTGCAATGCAACAAACCATGGGCAGCAGTTATTACCATTACTCATGGTGCAATGCAACAAACCATGGGCAGCAGGTATTACCATTACTCATGGTGCAATGCAACAAACCATGGGCAGCAGTTATTACCATTACTCATGGTGCAATGCAACAAACCATGGGCAGCAGGTATTACCATTACTCATGGTGCAATGCAACAAACCATGGGCAGCAGTTATTACCATTACTCATGGTGCAATGCAACAAACCATGGGCAGCAGGTATTACCATTACTCATGGTGCAATGCAACAAACCATGGGCAGCAGTTATTACCATTACTCATGGTGCAATGCAACAAACCATGGGCAGCAGGTATTACCATTACTCATGGTGCAATGCAACAAACCATGGGCAGCAGGTATTACCATTACTCATGGTGCAATGCAACAAACCATGGGCAGCAGGTATTACCATTACTCATGGTGCAATGCAACAAACCATGGGCAGCAGGTATTACCATTACTCATGGTGCAATGCAACAAACCATGGGCAGCAGGTATTACCATTACTCATGGTGCAATGCAACAAACCATGGGCAGCAGTTATTACCGTTACACTATTTTCATTTAAAAGCAATCCACAGTGGCGCCCTCTAGAGTGGTGTTAACTGTCCTCGTTTCAAAAAATTCTGATACATGGCAAAGCAAATGTGTACCTCTGTAAATAAATAACTTAAAATACAGTGTAAATATGGTTGTGCTTCTTTAAAGGAAGAGGCTGGACATAAACGTTGCCACCTAGGATTCTCAAAACCACTGACATCCAGACACTAAATAATAAGGGCAATGAAGTGCGACTACTAGTCCCATTACAGAGACTGGCCCCATTACAGAGACTGGTCCCATTACAGAGACTTGTCCCATTACAGAGACTGGTTCCATTACAGAGACTTGTTCCATTACAGAGACTGGTCCCATTACAGAGACTTGTCCCATTACAGAGACTGGTTCCATTACAGAGACTGGTGCCATTACAGAGACTGGTCCCATTACAGAGACTGGTCCCATTGCAGAGACTAGATCCATTACAGAGACTGGTCCCATTACAGAGACTGGTTCCATTACAGAGACTGGTTCCATTACAGAGACTGGCCCCATTACAGAGACTGGTTCCATTACAGAGACTGGTTCCATTACAGAAACTGGTTCCATTACAGAGACTGGTCCCATTACAGAGACTGGTTCCATTACAGAGACTGGTCCCATTACAGAGACTGGTTCCATTACAGAGACTGGTCCCATTACAGAGACTGGTCCCATTACAGAGACTGGTTCCATTACAGAGACTGGTTCCATTAAAGAGACTGGTCCCATTACAGAGACTGGTCCCATTACAGAGACTTGTCCCATTACAGAACTGGTTCCATTACAGAGACTGGTCCCATTACAGAGACTGGTCCCGTTACAGAGACTGGTCCCGTTACAGAGACTGGTTCCATTACAGAGACTGGTCCCATTACAGAGACTGGTCCCATTACAGAGACTGGTCCCGTTACAGAGACTGGTCCCAGTTACAGAGACTGGTCCCATTACAGAGACTGGTCCCATTACAGAGACTGGTTCCATTACAGAGACTAGTTCCATTATAGAGACTGGTTCCATTACAGAGACTGGTCAGACAAAATGCACAACAATCAAACTTAAACACCAAAGGGATCTACCCTATACATGTAATAAACACCACTTGAAGGTATTAGTTATGGAACAAGTAGTTACCTTAGTTGCTTTGCATTTCACAGATGTACTGTTCAGCCTGGTGGCGTCTACACGCAGTGGAGGTGTCGTCAGATGCACGAGACACTTGTAACCTCCATCTCCAGACTAAACACAACCACACCATCAACATACAGCACACACACACACACACACACTACACACACACACACACACACACACACACACACACACACACACACACACACACACACACACACACACACACACACACACACACACACTCTCTCTCTCTCACACACACACACACACACACACACACACACACACACACTCACACACACACACACACACACACACACACTCACACACACACACACACACACACACACACACACACACACACACACACACACACACACACACACACACTCACACACACACACACACACACACACACACATACACACACTCACACACACACACACACACACCTCTCTCTCACACACACACACACACACCTCACACACACACACACACACACACACACACACACACACACACACACACACACACACACACACACACACAAAGTATATATATATATATATATATATATATATATATATATATATATATATATATATATATATATATATATATAGGGGTTGTGATAATGCAGGTATGTGCAATAATGTGGTAAAATATGGTATAATACATCTACCATATTTTACCACATTATCACCCATACCTGCATTATCACCAACCCCATATTTCTCAGAAACACAGCCAAATTGTGAGAAAACAGCTGACAATATCAGTAAAGTGTATGATTATTTTTACCCTATCATTGTCTAAAATATTAACTTTCTATCTTTGTCAATTGTCACTTACAAGTGACTATATATATGTTTAGCCAGTAGACAACACAGTGACATCATTTTAAAGGAAATGTTTCTGGATATCCACATTCCCCACTTACATGAACCCCACTGTACTTACACGAGGAATCCCTGCTTACTGGCCTACTTACATGAACAGCTTTACTTACACGTGGCTCTGGTAAGTTGGCCCCTTTCAGGTAGACCTCTTTCTGGAACTCTGCTGGTAGAAGAATCTCCTTGTCATTACCTTCCAGGTGGGGACAGGACTGAGAAACAAATAATATAAATCTTTATAAAAGTTGATGGTCATGGTAAACACAGCCCACATTCAAATACATTATTGCCATTTACAGTTAGCATGAAACACCATACACTTTGGTGATCAGATTTTTGAATTACCTCCATATTACTGAATGAAATCCTAATAATGGATCCATGGAGCTTATATAATTATATAATGTCACTGGTATAAGAAACTATATTACCATCAGTTGTTAAGAATTTAACAATATTTTACCACTTTTAATTCTTCTTTTTTCTCTAGGCAATGAGAAGAGAACTCACATGGCTGACATGTACAGCAGTATCTGTGTTATCACATGAATTCTTCTTTGTGCACTTATTCTCATGGACACACCAATTGCAGCCCCACAATGCTCTGGTGCAGGAAATGCAACTGTTGGAAAAACAAAAATATATGATGCAACATATGTGCCAGTGATGTGAACTCAGGAACATTGTCTGAGGCACACCGTGCTGCAAACTCCCACAAAGGTTGCACAAAAACATGTAGACTTAGCCAAGAAACATAATTTCTGTTACCACTGCTACATTACACAAGCACATTTATGATGAGAATTGGGTTTGGTGTATCACGTGTGCTGGATGATGGTAGCCATCCAGATGATGGTAGCCATCCGGATGATGGTAGACATCCGGATGATGGTAACTGGATGATGGTAGCGGGATGATGGTAGCTGGATGATGGTAGCTGGATGATGGTGGCCGGATGATGGTGGCCGGATGATGGTAGCAGGATAGCCGGATGATGGTGGCCGGATGATGGTGGCCGGATGATGGTGGCCGGATGATGGTGGCCGGATGATGGTGGCCGGATGATGGTGGCCGGATGATGGTGGCCGGATGATGGTGGCCGAATGATGGTGGCCGGATGATGGTGGCCGGATGATGGTAGCCGGATGATGGTAGCCGGATGATGGTAGCTGCCAGATGATGGTAGCCGGATGATGGTAGCTGCCAGATGATGGTAGCTGCCAGATGATGGTAGCCGGATGATGGTAGCCGGATGATGGTAGCCGGATGATGGTAGCCGGATGATGGTAGCCGGATGATGGTAGCCGGTTGATGGTAGCCGGATGATGGTAGCCGGATGATGGTAGCCGGATGATGGTAGCCGGATGATGGTAGCCGGATGATGGTAGCCGGATGATGGTAGCCGGATGATGGTAGCCGGATGATGATAGCCGGATGATGGTAGCCGGATGATGGTAGCCGGATGATGGTAGCCGGATGATGGTAGCCGGATGATGATAGCCGGATGATGGTAGCCGGATGATGGTAGCCGGATGATGGTAGCCGGATGATGGTAGCTGGATGATGGTAGCCGGATGATGATAGCCGGATGATGGTAGCCGGATGATGGTAGCTGGATGATGGTAGCCGGATGATGATAGCCGGATGATGGTAGCCGGATGATGGTAGCCGGATGATGATAGCCGGATGATGGTAGCCGGATGATGGTAGCCGGATGATGATAGCCGGATGATGGTAGCCGGATGATGATAGCCGGATGATGGTAGCCGGATGATGATAGCCGGATGATGGTAGCCGGATGATGGTAGCTGGATGATGGTAGCCGGATGATGGTAGCTGGATGATGGTAGCCGGATGATGGTAGCTGGATGAACAGCAATATGTGTGTTTCTTGTCTGGCTCAAATGGCGAAAGAAGAAATAAAAAATCCATGGTGTCAATGAGTGGCTATATTGTTCACCTGTCATGTCTGCTGCAGTTATAAAAGTTAAAGCCTGTCTGCAGAAATGACACCATTGTTTCAGATGATCGTAAAGTCAACCTCAGCGCCACATGATCTGAAACAAGATATACCCATTAGGGTAGAGACACTGAGGACATTGATGTGAAAGAAAACTTCAAGAAGAGTTGGTGCAACCAAAACAGCAGACCTAGGCGCAATGTAAGGTCAAAGGTGATGTGCATGTTTGTCATCTACAGGTGATAATATACCACAGTCACACCTTTTTAAAGATAATTAAATAGGCATAAAAATCAACTATGTTTGCATTTACAGAAAATCAATAGTTTTGAAAATACAGCTAAACTGGTGGAATACCAATTAGCTATGCTTTCCAAGCAGGTCACCTGGCCTTAGGTGCATGGCACTGGGCAGTCACCAAATACACAATAATCAATTAGCCATGGTCCATGGCAGGCAGCATTTAGTCACAGTGCCCACACACAACAGGAGGCTGACAGTGTTGTTCTGCTAGCCTGGTCCTGTGGGGTGAACTGATTATTATTTATTATTGTAACAATAATATATGTGAAAACTACTTGAGATTTGTCTGGATAACTGAAATTTAGAAATATACATTATCATTATAGACAATTAACATATTTTCTTTTTTCGTGGCAAATAAATAATTATTACAAAAAAAAATGACAAAATGAGATCAATAGTTTTGTATCAGGTTCGAACCACTGTCCTTCCCATTGTAAAAGTGAATGGACTTAATGAATGCATTTACCAACTGAGCTACAGCTATAACCAGGATTCCACTCCCAGACTTAAAGTGTTATGTGTCATTTTCATACATTGTGTTACTTTCATACATCAACACACAAATGATATTAATGGCTTAAACAACGTTTCTTTCTGATGTTAAATACATATTATTTGTTTGTAATGTATGTGTTCTTGTCTACATTATCTCCCATGGGCTGCAAATTATACAATTACTCTGAAAATGAGCTGAAGATGGCGGCAATCTTGAAGTTCAGCAACGAAATATCCGGCTTCAATTTGTCAAAAAAATTGAATCATCTGGAATTATAAGGTAAATGTGTGTTCCTTATGACCAATGTTTGTATTACATCGGAATATCACAACATAATTAATTCTGACACTTGCTTTGACCCAGAAGTTATCCTAGTAAACATTTTCTGAATGCAAAGAAAGGGTCTGCCTGATGCTAGTATATGCCATCTCTGAAACTGTAGGAAAAATATGCATATTCGAAAAAGTCCAATGGCATAGCACAAAATGTGAAATATCTTATTTATTGATTTTTTAATAGCATGTACTATATTGATTCAAGCAATGGGTGTTTTTCTTTCCTTTAAAAGGCTGTCGTAACACTAGCTACAATAGTTGCAACTGTTTTATTTCCTACTGACATGAAGACTTGTGTTAACGACGAACCCCATGTGTGATTGTGTGGTTGCTTGGTGACGGCATCTGTTGCTGGAGGCTGACAGATGACTCTGTCCCCCTCAACAGAGGCTGATGTCTCGATGTCACCAAACAGACACGTGTAGTTCTGGGGGGCAGTCGGCAGATTCGGTACAGTCAGTGTCACCTGAAATGTGGCAAGTTTCAAGGTAAATACATCTGTGTGGGACATAGTGACCATGACCACTACATGAACACCCGAAACAGGCCAAGTCAAATATTTTGTTCTAAAATGAATATACATATACAATAGAAGCCCTCATTTAAGACAACTGGCATGCAAGGGGGTTGACTTGTAGTACGTCAGATTTAAGACAATCAGCAATGAAATATGTAGTGTTGTCATAAAAGGCAGCAGTGATAATGATTTGACTATGTCTTGTTTGCAGTGCACCAGTGGTCAATAGTTGGAAAAGATGAATAGTTGCTGATGTGGCGCTTCACTCCATTTATCATTTCAAGTATCTTAAAGAAAAATAATGTATGTCTGCTGTGGCCTTAATTCAACTGATAACATTTACAATCAATAACATGAGCCATTACTGGGTGCCAACATTGCCAAATGTCCCAACTGTTCTCTGTATTACAACAAGAAATGTTAAATCAGTCAAAATAGTCAAAAAGCTGCTGATTTCCTGGCCCCAAAACGTAGCTGTGCAAACTGGGTTTTTTAGAATCATTACCCCATACGGTTTATTCAGTTAAAGAAAAAGTGTAATGTGATAGTTTTGTGTTGACATATTTGACTTGTGATGAATACAAGGATACTCTGAACTGAAACAGTGTGGTCAAACTTCAGTGAACAGCTCTGTATGCTTATTTACATGTGGACACGTCTCTCTCTGTCTTGATGGTGAACTCACAATGTACCAGTCTCTCCGCAGTACCCGCATCCCTCTCTGTCTTGACCGGTGAACTCACAATGTATCAGTCTCTCCACAGTACCCGCATCCCTCTCTGTCTTGACCGGTGAACTCACAATGTATCAGTCTCTCCACAGTACCCGCATCTCTCTCTGTCTTGACCGGTGAACTCACAATGTATCAGTCTCTCCGCAGTAGCCACATCCCTCTCTATCTTTATCGGTGAACTCACAATGTATCAGTCTCTCCACAGTACCCGCATCCCTCTCTATCTTTATCGGTGAATTCACAATGTATCAGTCTCTCCGCAGTAGCCACATCCCTCTCTATCTTGATCGGTGAACTCACAATGTATCAGTCTCTCCACAGTACCCGCATCCCTCTCTGTCTTGACCGGTGAACTCACAATGTATCAGTCTCTCCGCAGTAGCCACATCCCTCTCTGTCTTGACCGGTGAACTCACAATGTATCAGTCTCTCCACAGTACCCGCATCCCTCTCTGTCTTGACCGGTGAACTCACAATGTATCAGTCTCTCTACAGTACCCGCATCCCTCTCTGTCTTGACCGGTGAACTCACAATGTATCAGTCTCTCCACAGTACCCGCATCCCTCTCTGTCTTGACCGGTGAACTCACAATGTATCAGTCTCTCCACAGTACCCGCATCCCTCTCTGTCTTGACCGGTGAACTCACAATGTATCAGTCTCTCCACAGTACCCGCATCCCTCTCTGTCTTGACCGGTGAACTCACAATGTATCAGTCTCTCCACAGTACCCGCATCCCTCTCTGTCTTGACCGTTGAACTCACAATGTATCAGTCTCTCCGCAGTACCCGCATCTCTCTCTGTCTGGACCGGTGAACTCACAATGTATTAGTCTCTCCGCAATACCCGCATCCCTCTCTGTCTTGACGGTTAACTCACAATGTATCAGTCTCTCCACAGTACCCACATCCCTCTCTGTCTTGACTGGTGAACTCACAATGTATCAGTCTTTCCGCAGTATCCGCATCTCTCTCTGTCTTGACCGGTGAACTCACAATGTATCAGTCTCTCCACAGTACCCGCATCCCTCTCTGTCTTGACCGGTGAACTCACAATGTATCAGTCTCTCCACAGTACCCGCATCTCTCTCTGTCTTGACCGGTGAACTCACAATGTATCAGTCTCTCCGCAGTAGCCACATCCCTCTCTATCTTGATCGGTGAACTCACAATGTATCAGTCTCTACGCAGTTGCCACATCCCTCTCTATCTTGATCGGTGAACTCACAATGTATCAGTCTCT
Source organism: Ridgeia piscesae (assembly GCA_025642075.2). Taxonomy (NCBI): domain Eukaryota; kingdom Metazoa; phylum Annelida; class Polychaeta; order Sabellida; family Siboglinidae; genus Ridgeia; species Ridgeia piscesae. Next base: position 148,953 of record JAODUO010000894.1, on the reverse strand, counting down.
CCGCAGTAGCCGCATCCCTCTCTATCTTGATCGGTGAACTCACAATGTATCAGTCTCTCCACAGTACCCGCATCCCTCTCTGTCTTGACCGGTGAACTCACAATGTATCAGTCTCTCCGCAGTAGCCACATCCCTCTCTATCTTGACCGGTGAACTCACAATGTATCAGTCTCTCCGCAGTAACCGCATCTCTCTCTGTCTTGACTGGTGAACTCACAATGTATCAGTCTCTCTGCAGTAGCCACATCCCTCTCTATCTTGACCGGTGAACTCACAATGTATCAGTCTCTCCGCAGTAGCCACATCCCTCTCTATCTTGACTGGTGAACTCACAATGTATCAGTCTCTCTGCAGTAGCCACATCCCTCTCTATCTTGACCGGTGAACTTACAATGTATCAGTCTCTCCACAGTACCCGCATCCCTCTCTGTCTTGACTGGTGAACTCACAATGTATCAGTCTCTCCACAGTAACCGCATCTCTCTCTGTCTTGACTGGTGAACTCACAATGTATCAGTCTCTCCACAGTAACCGCATCTCTCTCTCTGTCTTGACTGGTGAACTCACAATGTATCAGTCTCTCCACAGTACCCGCATCCCTCTCTGTCTTGACTGGTGAACTCACAATATGTATCAGTCTCTCCACAGTACCCGCATCCCTCTCTGTCTTGACTGGTGAACTCACAATGTATCAGTCTCTCCACAGTAACCGCATCTCTCTCTGTCTTGACTGGTGAACTCACAATGTATCAGTCTCTCCACAGTACCCGCATCTCTCTCTGTCTTGACCGGTGAACTCACAATGTATCAGTCTCTCCACAGTACCCGCATCTCTCTCTGTCTTGACCGGTGAACTCACAATGTATCAGTCTCTCCACAGTACCCGCATCTCTCTCTGTCTTGACTGGTGAACTCACAATGTATCAGTCTCTCCACAGTACCCGCATCCATCTCTGTCTTGACTGGTGAACTCACAATGTATCAGTCTCTCCACAGTACCCGCATCCCTCTCTGTCTTGACTGGTGAACTCACAATGTATCAGTCTCTCCACAGTACCCGCACCCTCTCTCTGTCTTGACTGGTGAACTCACAATGTATCAGTCTCTCCACAGTACCCGCATCCCTCTCTGTCTTGACCGGTGAACTCACAATGTATCAGTCTCTCCACAGTACCCGCATCCCTCTCTGTCTTGACCGGTGAACTCACAATGTATCAGTCTCTCCACAGTACCCGCATCTCTCTCTGTCTTGACTGGTGAACTCACAATGTATCAGTCTCTCCACAGTACCCGCATCCCTCTCTGTCTTGACCGGTGAACTCACAATGTATCAGTCTCTCCACAGTACCCGCATCCCTCTCTGTCTTGACCGGTGAACTCACAATGTATCAGTCTCTCCACAGTACCCGCATCTCTCTCTGTCTTGACTGGTGAACTCACAATGTATCAGTCTCTCCACAGTACCCGCATCCCTCTCTGTCTTGACTGGTGAACTCACAATGTATCAGTCTCTCCACAGTACCCGCATCCCTCTCTGTCTTGACTGGTGAACTCACAATGTATCAGTCTCTCCACAGTACCCGCATCTCTCTCTGTCTTGACGGTGAACTCACAATGTATCAGTCTCTCCACAGTACCCGCATCCCTCTCTGTCTTGACCGGTGAACTCACAATGTATCAGTCTCTCCACAGTACCCGCATCTCTCTCTGTCTTGACCGGTGAACTCACAATGTATCAGTCTCTCCACAGTACCCGCATCCCTCTCTGTCTTGATCGGTGAACTCACAATGTATCAGTCTCTCCACAGTACCCGCATCCCTCTCTGTCTTGACTGGTGAACTCACAATGTATCAGTCTCTCCACAGTACCCGCATCCCTCTCTGTCTTGACTGGTCAACTCACAATGTATCAGTCTCTCCACAGTACCCACGTCTCTCTCTTTCTTGACTGGTGAACTCATAATGTATCACTCTTTGCACAGTACTCAAATCTCTTGCTCTCACTCTCTCTCTCTCTCTCTCTCTCTCTCTCTCTCTCCTCCCCACTCTCACTCTCTGTCTTGACTGTTGAATTCGTAATGTACCAGTCTCTACACAGTACCCACATCTCTCTCTTTCTTGACTGGTGAACTCACAATGTACCAATCTCTACACAGTACCCACATCTCTCTCTTTCTTGACTGGTGAACTCATAATGTACCAGTCTCTACACAGTACCCATATCTCTCTCTTTCTTGACTGGTGAACTCACAATGTACCAGTCTCTACACAGTACCCACATCTCTCTCTTTCTTGACTGGTGAACTCACAATGTACCAGTCTCTACACAGTACCCACATCTCTCTCTTTCTTGACTGGTGAACTCACAATGTACCAGTCTCTACACAGTACCCACATCTCTCTCTTTCTTGACTGGTGAACTCACAATGTACCAGTCTCTACACAGTACCCACATCTCTCTCTTTCTTGACTGGTGAACTCACAATGTACCAGTCTCTACACAGTACCCACATCTCTCTCTTTCTTGACTGGTGAACTCACAATGTACCAGTCTCTACACAGTACCCACATCTCTCTCTCTTCTTGACTGGTGAACTCACAATGTACCAGTCTCTACACAGTACCCACATCTCTCTCTTTCTTGACTGGTGAACTCATAATGTACCAGTCTCTACACAGTACCCACATCTCTCTCTTTCTTGACTGGTGAACTCACAATGTACCAGTCTCTACACAGTACCCACATCCTCTCTTTCTTGACTGGTGAACTCACAATGTACCAGTCTCTACACAGTACCCACATCTCTCTCTTTCTTGACTGGTGAACTCACAATGTACCAGTCTCTACACAGTACCCACATCTCTCTCTTTCTTGACTGGTGAACTCACAATGTACCAGTCTCTACACAGTACCCACATCTCTCTCTTTCTTGACTGGTGAACTCACAATGTACCAGTCTCTACACAGTACCCATATCTCTCTCTCTTTCTTGACTGGTGAACTCACAATGTACCAGTCTCTACACAGTACCCACATCTCTCTCTTTCTTGACTGGTGAACTCATAATGTACCAGTCTCTACACAGTACCCACATCTCTCTCTCTTTCTTGACTGGTGAACTCACAATGTACCAGTCTCTACACAATACCCACATCTCTCTTTCTTGACTGGTGAACTCACAATGTACCAGTCTCTACACAGTACCCACTTCTCTCTCTTTCTTGACTGGTGAACTCACAATGTACCAGTCTCTACACAGTACCCACATCTCTCTCTTTCTTGACTGGTGAACTCACAATGTACCAGTCTCTACACAGTACCCACATCTCTCTCTTTCTTGACTGGTGAACTCATAATATATGAGTCTCTACACAGTAGCCACATCTCTCTCTTTCTTGACTGGTGAACTCATAATATATGAGTCTCTACACAGTCCCCTCCCCTTTCTTGACTGGTGAACTCATAATATATGAGTCTCTACACAGTACCCACATCTCTCTCTTTCTTGACTGGTGAACTCATAATATATGAGTCTCTACACAGTACCCACATCTCTCTTTTCTTGACTGGTGAACTCATAATATATGAGTCTCTACACAGTAGCCACATCTATGAATATGAGTGAAGCAGAGAGACAGTTGACTTAGGTGATGTTGATGACATAAACCTTACTTCAACTGGACTGGTCAAGCTGGAGTTGGCTGGAGTGACCCGGGTGATGCCTGCACATGCAGCCCCGTCGGAGTAGGACTGCCAGCGCCTGGGCGCGTCTGACTCACTGCAGCTTCGTTTTGTGGAACACCTACAAACATAAACATACAGAAATTAATTTTTTTCTAATAATTGCAGAAATTAGCTTCAACAAAAACTACCAAATGTAGATAGCAGTTCTTATGAACACTTGCAAACATGGACAGTAACTACAGTATTTGCAGTTGAATAATGATTACATATTATTTTTTTATTTATTACATTGTTATGAAACTGAACATGCCCATTATGACACAACACTGAGTCTTCTACAATATAATGTAGTATTTCACAGTCCTCGCTGGAAAATGCACAATGTAAGATCTGTGATGTGTTATATTTTCACAAACAATTGTGACCTTATCCTATGGCCAATGAAACAATGGCCTAGCAAACAGTGAACTTACTTGTTCTCAAGTAAACACCAGCCACAGAAGGGGTCTCTGTGACACTCTTGACATGTGGTCAACTGGTCACATTCTTGCACTGGCATCTTCACAACCTACAAGAGAAGTTCTTAGAATTCCACGTGTGATGCTGAATTCCAGGTGCGACAGTGAATTCCAGGTGTGACGGGGTGAATTCCAGGTGTGACATGGTGAATTCCAGGGGCAAGGAAGAGCCATAGGAGTGAGGGTGAGATACACAGACATGGAGGAGATCCAGATGGAGAGCAGATGTAAAGAAGGTAGTGGTGGTGGGACAGGCAAAGGGAGAGAAAGTGCAGCGGTGCAAACTAATACATACCTTATGTGAAGTCATTGCATACAGGTGAGTTTGATTTCTATCAAAGAGCAGATCTGACTTAATTGGTTCGCCAGACTTGATGGTGATATTCTGAAATTCTTCTCCAGTTAATGCCCCTGATGCAGTAGTAAAGAGCACCTGAAACAACACACAATGTGTCACAGGTTCATAGACATATAGTGGCCTACTTAACGACTCAAGCTCTATCAATAAACCTCTTATTCTGATGAAAGGTTTCTTCACAGTCATTCATTTAGTTGTTCACAAAGTCTTTGATTGGTCAACACCAATCTTTGAAAAATCAGCAATGCCATGAAATATAAGGCTTTGTGGCCATCCAAACTTTACTGACTGCCATGGAACACAAGTACATGTTAATTGTGTAGCCATCGAAACATTACTGACTGCCATGGAACACAACACAAGTACATGTTAATTGTGTAGCCATCCAAACTTTACTGACTGCCATGGAACACAACACAAGTACATGTTAATTGTGTAGCCATCGAAACATTACTGACTGCCATGGAACACAACACAAGTACATGTTAATTGTGTAGCCATCCAAACTTTACTGACTGCCATGGAACACAACACAAGTACATGTTAATTGTGTAGCCATCCAAACTTTACTGACTGCCATGGAACACAACACAAGTACATGTTAATTGTGTAGCCATCGAAACATTACTGACTGCCATGGAACACAACACAAGTACATGTTAATTGTGTAGCCATCCAAACATTACTGACTGCCATGGAACACAACACAAGTACATGTTAATTGTGTAGCCATCCAAACTTTACTGACTGCCATGGAACACAACACAAGTACATGTTAATTGTGTAGCCATCCAAACTTTACTGACTGCCATGGAACACAAGTACATGTTAATTGTGTAGCCATCGAAACATTACTGACTGCCATGGAACACAACACAAGTACATGTTAATTGTGTAGCCATCGAAACATTACTGACTGCCATGGAACACAACACAAGTACATGTTAATTGTGTAGCCATCCAAACTTTACTGACTGCCATGGAACACAACACAAGTACATGTTAATTGTGTAGCCATCCAAACTTTACTGACTGCCATGGAACACAACACAAGTACATGTTAATTGTGTAGCCATCGAAACATTACTGACTGCCATGGAACACAACACAAGTACATGTTAATTGTGTAGCCATCCAAACATTACTGACTGCCATGGAACACAACACAAGTACATGTTAATTGTGTAGCCATCCAAACTTTACTGACTGCCATGGAACACAACACAAGTACATGTTAATTGTGTAGCCATCCAAACTTTACTGACTGCCATGGAACACAAGTACATGTTAATTGTGTAGCCATCGAAACATTACTGACTGCCATGGAACACAACACAAGTACATGTTAATTGTGTAGCCATCGAAACATTACTGACTGCCATGGAACACAACACAAGTACATGTTAATTGTGTAGCCATCCAAACTTTACTGACTGCCATGGAACACAACACAAGTACATGTTAATTGTGTAGCCTTCCAAACTTTACTGACTGCCATGGAACACAACACAAGTACATGTTAATTGTGTAGCCATCCAAACTTTACTGACTGCCATGGAACACAACACAAGTACATGTTAATTGTGTAGCCATCCAAACTTTACTGACTGCCATGGAACACAACACAAGTACATGTTAATTGTGTAGCCATCGAAACATTACTGACTGCCATGGAACACAACACAAGTACATGTTAATTGTGTAGCCATCCAAACTTTACTGACTGCCATGGAACACAACACAAGTACATGTTAATTGTGTAGCCATCCAAACTTTACTGACTGCCATGGAACACAACACAAGTACATGTTAATTGTGTAGCCATCCAAACATTACTGACTGCCATGGAACACAACACAAGTACATGTTAATTGTGTAGCCATCGAAACATTACTGACTGCCATGGAACACAACACAAGTACATGTTAATTGTGTAGCCATCCAAACTTTACTGACTGCCATGGAACACAACACAAGTACATGTTAATTGTGTAGCCATCCAAACTTTACTGACTGCCATGGAACACAACACAAGTACATGTTAATTGTGTAGCCATCCAAACATTACTGACTGCCATGGAACACAACACAAGTACATGTTAATTGTGTAGCCATCGAAACATTACTGACTGCCATGGAACACAACACAAGTACATGTTAATTGTGTAGCCTTCCAAACTTTACTGACTGCCATGGAACACAACACAAGTACATGTTAATTGTGTAGCCATCCAAACTTTACTGACTGCCATGGAACACAACACAAGTACATGTTAATGGTGTAGCCATCCAAACTTTACTGACTGCCATGGAACACAACACAAGTACATGTTAATTGTGTAGCCTTCCAAACTTTACTGACTGCCATGGAACACAACACAAGTACATGTTAATTGTGTAGCCATCCAAACTTTACTGACTGCCATGGAACACAACACAAGTACATGTTAATTGTGTAGCCTTCCAAACTTTACTGACTGCCATGGAACACAACACAAGTACATGTTAATTGTGTAGCCATGCAAACTTTACTGACTGCCATGGAACACAACACAAGTACATGTTAATTGTGTAGCCATCCAAACTTTACTGACTGCCATGGAACACAAGTACATGTTAATTGTGTAGCCATCGAAACATTACTGACTGCCATGGCACCCAACATTCACAAAATTAGACAGCACATGTACACATTAACATTGGTGGGACATCTTGCTCAACTCATTAGTCAAACATCTGACCATTTGTAATCTGACCACATGAGACTGACATTGTCCACACCAAGCTGACAAGCAGTGGTAATGTAGTCCAGTGGAATTACCAGACATCAGTATTATATGTGGTTGTGTGACCCACTTAAAAGCCATTAACATTTCTCGCAAGTTGTGGTTGAAGTAGAGTGAAGACTGCACAATCAAACCTTTCTGATGTGTCCATCACTGGTTCCAACAAAGGCGACTGTGTAGGTGCTGAGGGAGACAGTTGCTGCGATGGCTGACAGACGGCACACACTGGTCAGAAAGACTGGGACTCTGGCGAGTGGCAGGGCACCTACTAGAGGTTTGTTATATTGTGGCAGACCACAGCAGGCTGGGTCAGGAGACCATTCCTGCAACAAATATTTGACAATTCTGGAGAATCATTAATAATATAATTTTGATGGCTTGTCTCAAAATTTAACGTCTCAAAATTAAACCATGTAAAGACATGATTAGGCTTAGTTATTTGTGTGAGCATGTGTGACAAACGCTATACTTTTATGTAGTTTAACATTTGCATTTTATATATACATATAGTATAAAATTCATATACATTTTGAGACAATTCAGAATACCAGGGTACAAGTAGTTTCAGAACTTATGGCATATGTAGTACCAGAGAGTATACTTACCCTTCTCGTGCATGCCTCTGACTCAAACTGTTTTCCATAATCACCCTGTCCATTATAGCAATGTTTGAGATTGTCAATGAAGTTCTGCCTGATGTCTGACAGTGTATAAACACAAATTGCTGACCGTGACGTGGGCACCTTGCTGTTGGGTTCACTTTGAGAGAATGTGGCAATGACAACGGCGCCAGTCACCTGTAGAGTGCTGCCTGGTGTCTCCACCACTGTGGCCGCCTGCAGGAGGTTGTAGTCTCCACAGGTGAGGGGCATTTCAACGTAGGAGGTGTAGTCCCTGTCACTATGACATATCTGTATTATCTTTGACACGTAGCTATCTGTCCTAGTGTCAGCTTGTTGCACAGTCATAAAGTAGCTGAAGTTGCCAGTACTAAACCCAGTCACATAGTCCACTATGTGAGTCTTCCGGTACTCAATATTCCAATATATCTTTGTACTCTTTCCTGTAATGTCATCTTGGAAAGCATAGTCCAGTGTATTTCTTCCCACAAGTTGCCTGCTGCTCACAGCTGGAATATTTTTACGTAGGGCTTGTGTTTCTATACTATTTCCCGTGTAGGTAGTTGCCACATACAACACATCTGTTTCTGGATCAGAAGCTCCAAGTGCGACAAATGCTACTGTTGACATTGTAGCATTATTTGCGGCAATGCGGAATTTCTCATTTTTCCTGTATTGTTTAAATGTTGTGATGTCACCGAGTCTGCGCACCTCACAACCGCCTTGATAGATGCTGCCACAGGTGATCAGTTGACCATTCCTCTTGTCAACAGCTAGAATTTTATTCACATTGTCTGTCAATTTCGTAAGCTCAGCTTTAGAACCCACTTCACATGTACTTGCACTAGTATTAACTACTGAGAGGCAACTTGGGTTGTCCATGACTGGTCCAGTCACATCAGTGTCATTCAGTTTGAGGCCAGAATCAAGCTGATACAACTGGTTTGTAGCACCAACATAGATCATACCTGACACTGGGTCCACTGCCAACTTGTTGAGTGTGTGGTTTGTTGTGAAGGTAGCCACAAGGCCCTGCACTGGCTGCAGCAACAGGGAGTGAATGGACAGGACACCACATAGCACCAACAGTGGCTCCATCTTCTGTTAAACTACTTCACCTGCTTCATGAAAGTCTCTAGTCTAGCTGCATTTGACGTTTCAACAGATCACCTTTCATCCAAATACAATGAATATGACTGCACCATCACACAATGCATCTTCTGAGGAGAAATGTCAGGTCACCTGGAAAATAGAAAGAAACAAATACTGTTAACACACAACTTATACTAGAAGACTAAAACTACTAAAGTATATGGATATGGAGACATATGAAGGCTGCTGGAAAGGGAACAACCACAGCTGAGAGGGGAGGACTGTGTGAAGAGGGACTTCAGGAAGATTTAACACCTGGAAAGAGGGCACTGCTGACTGGGAGCAGTGGAGCACAACAGCAAGAGCAAGATCTGTGAACATTTAGTTATGAGATATCCAGTAGGTGTCACTACTATACTATCATAAAAACGCATCCAAACTGACAGATGTGTCTCGTGGAGTGATAAAACAGCACTGTATACATGTATACATACTTCCTCCTACACTGGTGTAGACCATACATGTCACATCTTCCTATACTGGTGTAGACCATACATCTCACATCCTCCTACACTGGTGCAGACCATACATGTCACATCCTCCTACACTGGTGTAGACCATACATGTCACATCCTCCTACACTGGTGTAGACCATACATGTCACATCTTCCTATACTGGTGTAGACCATACATCTCACATCCTCCTACACTGGTGTAGACCATACATCTCACATCCTCCTATACTGGTGTAGACCATACATGTCACATCTTCCTATACTGGTGTAGACCATACATCTCACATCCTCCTACACTGGTGTAGACCATACATCTCACATCCTCCTATACTGGTGTAGACCATACATGTCACATCCTCCTACACTGGTGTAGACCATACATGTCACATCCTCCTACACTGGTGTAGACCATACATCTCACATCCTCCTATACTGGTGTAGACCATACATCTCACATCCTCCTACACTGGTGTAGACCATACATCTCACATCCTCCTATACTGGTGTAGACCATACATCTCACATCCTCCTACACTGGTGTAGACCATACATCTCACATCCTCCTACACTGGTGTAGACCATACATCTCACATCCTCCTATACTGGTGTAGACCATACATCTCACATCCTCCTACACTGGTGTAGACCATACATGTCACATCCTCCTACACTGGTGTAGACCATACATCTCACATCCTCCTACACTGGTGTAGACCATACATCTCACATCCTCCTACACTGGTGTAGACCATACATCTCACATCCTCCTACACTGGTGTAGACCATACAACTCACATCCTCCTACACTGGTGTAGACCATACAACTCACATCCTCCTACACTGGTGTAGACCATACATCTCACATCCTCCTACACTGGTGTAGACCATACATCTCACATCCTCCTACACTGGTGTAGACCATACATCTCACATCCTCCTACACTGGTGTAGACCATACATCTCACATCCTCCTACACTGGTGTAGACCATACATCTCACATCCTCGTATACTGGTGTAGACCATACATGTCACATCCTCCTAGACTGGTGTAGACCATACATGTCACATCCTCCTATACTGGTGTAGACCATACATGTCACATCCTCCTACACTGGTGTAGACCATACATGTCACATCCTCCTACACTGGTGTAGACCATACATGTCACATCCTCCTACACTGGTGTAGACCATACATGTCACATCCTCCTACACTGGTGTAGACCATACATGTCACATCCTCCTACACTGGTGTAGACCATACATGTCACATCCTCCTACACTGGTGTAGACCATACATGTCACATCCTCCTACACTGGTGTAGACCATACATCTCATATCCTCCTACACTGGTGTAGACCATACAACTCATATCCTCCTACACTGGTGTAGACCATACAACTCACATCCTCCTACACTGGTGTAGACCATACAATTCACATCCTCCTACACTGGTGTAGACCATACATCTCACATCCTCCTACACTGGTGTAGACCATACAACTCACATCCTCCTACACTGGTGTAGACCATACATCTCACATCCTCCTACACTGGTGTAGACCATACAACTCACATCCTCCTACACTGGTGTAGACCATAAATCTCACATCCTCCTACACTGGTGTAGACCATACAACTCACATCCTCCTACACTGGTGTAGACCATACATCTCACATCCTCCTACACTGGTGTAGACCATACAACTCACATCCTCCTACACTGGTGTAGACCATTCATCTAACATCCTCCTACACTGGTGTAGACCATACAACTCACATCCTCCTACACTGTGTGTGTGTGTGTGTGTGTGTGTGTGTGTGTGTGTGTGTGTGTGTGTGTGTGTGTGTGTGTGTGTGTGTATGTGTGTGCGTGCATGCGTGCGTGCATGCGTGTGTGTGTGTTTGCATGTGTGAGTGCATGTGTGTCTATGTGCTATGTGCTACTACTGCTACTGCCCACCTCCAGCTAGTGTGACGCCTGTGTTTGACTCCACGCCTTAGTCCTGCATTTTGAACTTAATGAGATGAAACAGCTATTGAAGGTAATGAACTTGTGAGATCTGAGGCAGTTACAAATTACAAGAATTGCCATGACATTGCATTACTGGGATAAACCTAGGCAATGGCAGAGGCATGGATTACTGCCTCGGAGGCATGGATAACCACTACTTGGGAGGCTCTGCTGGTGGTGCAATATGGAGCAGTCCACTGGTGGAGCAACTAGACTACATGGAGCAGTCCGCTGGTGGAGCCACTAGACTACATGGAGCAGTCCACTGGTTGAGCAACTAGACTATATGGAGCAGACCGCTGATCGAGCAATTAAACTACATGGAGCAGTCCACTGGTAGAGCAACGAGACTACATGGAGCAGTCCACTGGTGGAGCAACTAGACTACATGGAGCAGTCTGCTGGTGGAGCAACTACAGGGAGCAGTCCACTGGTGGAGCAACTAGACTACATGGAGCAGTCCGATGGTGGAGCAACTAGACTACATGGAGCAGTCCGCTGGTGGAGCAACTACAAGGAGCAGTCCACTGGTGGAGCAACTTGACTACATGGAGCAGTCCAATGGTGGACCAACTAGACTACATGGAGCAGTCCGATGGTGGAGCAACTAGACTACATAGGAGCAGTCTGCTTGGTGGAGCAGCTACAAGGAGCAGTCCACTGGTAGAGCAGCTAAGCCACTTGGAGCAGTCCACTGGTGGTGTACACAGGAAACAAGGGTGGAGCTGATATCTGAGTATCACTGACAGTCTGATACTCCTCTCAAAAATGTTATGAACCCAGGCACTGGTCTGTCCTGGAGGGTAATCCTGTGTCAGAGATACACCCATGGACAGGTAGAGAGTAGTGTGTAGTCACTCCACCAGATGGACCTGGTGCTGTAATTGAGTAGTACACTGTGGCAGTTCTATACCTTTTGTCTTCAACCATGTTAACATTGTGACGTCTTAATAGTGTATACTGCTGTATAGTGTATACTGCTGTATAATGCACACTGTTGTATAGTGTACACTGCTGTATAGTGTACATTGCTGTATAATGTACACTGCTGTATAGTGTATACTGCTGTATACTGTACACTGCTGTATAGTGTACACTGCTGTATAGTGTATATTGCTGTATAATGTACACTGCTGTATAGTGTATACTGCTGTATACTGTACACTGTTGTATAGTGTACACTGCTGTATAGTGTACACTGCTGTATAGTGTACACTGATGTATAGTGTATACTGCTGTATAGTGTACACTGCTGTATAGTGTGCACTGCTGTATAGTGTATACTGCTGTATACTGTACACTGCTGTATACTGTACACTGCTGTATAGTGTACACTGATGTATAGTGTATACTGCTGTATAGTGTACACTGCTGTATAGTGTATACTGCTGTATACTGTACACTGCTGTATAGTGTACACTGCTGTATAGTGTATACTGCTGTATACTGTACACTGCTGTATAGTATACACTGCTGTATAGTGTACATTGCTGTATAATGTACACTGATATATAGTGTATATGGCTGTATACTGTACACTGCTGTATAGTGTACACTGCTGTATAGTGTACACTGCTGTATAGTGTACACTGCTGTATAGTGTATACTGCTATATACTGTACACTGCTGTATAGTGTATACTGCTGTATAGTGTACACTGCTGTATAGTGTACACTGCTGTACAGTGTATACTGCTGTATACTGTACACTGCTGTATAGTGTATACTGCTGTATAGTGTATACTGCTATATACTGCACACTGTTGTATAGTGTACACTGCTGTATAGTGTACACTGCTGTATAATGTACACTGTTGTATAGTGTACACTGTTGTATACTGTACACTGTTGTATAGTGTACACTGCTGTATAGTGTACATTGCTGTATAATGTACACTGCTGTATAGTGTACACTGCTGTATAGTGTACACTGCTGTATAGTGTACACTGATGTATAGTGTACATTGCTGTATAATGTACACTGCTGTATAGTGTACACTGATGTATAGGGTATACTGCTGTATAGTGTATATTGTTGTATAGTGTATACTGTCATATAGTGTATAGTGCTGTATAATGTATAATGCTGATAAATGTATACTGCTGTATAATGTATACTGCTGATAAATGTATACTGCTGATAAATGTATACTGCTGTATAGTGTATACTGCTGTATAATGTAAGGTTATGGTGGTCTTATATGACACTTTGTCTTCTATCTGAATGAGATAGAGCCCCATCCAGGAGGACCAGGAGCCAGTCCTTATAATGTGGATCCCAGGGGTCCAGTCTCAAGTGTCATGTGATCAATGTCTATGTCAGGTGCGACTCTCCAAGGGACGATTGTAACAAGGAACCATTTTCTTATATGACGTAGGACCACATCTGAATTCCCTATAGGCAGCCATTATAACATTTCCTTCACTGCCTGCTAGGTTTTTTCTACTAGGGTATTCACGTTTTCAGACTTTAATTAGTCTTCATTCATACACATTCTGAATAAAATTCGTAAAATTGTAATATGTCATTTTCCCACAATCCAATCTCTAACTTGGCACTGCTTAATTTATGCTAAAACCACCACTGATTTGTCTGGATTGCATCTCCAATCAAAATGTTGTCTGTACCTATTCGCAGAAAAACACTTACTGACATCTGTCGTAATTTGACAGCTCTGATACCATGCTGCACAAATACATCATTTCTACTCACTGACACTAAACAAATCCTCACAGAAATTCAAACAGGTGCTGAATGCTACTTCTACTGGGTGCTCTTTTCACGGGTAATGGCGAACAAATACCTTACAGTGGTCTTACACCAGATGATAGACATTCGCTTTGGTGCCATTTTGCTGTGAATTCACACTGCAAGTGGATATAAGTGATATGTCTAAGACCATATAGACTGTAGTGACAACGGAAGAACAGTTTCAAAAAGAAACAATCAATCAGATGTGACACTATATACATATGTGAATGTTATTTGTCAAATCCAGCACAAACGGTGTGAACAAAACTTCAACACTCATGTGTCAACTGGTGTCATCTCTTGTTTACATAAATAACAGTACATATGTTTATTATATGTCAAATAGTTAATGTAACAATTTTACAAAATACCAATTTATTATAAAATAGTGATCATTTTATAATAACAATTATTATTATATTTTGAAATACCTTTTAACAAATGTGTATAATTAAATTAAATATTTCCAATGTTTCCAGCTATAACAGACTACCCGTTATATCTACCATAGACAGGAGAACAGGGGGATTGTCTAGGGGGCAGATGTCCCCTTGGAATTTTGCAGAGGCCTGTATAGCAGGGACAATGTGACAACTGTACACTAAACATATTTATTTGGACATTTATAAACATTTACACATCCCAAATTCAGGTATACACTTCATATCTATTTAACTAATATAATACCATGTAACCACTAACCAGTGTTTTTATAACATTAATACCTTCACATTACCACACTGCATGTACTACTTGATGTCTGATATCAAGTCAAAGTTACAACTAGAGCTTCCCAAAGTCATTATCCAGGCAGTGTCACTAATGTGATCCTTAAAAAAATCTTACACTCCAGGGCAATATTTCCATCATGCTAATCGATAATCTATATGGTTGGTACAATTTAGCAAAACCTACTTACTACTTGTAGAAAAGTATCTAAAAATAAGGTCCACCAACCATTTGTCAACAGCATGTCTTCTAATTCGCTATGTGAACAATTAAAAGGCAATCTTATAACAGCTGCCACTGTATTATATAGTAAATTTATTTCCATGTAACACACAATGTCAATGTTAATGGGAGCGTCACTGTTGAACATTTTCTGTTTAGAAAGTTGCAAAGAGTGCAAATATCTTATACTAATATTCTGTCGTCGATTATAGTAACACAAAGTTCAGCTGTGTAGATTTTAAGTACATTGTACACAGCCTAAACTTGCTCAAAAACAATAACAAACATCACAACAACCTTGACCTATGCAAAGCCATAAAATGCACAGGAAACATGAATGGGTCAACAATGCTAATGTTATCATTGTCATCTAGACAAGTCATACTTCAGCACTTACTTATAGGTGAGGAGAATGTTTGAATTTATCAAGACAAATTGAAGTTAAGTGCTCTTGTTAGTGAAACAGTCCTGGCAGAGGTCTGTCCTGGCAGAGGTCTGTCCTGGGAGAGGTCTGTCCTGGGAGAGATGAGCAGATGCAGTGAGACAAGAAGTCAGTTGTTTGCACTGGTGTGAGACAGTGAGCAAGGCAGTGGCACTGAGGCTCCAGTGATTCTCACACCCCCAAAATGTAATTACTTCCTGCGTCTCTGGTCTACATATGATTAAATCCTTAATCTTCAGAACCCTCAACCAAACATGTGTATTAAGTTTTAAGAGTTTGTATACATGACATAGCAGTGACAATGCATATATAGAAACACACATTCAGGTATACACATGAATCATGCTATGCTCCCAGATATATGTGCAGTGTGCATATGTGCAGTGTGCATAGGCCGGCCTACATGGTGTCAGGCATGTAATGATTGCACTACATAGATTGGGTTACCATCCTTGGTTGTGTTGTATTGTATTGTATTGCATTGCATTGCATTGCATTGCATTGCATTGCATTGCATTGCATTGCATTGCATTGCATTGCATTGCATTGCATTGCATTGCATTGCATTGCATTGCATTGCATTGCATTGCATTGCATTGCATCGTACTGCTGGTCTCATGTCACTGCTGCCTGGCACATCTCTACCCTTTCTCCACACTGGCCTTACGTAGCAGTGACCAGTGTTATCATACCACTAACACCTTCACGGCATGTACCACTTGATGTTTGACATCATAGTCAAAGTTACAACTGGAACTGTCCAAAGTCATTGTCCACTAGCCTTCATCCCAATTTTTCCTTTCTGTCTCATGCCTTCCCTTCCTTTCCCTCTCATCCCCTCCCTCCCCCTTCTCATCCCCTCCTTTCTTCACCCTCTCATCCTCTCCCTTCCTTCAACCTATCATCTCCCATCTTCCCCTTATCAGTTTGACCCCCTTCATTCCTCCCCTCTAATTCCCATGCTGCTTCCCCTCTCACCCCTCTCTTCCTTCCCCTCTCCTTTCCCTTCCTTCCCCTCTTACCCCCTTCCCTTTCGTCTCATCCCTTGTTTTCTTCTCCTTCTTTCAGCCTTATCCTCCCCTGTCATCCCTCCCTTTTCCCCTCACCCCATCCCTTATTCTCATTCTCATCTCCCTCCTTCTCTCATCCCCTCTCTTCCCCAGCCTTTTTGTTTGTTTTGGTTATGTTAATATGTTAATACATTGGTGCATGTGAAGTCTACATTAGACTGTCCTTGGCCACACCCACTGTGGACATGGACAGTGGCATCTGGACTCAGGTAGCTTTCGCTCAGACACTAAATCATTTGAAAGACTTAAAAATGTATTCCGTATGAAATGTTACAACACTAAACACAAATTACATGCACCATAAAATAGTTAGCTCTTATTTATACTTATATCCCATGTACATGTACTATAACAGACTGTGTGTGTGTGTGTGTGTGTGTGTGTGTGTGTGTGTGTGTGTGTGTGTGTGTGTGTGTGTGTGTGTGTGTGTGTGTGTGTGTGTGTGTGTGTGTGTGTGTGTGTGTGTGTGTGTGTGTGTGTGTGTGTGTGTGTGTGTGTGTGTGTGTGTGTGTGTGTGTGTGTGTGTGTGTGTGTGTGTGTGTGTGTGTGTGGTGTGTGTGTGTGTGTGTGTGTGTGTGTGTGTGTGTGTGTGGGTGGTGTGTGTGTGTGTGTGTGTGTGTGTGTGTGTGTGTGTGTGTGAGTGCGTGCGTGCGTGCATGCGTGCATGTGTGTGTGTTTGTGCATGCTTGTGCATGCTTGTGGTGTGCATGTGCATATGTGTATATGTGTATGTGTTTGCATGGATGTAACTTGTATTATTATTTTTAGTGCAATAAGGGTTGTGTCCTGTACTACAGTACGGTACGGTACGGTACGGCACGGCACGGCACGGCACGGCACGGCACGGCACGGCACGGCACGGCACGGCACGGCATAGCACAGCATAGTTTAGTACAGCTAAACAACCAACAACCCTAACCTTAAACCATTAACCTGAAGTCAAGTCAGCAATAGAAGGTAGACTTATGTGTTACAGTGCATCACTATCAGTCAGACATCTCTAACTTTTTCCCAGGCTCTAGATATTGTTGACCTGTATGGGCATGACACATGGGTCACCATCACATGAAACAGCATTGTTACCATGTTCAGTCACTTGCAACAACTACTGTGCAGCCAAGTGTAGCCACTGACAAAGTGTGCTCACTAGACCATGACTACTGATACAACTACCAGCAGGGAATGTAAATACATGGTACTGCTGATAAAACATGGATTATGAAGAATGAAAGTTGAAGCCTTCTGGCAAAACACTGAGTGTGTGGCCTCTAGGACATGTGTTTGTCTTTGTTAGACTGGTCAACATGTTCCCATGCAAGCTGTTAATAAACTGTAAAGATCTGGTCAATCTAAAGACACCTAGTGCCCATGTGACTTCTACCACCATAATTGACACACAGGTACGTCATGTTTGGTGGGCACGGTGAGACACTTGTCAAAGTGATGTAGGTGCAACAAGGCACTGTGAACATCACTACATAGCCTAAAAGTTACCTACATCATTGACACTGCAGCATGGAATACACGACTAGTGGTGTGACTACTTATGACTAGTGATATCTGGTATGACTACTCATGACTAGTGGTGTGACTACTCATGATTGGTGGTATGACTACTCATGAGTCATGACTAATGGTATGACTACTCATGACTAGTGATATGACTACTCATGACTGGTGGTATGACTACTCATGAGTCATGTCTAGTGGTATGACTACTCATGACTGGTGGTATGACTACTCATGAGTCATGTCTAGTGGTATAACTACTCATGACTGGTGGCATGACTACTCATGAGTCATGACTGGTGGTATGACTACTCATGACTAGTGGTATGACTACTGCACTGAGAGGTAGAGAACATGAGTTCAACAACGTTAATATATGATAAAGCTCCCAAACAGTTTCTATTTAATGTTTATTGAAAAGTTGCTGTCAGGTAGAGTGAGAGAAGGAGGAGGAGACTAAAGAAGACTAACGAGTGAGAGAAGGAGGAGGAGACTAAAGAAGACTAACGAGTGAGAGAAGGAGGAAGAGACTAAAGAAGACTAACGAGTGAGAGAAGGAGTAGACTAAAGAAGACTAACGAGTGAGAGAAGTGAGGAGGAGACTAAAGAAGACTAACGAGTGAGAGAAGGAGGAAGAGACTAAAGAAGACTAACGAGTGAGAGAAGGAGGAGACTAAAGAAGACTAACAAGTGAGAGAAGTGAGGAGGAGACTAAAGAAGACTAACGAGTGAGAGAAGGAGGAAGAGACTAAAGAAGACTAACGAGTGAGAGAAGGAGGAGGAGACTAAAGAAGACTAAAGAGTGAAAGAAGGGAGGAAGAGACTAAAGAAGACTAAAGAGTGAGAGAAGGGAGGAGGAGACTAAATAAGACTAATGAGTGAGAGAAGGGAGGAGGAGACTAAAGAAGACTAAAGAGTGAGAGAAGCGAGGAGACTAAAGAAGACTAACAAGTGAGGAGGAGACTAAAGAAGACTAAAGAGTGAGAGAAGGAGGAGACTAAAGAAGACTAACGGGTGAGAGAAGGAGGAGGAGACTAAAGAAGACTAAAGAGTGAGAGAAGGAGGAGACTAAAGAAGACTAACGAGTGAGAGAAGGAGGAGGAGACTAAAGAAGACTAAAGAGTGAGAGGAGGAAACTAAATAAGACTAACGAGTGAGAGAAGGGAGGAGGAGACTAAAGAAGACTAAAGAGTGAAAGAAGGGAGCAGGAGACTAAAGAAGACTAACAAGTGAGAGAAGTGAGGAGGAGACTAAAGAAGACTAAAGAGAGAGAGAGAGAGAGAGAGAAGGGAGGAGGAGACTAAAGAAGACTAAAGAGTGAGAGAAGGGAGGAGGAGACTAAAGAAGACTAAAGAGTGAGAGAAGTGAGGAGACTAAATAAGACTAAAGAGAGAGAGAAGGGAGGAGGAGACTAAAGAAGACTAAAGAGAGAGAGAAGGGAGGAGGAGACTAAAGAAGACTAAAGAGTGAGAGAAGGGAGGAGGAGACTAAAGAAGACTAAAGAGTGAGAGAAGGGAGGAGGAGACTAAAGAAGACTAAAGAGTGAGAGAAGGGAGGAGGAGACTAAAGAAGACTAAAGAGTGAAAGGGAGGAGGAGACTAAAGAAGACTAAAGAGTGAGAGAAGGGAGGAGGAGACTAAAGAAGACTAAAGAGTGAAAGAAGGGAGGAGGAGACTAAAGAAGACTAAAGAGTGAGAGAAGTGAGGAGGAGACTAAAGAAGACTAAAGAGTGAGAGAAGGGAGGAGGAGACTAAAGAAGACTAAAGAGTGAGAGAAGGGAGGAGGAGACTAAAGAAGACTAAAGAGTGAAAGAAGGGAGGAGGAGACTAAAGAAGACTAACAAGTGAGAGAAGTGAGGAGGAGACTAAAGAAGACTAAAGAGTGAGAGAAGGGAGGAGGAGACTAAAGAAGACTACAGAGTGAGAGAAGGGAGGAGGAGACTAAAGAAGACTAACAAGTGAGAGAAGTGAGGAGGAGACTAAAGAAGACCAAAGAGTGAGAGAAGGAGGAGGAGACTAAAGAAGACTAAAGAGTGAGAGAAGGGAGGAGGAGACTAAAGAAGACTAAAGAGTGAAAGAAGGGAGAAGGAGACTAAAGAAGACTAACAAGTGAGAGAAGTGAGGAGGAGACTAAAGAAGACTAAAGAGTGAGAGAAGGGAGGAGGAGACTAAAGAAGACTAAAGAGAGAGAGAGAAGGGAGGAGGAGACTAAAGAAGACTAAAGAGTGAGAGAAGGGAGGAGGAGACTAAAGAAGACTAACAAGTGAGAGAAGTGAGGAGGAGACTAAAGAAGACTAAAGAGTGAGAGAAGGGAGGAGGAGACTAAAGAAGACTAAAGAGAGAGAGAAGGGAGGAGGAGACTAAAGAAGACTAACAAGTGAGAGAAGTGAGGAGGAGACTAAAGAAGACTAAAGAGTGAGAGAAAGGAGGAGGAGACTAAATAAGACTAAAGAGAGAGAGAAGGGAGGAGGAGACTAAAGAAGACTAAAGAGTGAGAGAAGGAGGAGGAGACTAAAGAAGACTAAAGAGTGAGAGAAGAGAGGAGGAGACTAAAGAAGACTAAAGAGTGAAAGAAGGGAGGAGGAGACTAAAGAAGACTAACAAGTGAGAGAAGTGAGGAGGAGACTAAAGAAGACTAAAGAGAGAGAGAAGGGAGGAGGAGACTAAAGAAGACTAAAGAGGGGAGAGAAGGAGGAGGAGACTAAAGAAGACTAAAGAGTGAGAGAAGAGAGGAGGAGACTAAAGAAGACTAAAGAGTGAGAGAAGGAGGAGGAGACTAAAGAAGACTAAAGAGTGAGAGAAGGGAGGAGGAGACTAAAGAAGACTAAAGAGTGAGAGAAGGGAGGAGGAGACTAAAGAAGACTAAAGAGTGAGAGAAGGGAGGAGGAGACTAAAGAAGACTAAAGAGTGAGAGAGGGAGGAGGAGACTAAAGAAGACTAAAGAGTGAGAGAAGGGAGGAGGAGACTAAAGAAGACTAAAGAGTGAGAGAAGGGAGGAGGAGACTAAAGAAGACTAAAGAGTGAGAGAAGGGAGGAGGAGACTAAAGAAGACTAAAAAGAGTGAGAGAAGGGAGGAGGAGACTAAATAAGACTAAATAGTGAGAGAAGGGAGGAGGAGACTAAATAAGACTAAAGAGTGAGAGAAGGGAGGAGGAGACTAAAGAAGACTAAAGAGTGAGAGAAGGGAGGAGGAGACTAAAGAAGACTAAAGAGTGAGAGAAGGGAGGAGGAGACTAAAGAAGACTAACAAGTGAGAGAAGTGAGGAGGAGACTAAAGAAGACTAAAGAGTGAGAGAAGGGAGGAGGAGACTAAATAAGACTAAAGAGTGAGAGAAGGGAGGAGGAGACTAAATAAGACTAAAGAGAGAGAAGGGAGGAGGAGACTAAATAAGACTAAAGAGAGAGAGAAGGGAGGAGGAGACTAAAGAAGACTAAAGAGTGAGAGAAGAGAGGAGGAGACTAAAGAAGACTAAAGAGAGAGAGAAGGGAGGAGGAGACTAAAGAAGACTAAAGAGTGAGAGAAGTGAGGAGGAGAGTAAAGAAGACTAAAGAGAGAGAGAAGGGAGGAGGAGACTAAAGAAGACTAAAGAGTGAGAGAAGGGAGGAGGAGACTAAAGAAGACTAAAGAGTGAGAGAAGGAGGAGGAGACTAAAGAAGACTAAAGAGTGAGAGAAGGGAGGAGGAGACTAAAGAAGACTAAAGAGTGAGAGAAGGAGGAGGAGACTAAAGAAGACTAAAGAGTGAGAGAAGGAGGAGGAGACTAAAGAAGACTAAAGAGTGAGAGAAGGGAGGAGGAGACTAAAGAAGACTAAAGAGTGAGAGAAGGGAGGAGGAGACTAAAGAAGACTAAAGAGTGAGAGAAGGGAGGAGGAGACTAAAGAAGACTAAAGAGTGAGAGAAGGGAGGAGGAGACTAAATAAGACTAAAGAGTGAGAGAAGGGAGGAGGAGACTAAAGAAGACTAAAGAGTGAGAGAAGGGAGGAGGAGACTAAAGAAGACTAAAGAGTGAGAGAAGGGAGGAGGAGACTAAAGAAGACTAAAGAGTGAGAGAAGGGAGGAGGAGACTAAAGAAGACTAAAGAGTGAGAGAAGGGAGGAGGAGACTAAAGAAGACTAAAGAGTGAGAGAAGGGAGGAGGAGACTAAAGAAGACTAAAGAGTGAGAGAAGGAGGAGGAGACTAAAGAAGACTAAAGAGTGAGAGAAGGAGGAGGAGCTAAAGAAGACTAAAGAGTGAGAGAAGGGAGGAGGAGACTAAAGAAGACTAAAGAGTGAGAGAAGGGAGGAGGAGACTAAAGAAGACTAAAGAGTGAGAGAAGGGAGGAGGAGACTAAAGAAGACTAAAGAGTGAGAGAAGGGAGGAGGAGACTAAAGAAGACTAAAGAGTGAGAGAAGGGAGGGAGGAGACTAAAGAAGACTAAAGAGTGAGAGAAGGGAGGAGGAGACTAAAGAAGACTAAAGAGTGAGAGAAGGAGGAGGAGGAGACTAAAGAAGACTAAAGAGTGAGAGAAGGGAGGAGGAGACTAAAGAAGACTAAAGAGTGAAAGAAGGGAGGAGGAGACTAAAGAAGACTAAAGAGTGAGAGAAGGGAGGAGGAGACTAAATAAGACTAAAGAGTGAGAGAAGGGAGGAGAGACTAAAGAAGACTAAAGAGTGAGAGAAGGGAGGAGGAGACTAAATAAGACTAAAGAGTGAGAGAAGGGAGGAGGAGACTAAAGAAGACTAAAGAGTGAGAGAAGGGAGGAGGAGACGTAAGAAGACTAAAGAGTGAGAGAAGGGAGGAGGAGACTAAAGAAGACTAAAGAGTGAGAGAAGGGAGGAGGAGACTAAAGAAGACTAAAGAGTGAGAGAAGGAGGAGGAGACTAAAGAAGACTAAAGAGTGAGAGAAGGGAGGAGGAGACTAAAGAAGACTAAAGAGTGAGAGAAGGGAGGAGGAGACTAAAGAAGACTAAAGAGTGAGAGAAGGGAGGAGGAGACTAAAGAAGACTAAAGAGTGAGAGAAGGGAGGAGGAGACTAAATAAGACTAAAGAGAGAGAAGGGAGGAGGAGACTAAATAAGACTAAAGAGTGAGAGAAGGGAGGAGGAGACTAAAGAAGACTAAAGAGTGAGAGAAGGGAGGAGGAGACTAAAGAAGACTAAAGAGTGAGAGAAGGGAGGAGGAGACTAAATAAGACTAAAGAGAGAGAGAAGGGAGGAGGAGACTAAATAAGACTAAAGAGTGAGAGAAGGGAGGAGGAGACTAAAAAGACTAAAGAGAGTGAGAGAAGGAGGAGGAGACTAAAGAAGACTAAAGAGTGAGAGAAGGGAGGAGGAGACTAAAGAAGACTAAAGAGTGAGAGAAGGGAGGAGGAGACTAAAGAAGACTAAAGAGTGAGAGAAGGAGGAGGAGACTAAAGAAGACTAAAGAGTGAGAGAAGGGAGGAGGAGACTAAAGAAGACTAAAGAGTGAGAGAAGGAGGAGGAGACTAAAGAAGACTAAAGAGTGAGAGAAGGGAGGAGGAGACAAAAGAAGACTAACAAGTGAAAGAAGGGAGGAGGAGACTAAAGAAGACTAAAGAGTGAGAGAAGGGAGGAGGAGACTAAAGAAGACTAAAGAGTGAGAGAAGGGAGGAGGAGACTAAATAAGACTAAAGAGAGAGAAGGGAGGAGGAGACTAAATAAGACTAAAGAGTGAGAGAAGGGAGGAGGAGACTAAAGAAGACTAAAGAGTGAGAGAAGGGAGGAGGAGACTAAAGAAGACTAAAGAGTGAGAGAAGGGAGGAGGAGACTAAAGAAGACTAAAGAGTGAGAGAAGAGAGGAGGAGACAAAGAAGACTAACAAGTGAAAGAAGGGAGGAGGAGACTAAAGAAGACTAAAAGAGGTGAGAGAAGGGAGGAGGAGACAAAGAAGACTAAAGAGTGAGAGAAGAGAGGAGGAGACAAAATAAGACTAACAAGTGAAAGAAGGGAGGAGGAGACTAAAGAGTGAGATAAGGTGGGAGGAGACTAAATAAGACTAAAGAGAGAGAGAGAGAGAGAGAGAGAGAGAGAGAGAGAGAGAGAGAAGGGAGGAGGAGACTAAAGAAGACTAAAGAGTGAGAGAAGTGAGGAGGAGACAAAAGAAGACTAAAGAGTGAGAGAAGGGAGGAGGAGACTAAAGAAGACTAAAGAGTGAGAGAAGGGAGGAGACTAAAGAAGACTAAAGAGTGAGAGAAGGGAGGAGGAGACTAAAGAAGACTAACGAATGAGAGAAGGGAGGAGGAGACTAAAGAAGACTAAAGGTGAGAGAAGGAGGAGACTAAAGAGTGAGAGAAGGAGGAGGAGACTAAAGAAGACTAAAGAGTGAGAGAAGGGAGGAGGAGACTAAAGAGTGAGAGAAGGAGGAGGAGACTAAAGAAGACTAAAGAGTGAGAGAAGGGAGGAAGAGACTAAAGAGTGAGAGAAGGGAGGAGGAGACTAAAGAGTGAGAGAAGGAGGAGGAGACTAAAGAAGACTAAAGAGTGAGAGAGGGAGGAAGCTGGTTTAGTCGTGTAAATGTGAAGACATTCATTGCTGGCTTCTAACTACCAAGTATGGCTCCCATATGCCAAACAACCATCTCTATTCACCATCAGCTGTCACTGTAACTGCATTAAGAAATCATCTTATCATTCATTAGCAAACCTAATACTATAATTGTCCAGATCTTTGTTCAGAACTTTCATTAGATTGGGGCTGGCCAGTGGACAGCCGGGCACTGTGTCCATTGCTTGGACAATGGTCAGTTGTGTCACATTACTGTTCAGTGTCTGTCAACAAATAGACTCTCAAGTAGTTCATATCAGATTTCTTATAATCTTCTTAGCTATCTACTGCAGTATGTCTAGTTTATTTGTGTCTACATCTGACATGTTAATTACTCAATGATGTCTACATTAATGTAAACTACTTAACTGGTCTGATCTGAATAATTTCTAGAATAAATTGTGTTTAAATTATTTCTATTCTATGTTTGGAACAACCCAAGAACAAACAAGAAACTTAACATTGTTTATGAGCGGAAAATAAATATCAGTAACTATTTATGGTTATTTCATTAATAATGCTTTAATATGTTTAAAGTACAACAAGATAAAGATGGAGCTAAGTACATTTAATGACTGCCTAGTTGCATTTTCAACCTCATACTTACATGAATGTTTCATCATGTTTACAACCAAGATACAAAGAAAATACTTAACATTGATTTTATCGACGAAATAGAAGTAATCAATACACTATTTAAAGCATAATATTTATTAATCACTGCTTAAATTTAGAAGTACAATCAAGTAAACGATTGACTGCATTTAAATGAGCCACATCAACCAATTATTTATTACATGGAGACTGTTACAAAAAATGATACTACCGAATATTGTCCACATGGACATGAGTGCTACTTGTAGTACACTGTGCATTGTTACCTGCAGTGCAGGTATCAAAACACCCCTTTGTCATGCACACATCAACCAGATATTTATGTAGGTAGTCAAAATCCCTTTTGTCTATGGGCAGACAACATGTGCACAAACTGTCATTGACTGCAGGTGACAATGACCCTGTAGCCACTGCCATTGTAAGCAGTGGACACTGGAGGTTGCTCTGAACTTGTAGTCAACAATGTGCACCCTCTTTGTTCCCTCTGCACTGGGCAGGTAGTCAACAATGTGCACCCTCTTTGTTCCCTCTGCACTGTGCAGGTAGTCAACAATGTGCACCCTCTTTGTTCCCTCTGCACTGTGCAGGTAGTCAACAATGTGCACCCTCGTAGTTCCCTCTGCACTGTGCAGGTAGTCAACAATGTGCACCCTCTTTGTTCCCTCTGCACTGTGCAGGTAGTCAACAATGTGCACCCTCGTAGTTCCCTCTGCACTGTGCAGCTAGTCAACAATGTGCACCCTCTTTGTTCCCTCTGCACTGGGCAGGTAGTCAACAATGTGCACCCTCTTTGTTCCCTCTGCACTGGGCAGGTAGTCAACAATGTGCACCCTCTTTGTTCCCTCTGCACTGGGCAGGTAGTCAACAATGTGCACCCTCTTTGTTCCCTCTGCACTGGGCAGGTAGTCAACAATGTGCACCCTCATAGTTCCCTCTGCACTGTGCAGGTAGTCAACAATGTGCACCCTCTTTGTTCCCTCTGCACTGTGCAGGTAGTCAACAATGTGCACCCTCATAGTTCCCTCTGCACTGTGCAGCTAGTCAACAATGTGCACCCTCGTAGTTCCCTCTGCACTGTGCAGGTAGTCAACAATGTGCACCCTCTTTGTTCCCTCTGCACTGGGCAGGTAGTCAACAATGTGCACCCTCTTTGTTCCCTCTACACTGGGCAGGTAGTCAACAATGTGCACCCTCTTTGTTTCCTCTGCACTGTGCAGGTAGTCAACAATGTGCACCCTCTTTGTTCCCTCTGCACTGTGCAGGTAGTCAACAATGTGCACCCTCTTTGTTCCCTCTACACTGTGCAGGTAGTCAACAATGTGCACCCTCTTTGTTCCCTCTACACTGTGCAGCTAGTCAACAATGTGCACCCTCTTTGTTCCCTCTACACTGTGCAGGTAGTCAACAATGTGCACCCTCTTTGTTCCCTCTGCACTGTGCAGGTAGTCAACAATGTGCACCCTCTTTGTTCCCTCTACACTGTGCAGGTAGTCAACAATGTGCAACCTCTTTGTTTCCTCTGCACTGTGCAGGTAGTCAACAATGTGCACCCTCTTTGTTCCCTCTACACTGTGCAGGTAGTCAACAATGTGCACCCTCTTTGTTCCCTCTACACTGTGCAGGTAGTCAACAATGTGCACCCTCTTTGTTCCCTCTGCACTGTGCAGGTAGTCAACAATGTGCACCCTCTTTGTTCCCTCTGCACTGTGCAGGTAGTCAACAATGTGCACCCTCTTTGTTCCTCTGCACTGTGCAGGTAGTCAACAATGTGCACCCTCTTTGTTCCCTCTGCACTGTGCAGGTAGTCAACAATGTGCACCCTCTTTGTTCCTCTGCACTGTGCAGGTAGTCAACAATGTGCACCCTCTTTGTTCCCTCTGCACTGTGCAGGTAGTCAACAATGTGCACCCTCTTTGTTCCCTCTGCACTGTGCAGGTAGTCAACAATGTGCACCCTCTTTGTTCCCTCTGCACTGTGCAGGTAGTCAACAATGTGCACCCTCTTTGTTCCCTCTGCACTGTGCAGGTAGTCAACAATGTGCACCCTCTTAGTTCCCTCTGCACTGGGCAGGTAGTCAACAATGTGCACCCTCTTTGTTCCCTCTGCACTGGGCAGGTAGTCAACAATGTGCACCCTCTTTGTTCCCTCTGCACTGTGCAGGTAGTCAACAATGTGCACCCTCTTTGTTCCCTCTGCACTGTGCAGGTAGTCAACAATGTGCACCCTCTTTGTTCCCTCTGCACTGGGCAGGTAGTCAACAATGTGCACCCTCTTTGTTCCCTCTGCACTGGGCAGGTAGTCAAATATGTCAATGTGCACCCTCTTGTTCCCTCTGCACTGGCAGGTAGTCAACAATGTGCACCCTCGTAGTTCCCTCTGCACTGTGCAGGTAGTCAACAATGTGCACCCTCTTTGTTCCCTCTGCACTGTGCAGGTAGTCAACAATGTGCACCCTCTTTGTTCCCTCTGCACTGTGCAGGTAGTCAACAATGTGCACCCTCTTTGTTCCCTCTGCACTGTGCAGGTAGTCAACAATGTGCACCCTCTTTGTTCCCTCTGCACTGTGCAGGTAGTCAACAATGTGCACCCTCATAGTTCCCTCTGCACTGGGCAGGTAGTCAACAATGTGCACCCTCTTAGTTCCCTCTGCACTGTGCAGGTAGTCAACAATGTGCACCCTCTTTGTTCCCTCTGCACTGGCAGGTAGTCAACAATGTGCACCCTCTAGTTCCCTCTGCACTGGCAGGTAGTCAACAATGTGCACCCTCTTTGTTCCCTCTGCACTGTGCAGGTAGTCAACAATGTGCACCCTCTTTGTTCCCTCTGCACTGTGCAGGTAGTCAACAATGTGCACCCTCTTTGTTCCCTCTGCACTGTGCAGGTAGTCAACAATGTGCACCCTCTTTGTTCCCTCTGCACTGTGCAGGTAGTCAACAATGTGCACCCTCTTTGTTCCCTCTGCACTGTGCAGGTAGTCAACAATGTGCACCCTCTTTGTTCCCTCTGCACTGGCAGGTAGTCAACAATGTGCACCCTCTTTGTTCCCTCTGCACTGTGCAGGTAGTCAACAATGTGCACCCTCTTTGTTCCCTCTGCACTGTGCAGGTAGTCAACAATGTGCACCCTCTTTGTTCCCTCTGCACTGTGCAGGTAGTCAACAATGTGCACCCTCTTTGTTCCCTCTGCACTGTGCAGGTAGTCAACAATGTGCACCCTCTTTGTTCCCTCTGCACTGTGCAGGTAGTCAACAATGTGCACCCTCTTTGTTCCCTCTGCACTGTGCAGGTAGTCAACAATGTGCACCCTCTAGTTCCCTCTACACTGTGCAGGTAGTCAACAATGTGCACCCTCTTTGTTCCCTCTGCACTGTGCAGGTAGTCAACAATGTGCACCCTCTTGTTCCCTCTGCACTGGGCAGGTAGTCAACAATGTGCACCCTCTTTGTTCCCTCTCACTGGCAGGTAGTCAACAATGTGCACCCTCTTTGTTCCCTCTGCACTGGGCAGGTAGTCAACAATGTGCACCCTCTTTGTTCCCTCTGCACTGTGCAGGTAGTCAACAATGTGCACCCTCTTTGTTCCCTCTGCACTGTGCAGGTAGTCAACAATGTGCACCCTCTTTGTTCCCTCTGCACTGTGCAGGTAGTCAACAATGTGCACCCTCTTTGTTCCCTCTACACTGTGCAGGTAGTCAACAATGTGCACCCTCATAGTTCCCTCTACACTGTGCAGGTAGTCAACAATGTGCACCCTCTTTGTTCCCTCTGCACTGTGCAGGTAGTCAACAATGTGCACCCTCGTAGTTCCCTCTGCACTGTGCAGGTAGTCAACAATGTGCACCCTCATAGTTCCCTCTGCACTGTGCAGGTAGTCAACAATGTGCACCCTCTAGTTCCCTCTGCACTGTGCAGGTAGTCAACAATGTGCACCCTCTTTGTTCCCTCTGCACTGGGCAGGTAGTCAACAATGTGCACCCTCTGTTCCCTCTGCACTGTGCAGGTAGTCAACAATGTGCACCCTCTAGTTCCCTCTCACTGTGCAGGTAGTCAACAATGTGCACCCTCTTTGTTCCCTCTGCACTGTGCAGGTAGTCAACAATGTGCACCTCTTTGTTCCCTCTCACTGTGCAGGTAGTCAACAATGTGCACCCTCATAGTTCCCTCTACACTGTGCAGGTAGTCAACAATGTGCACCCTCTTTGTTCCCTCTGCACTGGGCAGGTAGTCAACAATGTGCAACCTCGTAGTTCCCTCTGCACTGTGCAGGTAGTCAACAATGTGCACCCTCATAGTTCCCTCTACACTGTGCAGGTAGTCAACAATGTGCACCCTCATAGTTCCCTCTACACTGTGCAGGTAGTCAACAATGTGCACCCTCTTTGTTCCCTCTGCACTGGGCAGGTAGTCAACAATGTGCACCCTCGTAGTTCCCTCTGCACTGTGCAGGTAGTCAACAATGTGCACCCTCTTAGTTCCCTCTACACTGTGCAGGTAGTCAACAATGTGCACCCTCTTTGTTTCCTCTGCACTGGGCAGGTTGTCAACAATGTGCAACCTCGTAGTTCCCTCTGCACTGTGCAGGTAGTCAACAATGTGCACCCTCTTTGTTTCCTCTGCACTGTGCAGGTAGTCAACAATGTGCACCCTCGTAGTTCCCTCTGCACTGTGCAGGTAGTCAACAATGTGCACCCTCATAGTTCCCTCTGCACTGGGCAGGTAGTCAACAATGTGCACCCTCTTTGTTCCCTCTGCACTGTGCAGGTAGTCAACAATGTGCACCCTCTTTGTTCCCTCTGCACTGTGCAGGTAGTCAACAATGTGCACCCTCTTATAGTTCCCTCTACACTGTGCAGGTAGTCAACAATGTGCACCCTCTTTGTTCCCTCTGCACTGTGCAGGTAGTCAACAATGTGCACCCTCTTTGTTCCCTCTGCACTGGGCAGGTAGTCAACAATGTGCACCCTCTTAGTTCCCTCTGCACTGTGCAGGTAGTCAACAATGTGCACCCTCGTAGTTCCCTCTGCACTGTGCAGGTAGTCAACAATGTGCACCCTCTTTGTTCCCTCTGCACTGGGCAGGTAGTCAACAATGTGCACCCTCGTAGTTCCCTCTGCACTGTGCAGGTAGTCAACAATGTGCACCCTCTTTGTTCCCTCTGCACTGGGCAGGTAGTCAACAATGGGCACCCTCGTAGTTCCCTCTGCACTGGGCAGGTAGTCACACTGCAGACTTCCTTTCCTTCTATTACAACACATTGCTGTGTGCCAATGTTATTTTACTCCACTAAAATCACCACATTTCACAAAATGGCAACTATGTGGAAGCACAACAGAATAAGTGGACGAACCATCAGATGAGACCAGCAACAATAACAGTAGGGACATACCTGACTGCTATTACATTGCTCTTTATTATAATTAGAACCTGAATTCGGGATGATTATTTACAATTATCCGTTACGATGCCCATGTGTATACTTGACCGGCCAGGCAAATCACTGTGTGGAATGTGGCTTGGAACAACACCTGTGATAAATCAGACGAAAGTGATTTCATTAGAAGAGTGGCCCTAAGACCAGCCTGCTGCCTGGAGAGTTGAGACCAGTGGTCAGTCCACTGACCAGTGGCTCCCAAGGTCAGCAGCCCCAGCAGCAGCCCCAAGTGGTCTAGAGACCAGCACCCATGACCAATAGACCCAAGAACAGTACCCCATGAAGACCACTCACCCTAAGACCCAATAACAGTAGCCCATGAGGACCACTCACCATAAGACCCAAGAACTGTAGCTCATGAGGACCACTCACCCTAAGAACCAAGAACAGTAGCCCATGAGGACCACTCACCATAAGACCCAAGAACTGTAGCCCATGAGGACCACTCACCCTAAGACCCAAGAACAGTAGCCCATGAGGACCACTCACCCTAAGACCCAAGAACAGTAGCCCATGAGGACCACTCACCCTAAGACCCAAGAACAGTAGCCCATGAGGACCACACACCCTAAGACCCAAGAACAGTAGCCCACGAGGACCATGCACCCTAAGACCCAAGAACAGTAGTCCATGAGGACCACGCACCCTAAGAGCAGTAGCCTAAGTGTACACGGCAGTTAAGGAGAACACTAAGACACACTGAACAGCTCCAGGAACAGAAGTGGCTTTTAGCAGGGTGGGAATATCCAGATTTTCATGCAAATTGCGCACTTGGTGACAAGTTTTTTGCAATTTGGCATGGTGTTAAGTATGGGCATAAGGTTTTCGAAAACCACCGCATACAAGTTGGAGTAGCCACTTGGTGGCCGGTATGCGCAAAATCCAATACGGCCACCGAAGCCTGTAATCTGAAATAAAAAATGGCTTATCTTTGGTTCTATCAGCAACATGTAATACCACAATTTGTATGTTTATTGGGGCGAGGAATCCATTTCTAAAGTTATTTTCCTCTTTTCAAGTCATTTACAAGGTGAAATATGTTTTTCGTGATATTTGTAGGATAAAAATGTCATCACTCAAGAACTGAATCACAATGACATAATATATATAATTATCTATATTGTGTTATCATCTACAGCCAACAGTCGATCATCTAGTAGTGTGTATTCAGCACTCAATTCTGATTTGTTTATCTTTTTGCAGCTCATGCATAAGGTGTAACCTGGTTTTGCATGAACATTTTCAGGAAAGAATGAAGCTATTACTCTATTTTAATTTTGTTTAAAACATTATCAGTCCAATGTTATTCATACAATGATAGTTGTTAGATTATCATTTCAG
The DNA here is from genome assembly GCA_025642075.2 of Ridgeia piscesae. NCBI lineage: Eukaryota > Metazoa > Annelida > Polychaeta > Sabellida > Siboglinidae > Ridgeia > Ridgeia piscesae. The sequence goes on along the minus strand of JAODUO010000894.1, from coordinate 116,715 downwards.
GTCTCTATACTGATGTGGCACAACTACAATTATATCTAACACAACTGGATACAGACAGTCCCGAGACAAGTACAAGTATCGATTGAGTATTTTATATCATCGTGAGCGACGAACATCCTTTCGAGCGACATTTAGTTGCAAGGAAAGACACTGATCGGGCATAGTGTTGCTTGTGCCAGAATAAATCTAAGAAAGACTTGCGATGTCCTTATAAGAAGGAGTGCTATCTTGAAGCATATCAAGCCCTTGAAGATGATATGAACAATTGTATTGAGCATGATGTACCTTTACCTCTTGGAGTGAACTTGCAGTGTTTAAACGATGGTTCAACGATTGCCAACACATTGCTAACAAATAACGCTAGCTATCGTAATGGATGTCGAGGATGATTCCGCTCTCATATTGTGCAGCGAGCAATAGCAAAGAGAACAAAGGAAGGATCGGATAGTGAAGAGGGTTCCTTTAGTCCAAAAAAACTCGTTCTAGCTTTAATGTGAGTATCGACCGCAACACTGTTCAATGTGTCTGCTGTGAGAAGTTTCAAGATGACAGCGAAGAGCAAATCTACCGAGCTAGGAGTGAAAACTGTGGCAAGAACCTCAATACATGGGTGTGGAATCCAGGAATTCATGCATGATTGAACACTGCAATCAATGCAGAGGATGCAGAGGCTGGAGATGTGCATTATCACACATCTTGTTATACAAAGCACAAGAATGATGCCCGTGCTGCAAAGTCGAAGTCGTCTCATGCTAAGAGACGCTCTCCAGTTGGATGCAGCTATGATCCTTTTGGTAATCGCTCAGCTTGTCGCGTTTGTGGAGAACAATCATTCTACCTTCAAGCTGGCTGACTTGAGGAAGCTTTATGATCGTCGTCTCAATCAACTGTTCTCTGATTGGATCGGAGTTAGTTTACGTGCACCAGAAAAGATTCAAAGAACATATATTAGAGAAGCTAGGACCGGATTGGTCGGAATACTCAGAGGGTCGTGATGTTTACGTCTCTCATAAGAAAATAATTGGCCGAAGATGAGGCTAAGAAAATCATTGATGTTGGTATCATGCTGCGCAGATACATTCTTCTGCAACATATGCCATTTGATGGATCATTCAACTCAAGTTGTCTGAGCGAACCAGTTGCCAAGCCTCTTCTGACCCTTCTAGAAGTGTCTTACTCCAAGGTTCCAAATCAATTCAACAGAACGTAGAAGATCAGTCCAGCAACAGTGCCAGGATCTGAGTTGCCTGCACTATATCTCAGCTGATATACAGCAATACTACAAAGCAATCTAGCAACACACTCACTCTCTATCAGAAGAAGGAGAGAGAGAAACCATTTCCTCTGTATGTGGGACTGAAATTACATGCGCATGATCGCCAGAAAGGCACCATCAGTACATACCATGCACTTGGCATATCGGTACTGTATGACCGAGTAATAATGGATGTCAGGAGGGGACTCGCTCAAGCGGTGTCAAGGCGATTTGCTGAGGATGGAGTTGTTGTGCCTTCAAACATCAAGTGGGGAGTCTTCACTACTGGCGGAGTCGATAACATTGACGAATCTGGAAGCATTGAGCTCCATGGTACTGCCATATCCCTAACCAATCATCTGACTCGTGACAACATGGGGGTGGACCCCCCACTTCTAAGTCTGGATGCTCCTGAAGCTGCCACGGTCCAGCTTCCTTCTGATTTCGCAAATGTGCCATA